>VZTF01002191.1:2030870-2310991 GCA_013397755.1 Cnemophilus loriae
GGTGGGGAAGGACAGGGAAGGCGATGCAAGGTCCCCGTCCTCGTCCCGTTCCACTTCATGGCGTGCTCCACAGCCCTGCACCGTCACCGGCTCTGAGCTTTTAGTAGGCACTGAACAATCTCGTGGTTCCCAGAGGCTCTGAGTAATAGCGATATAATTCCCTATAAAGGTCTGCCTGGTAGCGACGGTGGAGAGGGTGAACTTCAAAAAGCTACGTGTTATTTTCAAGTTGATACTGAGCTGCTCACTAGACCTCAGAAATCCCCTATTCTTTTTTTTTTTCCTTTTATTTATTTATTTTTTTTCTTACATATGTGAACTGCAGGTTAACAGGCTGGATTTAGGCAGACTCTACAGAGAACTCAGCCCAGAGACTGACATTTGGAGGATCCGGGAATCTGAGAATACGCCTGGCCATTCATGGAATGGGGTGGTACAGAGGGAAAACAAAAAAAAGCGGAAAATAAACAACCCCAAAACAGCAGTAACTTGAATGTTTTAATTTGTCAGGAAAACAGGAATCTTAGGCTAGTTGACCTTTAGAGAGTCTCCAAAGAAGTTATTAAAGAAAGATTGAGGCATGTACGTGTGTGTGGAAGTTTTTGTGTATAGCGAACACGTAGATTTCCATATTGATTCAGTTAATAAAATGAAAGAAATATTCTTCAAACATTGTCTGTATGGGTTCTTCAGTACAATTTCCTAGACACAGGCTATCACTGGTGGAAATCTATTACGACTGCCATGCTCTTTGAGAACAAGGAATCTGGCCAGAATTCCCTTTTTTTTTTTCCATCAGACTGGATAAGGAAAAGTATCTTTTGGGAATTTTTTGTCACCTTTGATGCTTCCTTTGCTGTCATTTTGACCATGTTTGAAATCCATTTCTGTTTTGACAATAATATATTGATAATTGCGCTTTTAAGGAGTGAATTTTCACCTGACCTTCATCTGACCCAGATCATGGTATTAGATACATTCCTATCTAGCAACAACATCAAAAGTCTTATTAAATCCGGCATATCTACTGCTTCTTTATCCACCTTAAGCCTGTTATCCTGTGTATGATTAGACAGGGGAATTTGGCCACTGGAGTGATTAAGAAAGGAGTTCAAGGGAAAATCAAGCAACTAGTTGGCTTACAAATGATCCATATCCAGCAGTTATTGCTAATAAAGATTATAAAGGATGTGAGACATCTTCTTGTTGAAGAGACCATTACACCGTAGTCGGTGGGGGTAGATTTATCCTCCAACACTTCTTTGTGGTTTTGGTTATTTTGGGGCTTGTTTTTACCTTCTGAAGCTTATGTGCTTATGTCATCTGGGACAGATACTAGACTGGGCCACAGATCAAGTCTGGGGTAATTCCTTTGTCTCCTGTTTCTCATCATGTGGATTCCTTCATTTCTGTTAGGGTTCTTGGAGCATTTCTTGTCCTGTCGTGCATTCCAGTGCTATCAGAATGCATCTCTCTTGCTGTGTAATTGAATCAACATAACTAATTAAATGTAATTATCCCTAATTAAAATGAATGCGTTACTATTGATCTAATTTCATTGTCTTAAATGGAATTAAACAAGACTGTGCAGTAAAGACATTTTAATGTGTCTCTGTTCTTTAAAAGAGTTGTCTGATCTCAGTTTTTGTCTGGCACAGCTAAGTGAGTGTTGTTTGGTGTGTTTCTTATACATTCCTCGTGGCTGCTGTCATAGCAGGGGAATAGTTATGAGGACAGTGAAGAGCCTGGCTCCATGGAAATTTCTGCTGGCACGAGTAAAGAAGAAACACAGGGTGGGAGCTTACTCGGTGACTTCAAGAAAGTCAAATAACTCTGAGAATAGGTAAGGGAATATTAATGTCTGTTTTCTCTCAGGTTTCTGGCTGATAGAAGGACAATGGAGTTGTTTCTGTTTGTCTACCCCTCACTCAGGACATGATGCTAATATGCCTGGCTACTGATGAAAGGGGCTCTCTGCTCTTCTGCCTTGATTTACATCTATCCATTCCTGCCCTATCAGCAGAGACACTCATCAGGCTACTGTAACAGCGAGCTAAAGTGGTAGGAAAGTAACAATACAGAGGGAAGTGTATTTTTTCTGTGTGTTTAGCTCTCTAAACTGGCTCAAGCTTGGGTCAGACCAGCTAAAGAAGTAGAGAAGAATTCCTAGGGGAAGGGGAAGGGAAGGGAAGGAAAGGGGGAAAGCCATTTTCACTGGCAGCTGGCTGTTAAATTAATTAGTTTAATTTCTGTAGTAAGGTGAAGGGCATACCACTAAGCTGCATGGATAAATCCTCCTTTCTGCATGTTGTCCCTGCCCTTGTACAGTAGAAGCGCTTTGGAGACAAGGTAATCAGAGCTAAAGTAGGAGAGATTATTTGTAACCTGAATCAGGTTTCCCAATCCAGTGAGCTGTGCCTCTGAAATGATGCTGGGAGGACAGACTAAAGAGGTCAGTGCAGGGTCAGTTTGTGGCCAGAGCTGGCCTCTTTCTCGAAAGGCTTACTGACCTGCGCTGACTTGTTGGCCTCTAGGAAACAGAGAGGTCAGGTAACCTTAGGGTGAGTCCTCAGAGCTGGATGAGAGCTGTATCCTTGAGTGAGCAGTGTCCCTTCATTCTTAGCAGCAGTGAAGGAAATTTGGCTTGATGTTTATCAGGTTCAGCTTTGCGCAGGGACTTCTGGATCTGTAATGGCAACAAAGCTTTAAAATATTAGTCATCTGTTAATCTGTTTAATCTTTACCAAGGCAGAGCAAATAGCAAAAGAATTGGAATGTCAGCCCTGAAGCAAGGTTGGTTGTCAGTTGTAAAATGTTCTAAATAATCACAAAGACTTAACAGTTCTAGATTAAATCCTGCCCATACTGGGAACCCTGCTGTTTGTGGTTTAGAGATTTAACCCAAGGATTTTGCAGGATGCTGAAAATTTTAAGGTTTAACTCTGTTTGCTCAGAGACAAGTTACTTGTGTGTGGTTTGGTTGTTCTTTAATTGGTTGAAATCTGTTGTTTGTGCACACATACTCATGGTCAAGTAGACAATTTCAGAGTTTCATTGTATTTCCTGCTGTTCAGATGTGAGGTGCTTATTGCATCGTGCCATGCCTCAGTAATATCCCAAATGGACAGGGTACTGGGGAGATGATATAAGAATATCACTGAAACAATACGTGGAAATTCTTACTCGTGAGGATTCTTAATGTGCTTAGTGGTGTATGTGGCTTCTCTTAAGTTTTAATGCTGTTGAAGCAAAGGAATGCTTTGAGCAAACTGCATTTGATTTAGTCTGAACTCCGTAGGTTTGTCTGCTGACTGGTAGAACAAATCTTGTTTGTATTCATTGCCTGGTAATAACTGGTGCCACAGAAGTGTTCTGAGGTGGTTTTATTAACCTTGTTGAGCAGATGCATTGAAGAGAGAAGAGAGGTTTACTGTGGATCTAGATCAATGATTTCCTGTGGTAGGATAAAGGCTTGTTTAAAAGACTAGAAATGGATGAACTGGGCTTACAGGCCACTTCCGAAAGGGATTTAATACGGTACACGAGTTCATACTGTCAACAGTTGCATTTTGGGTGGTTCTGTGATGTGAGATTGTGTAACTGGGAAAATGACTCTGATGGTCATTTGGGAAGCAGCAGCTTCTGGTAGTTTACAATGCTTTTGTTTCATGACCAGTTTTCTTCTTCTTTGCCTTTATGAGGAGGAGAAATAAAAATCAGTAGCAGAGGAATTCTACACTGCACAGCAAGAAAAGGAGGCCATCAGGTTTGATACAGAAAATCCTGTTAAAGACACACCAAGGGGAACATCCAAACAGCCCATGTTTAGTGAACAGTGAAATAGGTAGAAAGGATCAGACAGTGGTAGTATATCCTTGGTTTTTGAAGTGAAAGTGCTCTACCAATATGCTACAGCTGTATGTAATTCTCTAGGATAATTCTACAGCCCCAGCCTGTGCCTGACCATTCTTTTTTTTCACTCACAGAAGGATCTGCATCAATATAGTTGCTTTTATTGCGGCAAGAGATTCCTCTTTAATACCCTTTTTCCATGTCTTTCAGTATGTTTCTAGGGCTTTAGAAGATTTTCAGTGAACAGCTATTGTGTACTGTGCAACTTACTAGCTGTGGGCTTTTGTGGGAAGTCAGACCTACAGACTGAATGTTTGTCTGCAGGGATTTAATGTGTGGTGATAGCCCTGATGAGGCCATGCCATATAGCTCTGCTCATCTGTGGAAAGAAGCTGTGTGTCCCACTGCAAGGAAAGCAGGTAGGTTTGGTATAAGGCATTCAGAAGACCTAGATTCTAAACTGCTAAAAATTTCTGTTATTCTTTGGCAGACTGTGTGATCACAGATTCATGGAGTGGTTTGGGTTGGAAGGGACCTTAAGATCGTCGAGTTCCAAGTCTCTGCCAAGGCAAAGGCATCTGTCTCTGTATACAAGGTTGATCACAGCCCCATCCAACCTGTCCTTGGACACTTCCAGGGATGTCCACGACTTCTCTGAGCAACCTGTTCCAGCGCCTCATCACCCCTACAGTAAAGAATTTCCTCCTAATATCTAATCTAAACCTGACTTCTTTTAGCGTTAAGTCATCAGCCCTTGTCCTAACACCACTTGCCCGTATAAAAAGTCCCTCTCCAACTCTTTTGTTGGCCCCTTTAGGTACAGGATTGCTGCGTGATATCTCCCTGGAGCCTTCTTTTCTCCAGGCCAAACGATCCTAACTCTCTCAGCTTCTCTCAGCACAGGGAAGGTGCTCCAGCCCTCAGATCATCTTTGCAGCCCTCCTCTGGTCTCACTCCAACAGGTCCCTGTTGTTGTTCTGATGGGGGCCCCAGAGCTGGATGCAGTAGTCCAGGTGGGGTCTCAGGAGAGTGGAGTAGAAGGGGAGAATCACCTCTCTTAACTCACTGTATGCATCTCGTTTTTTGTCAGATACCTCCTTTATCGACCCTTCATTTGACTTGTTTATTTGGGTGATATAACTATTCTCTGTTGTCTGGACAACAGCCTGTTGTTGACAACCTTGATGTTAGCCCGTAAGCACTGCTGTAACATAACCAGCCAATTCACTGAGAGAAATAATGGCAATAAATGAAAGAAGAGGAAAAATCCTAATTAAAAATACATGAAAGAGCAAGACAGTATTATCTGAATGTATGTTGGAAAGCCAAGGTTTCTGTATGTTAGGTTAATAGCTTTCTTATTAATATCTAGAATTTCAAAGGAAATCCTGATATAATGCCCGAGGTTTCATGCTGAGAAAATGGCAAAGCTGTTTTTTTTTCTAAAAGTGGTATCAGTTGGTTCTGTAAGTAAACATGTTCCTTTTGCTGCAGTGATATAATTCTTTGTATCTACTTTGTTTTTAAGGAAATGAGTTTTTAGCCCCATAATGTTAATAGTGATACACAATGCCTGATCAGGACAAAAAGTTGAAGAGCACAGAAAAAAGCAACAGACAAAAAGCTTGCTGGGATCTCTATAAGGTACAGTATCTGACGTTTTACTTTGAACTTCAGCAGGACTCATGTGGAATTTGCACTGGCTGCCAGAGCAGAATGCTTCAATTTGAAATGCAATATAAACATGACAACTGTTACTCTGGTCACAAAGTTTATTTACACCTTTGTTGATTTAAGGCATTCTGGAGAAGCTGTAAATTCTTCTGTACGCAAAATGTGGACACCAGGCAACGCTAGAAAACTTTATTTTCTGTCAGAAGCATTGTTGCTTGTTGACCTTCTTTACACTTATGGAAATACTTTTATGTAACTATTAACACATGGTATTGTGGTTTTTTCCTAGGGGTTATTCTGATCTAGAAAGACTTCAATCTCTCTTAAGTGTTCAGTCAAGGAATCAACAAGTATTTTTCAATAACTGTTATTAAATGTGCTTTAAAATTATAATTAATGGTGATTATGGTTTCTGGCAAATGCTTAGAACATTGTGTTCTATAATGACTAAAGCATGTTAGCAAAATCTTCAGTGGTGGATGTCTTTCTTCTTGTCTTTTTTTTTCTTTTTTTCTTTTTTTTTGGCAGCATTAGACCTGTATGGGACAAATCACGTTTAGAATGGGTAAAAAAAATGAAACTGATCCTCTTCCCATTCCACTATACCATATTTTTTTATTTTAACAGGAAAAAATTGCTTTATTTTGTATCTTGAGCAGGTTTTATCCAGCTATTGTTGTATACAGTCAAGTAGCCTAGCGGATTTGTTTTCTTCCGTGCCCTTTCACAATGTCACAAGAAGGTAGGCTTAAAGATGTGTGAGTAACAGCATGGGGGAGAGTGGTAAAGGATATAAAATAAGATCAGCATTTTAACCATAAACAATTTGTCTTTGAAGAATAACACTTCAGCTAAAAATATCCGGGGCATAAATACCAACTTACAGGAGGAAGTCAAATCTCCTTCACCTCCACTCACTTAGTGAAGTTTGTATTTGCCATTTGAAGCAAGGAAAACTAACACATGATGATGGGTGTGAGTCTTTGGAATCACAGAACATTTTCTCCCTTTCAATTCTGTAAAAAGATATGACAAAATGACTAAAGGATTCATCCATGTGAGATAGGAGTTATGCACTTTCTACCTGGTTAGAGGCCTGGAATTGCTTCTGAGCAGAAAGCTGAAGCATGTGAGTTGTACAACCTAAGAAGAATGTGAAGGCTATGCAGTTGTGGAATTGGGACAGGTAAGAAGCATAGATAATGAGCGTGTGTTGCAGATTTTGTTGAGCTTTGCTGTTATAAATTTTAAAGGACACCATTCTTCACCTTGTAACTTACCTCTATGTACTTGTTTTCCGGTCTTGCTTTGCATCAGTTTTCTACCACATCAGTTTTGTTTTGCAGAGGGAGTGTGTATATTCTATAATGTCAAGTTTTAGGTCCAAAGTTCAAGTCAGAACTTGAGAAAAGGTACTTTTGCTTGATAATATTCTCATAAAACTTAAAATGCAGTGTTTGCCTCATGACTACTATCCCTTCCCTCCTTAGCTTCCAGCTATATATTTTGAAAGTGGTCAAACTAGTGTGACAAGAACTTGGCAAAAGGTCAAAAGCAATGAAAAAAAGGCCGATGGTCAATGGCAAGAATCAACAGAAGCCGTCGAGCTTGAAAAATTTAGGTAAAAATAATTTTAAAAAGCTGATGATGACACTCTGAATATCTTTATGTATCTAAGGGTATCACGTGGTTGAGGTGTTGAAGGCATTTATAATTTTACATATGTCTGTTACTTGTACTTTTCATGTTAATCCAGTATTTGAGATGAGAATTACGTATTTTTAACTTTTTAAACTTAACTGTTTATGTTCCTTATTTTCAAACTTTCCCACTCAAAGTATATCCCACTCAAAGTATGGTGAGAGTTAAAAAACTAATTTTAAATAGTGATTATTTCTTTAATTGGAAAAGTTATACCATTCTGATAGTCCCAAATTATGCATGAAACAGGCTGTTAATATCTGGCAATCTGAAATCATGTTATTTTATGGTAACTGCTGATATGACATTTCTTAGTTTTTCTTGCTAATGTTATGTCGTAGCAATGTAAAACTGTCTTGCAGCAAGTTAATTTGCAATTCACCATTTTTCTTTATTTCCTCCTCATTAGTGTGACCTACAAGGATGAGAGAAATTTTAGCAAACATCCCAAACGTCGACTGTTTCAAGATACCTTTACGACTTTAGTGAAGAACAGACTTACCTGCAGGTCAGTATATGAAACATATTTGTAACCAAGAAGGAGGGCCGCTCCTTCCTGCCTTCTGTGAAGAAGCAAGGTGCGTGGATAATATCTCATGTTGTTACAGCAATACACCTCTCTGTGGAAATTACCAGCAGAACTTCTCTTCGTAAGCTCAGTTTTAAACAACCACTTGTGTATTGGCTTTGAGGAGCGATGCTCGGGTTAGTGGGACGGAAGAACAAAGGACTGGGTAGATGACAAAACTTGGGTGACCAAAAATCTAACTGCTATGTTTTCCTGATCAGTTATCTGTATATGTTGTCTGTAGTCTATAATTTAATTTTCTAATTTTTTTACTGATTCTATTTGTATTTCATGAACTGCTGCCTTTTTTGAGAGAGGCCAGTTGCGTCCATAAAATTCAGATGAGTTGATGCCATTTGTTTGTGTTTATTTGTATTTCTGTGTATAACAGAATTGGAAAGGATAATCCCTTTTCTTATGCTGCTCTCATTTATGTGAGGAAGAAGTACAAGACCTTAAAAAAATAGAGGAGGCAGAGAAAGATATTTTCGGGAAAAAAAGATGCATTTTTCAGGATTTTCGTACTATACTCCTTTGCAGTGTATTTTCCTTTTTAAAGCCCAAATACATTTTCTAAAAAAACCCTTAAGTGATACAGAAGTTTAAAGAAGGAATCCTAGAGCATTTGAAGATATTAATTTGTAACTACTAGAATTTACAGAGGAATCTAAAAGCATCACATAGTTTGCTTAGACCTTTATTCAGAAACAAATGGGGAACTAGGGATCTCTTCTTTGATTATCTTAATGGCAGTGAGTTTAAAACAGATAATTTATGTGATTTGTAAATCTGGTACCTCTTTTTTGCATGTGAACTCAGTACTCACCAGTGGGAGGTCAGTGGCTCAGCTTCATTTGCCAAAAATCTAAGAATAGCTTACACTGTAATTTCCCAAGTTCTGTTTATACATTGTGGCATACTTGGCTTATATTTTGGTTTTCTTTGGTGGTTCTTTGTGACAGTGATATGGCAAAACAAGCCTCTTGTATTAGGAAGGAAAGCACCCAGGCAAGGTTGATGAAACAAGCATAAATTAGTAGATATGTAGATAAGCTGGATATACCTTGGTGTATCTAGTAACATGTATTGTAAATGTAACTGCAGTAGAAGAGGCTCTCATATGTTAACCAGGCTCAGGGAATGACCTTCCACACTGTTAATATCTTCAGGCCACTTTAAAATCTGACCTACAAATTTTGCACACAGGTATATGGTTGCTGTTTTCTTTCCATGAAAGTTTTGTGCTGTTCTGAAGTGGCCAATTATGGAATCATAATGAAGAATGATATTATTTTGGGCAGAATATTGGCGTAGAAGGGCTGAGAGTTTGTTAGTATCTATTTGTAAAACGTTTATTTTTATGGAAGTATTTTTAGCTATTGGCGTCATTCCCAACTGCAAATGATGAAATGGGAAGAGAACTGCCATGACCCATACACTTCTTCTGTTTCCAAGAAACTTATCCAAACAAGTTTTGTCCTCTCAGTTAAAACAACAACAAAAAAAACACATGGCAGATGTCTAATTTTAGGTTTATTTTAAATAGGGAAATGGGGATATATACTTTCAACAGACAGTGGAAATAGTGATTCCATTACTGGTATTTTATGCAGGATTACTGCCCTGGATACTTTCTGCAAATCTGATTTGTGTTTTCTGCCATGTCTTATGCTGGAGAATCATATGGAGAAATATAAAGGAGGAAGTTCTATATGGAAATACAATCCTATTTCAAGAACATTTAAACCAAATAATAATGTATTCCCACTATAATAGAATTAGAGTTTTTAAAATCCAGGATAGATTATGATAATTCAAAAGAATATTTTAAATATAGCTATTTTTACTTTTGTAGTACTCATATTTTTGCATAAGTATATTTTGTGTGCTGAAGTTTGCTGTGTGGTTTCTCACTTACTTTGCTCTTTTGGGCCTCAATTCGACCACTAAAAGTTTATATCAAAGTGCAGTTAGTTTGTTCTTAGAGATAAGCACGTACTTTCCTGCATCAGTTCAGTGATAGTAAGTGATGGCTGGTAATGCTCATATAATGAAATAAATTTGTTTATAGCTGCTACTGTGTTTGAATATAAATGATATCAAAAGTTCTGTGGTATGGTATGTTGAACAGTTGTTGTAGCTCACTAATCGTCTAGTCAGTTGATCCTGAATCAAGCTGTTTTATTTAGGTGTTTAAGCACTTTTTTTATTGCATTTGGTTTATGTTTTGAATATTTGATTTACAGGCAGTGGGTTAGTCAAGCTCCGTCCATCCATTTTCTTAGAGTACTAATCTGCCTGAGGTTATTAATAAGGGATCCATGCTACCAGGTCAGTATGTCAAAATATTGTTTCTTGCTTGGATAAGGGGATGCATGTAAGTGTTGTGCATACGAGTTGCGTTGGTGCTTGTGTGTAAAAACATTTGTTCTTATGAATGCACACATAAATGTATGTATCTGTATTTCTATATGTGAAGATGTGAATTGCAAATAAACAGATTTCAAGAGTGATTTTACACCATTACTGCACAACTTCCTCAATTTCTGGTATTTCTTATGTTGTGTCTGTTGTTGCTGACCCTGACAAAGAAACTGTAAATCTCCGTAACAGATGGCTTTGTCATTGCTCTGAGCCCTAGGCTCAGTACTTGACTTTATCATACAGCTATGTGAAATTCTCATAATGTGGTAAGTGAAGAAAACTGAAAGCCCCAGTTTTAGAACCTTTAACATTTCACTTCTGTTTTTGTTTATCTACTTATTTTAAGTAATTTTGAACTCTTTTTAAAAATTTTTTTAATGTATTTTCCTGTAAGAAATGCTCCACAGCCTGGGTGGAATTGAAAATCTAGCTCAGGTAGAATTCTTCATAGTACCTTTGTCCATTATGTTGCATGTCAGTTTATTATGATTAGAATAAAATACACTGTCAAAAGCAGTGTACAGATATTCTTGGTTTATGGAAAGAAGTGAGTCAGTTCCTCTGTTTGCATATGAGCAGTTGGTGTGGGTTTTTTCACTAGTTTTCAAAACAACTGTCCTATAATCTAGCTCAATTAATCCAGGACTTCTACTTAGGAGACTTAACGAATGCCCCCTGAAGTAAAAGAATTAGAAAAGTCAACACAATTGGTTCAGTCAAAAGAAACTGTAGACTTTTGAAGGGAGATGAGTAAAGTCACCCTGAACTGTAGCAAATGGCTTTGCAAAGGGGCAAGCATACTGATAAAATGTTGAAACAGTTTTAAACCTTGGGGCTACAGTACCATTGCATTACAGAATATTTTTTAATGAAACAGATGCACCACCTACAGGCTCTTCCTGTGCATAACAGTCTAGGTTTATGAAGTCTTTAAACTTCTTTTTCCCTAATGGTGTCCTTTATTTTTCCTCCCCTACTTGTAGTATATGGAAACAGTAGCAAATCGTCATCTTAATTACGGAGAAGAGCAGCACAATGTAGACACGTTGGTCAACATGACATGTAAGTGCAATATCGGATAACAGAAATCATAAGGCTACTCACAACTTTTTGTATGAGGCTTAAAATGTTTAAAATACTTGAGGTGGTCATTAGGTAAGATATTACAGATTCATTGTAGACATCATCACACAAGTAAAAGCTGAAATTCCTGTGGAAAAGAACAGCTTGTTTTTCTACATAAGTAATATTTCTTTAAGAAATAATATCTTTTTATGCATTGAAGTAAAAGAGTAAAATGAGCTAGTTATGGTTCAAAGAACTTATGCAGTGTTTTGCTCTGTTATCTGACTGGTAAAATGAAAATATTAGTGAGAAAGATTCAATTTAGGTGGCTTCCTTTGTTCCACAGACATTTTCCAAAAGCTTGCTGCTGTTAAAAATCAAAGAATGGGTTATAGCAAGTGGAGCACATAAAGTAAGTGCTTTACAAAATTGCTAATTTTATTCAATTAGCTACTTAATGGAATAACATATGCTTTTCAGGTTTGACCTAGGTGGGACTAAGTTCCTTACCTTGTCAGGCTTGTAAAGTAAAATAATCTCTGTGTTTTACAGATGTATTAGTAGTATCGTAAAAATAATTTCTTCTCTGTAAGTTAATTGGTCTGATATATGGTTACTGGCTGTTTGAGATAAACAGACTGTAAACATTTGGACTAATCTAAACATTTGTTCATATAAAAAGTAGTGGTCATGTATACACTGTCCTAAGCTACATGTTGCTCTGATTCAAATAGTTTTATATACTTTTATAGTATAAATATGTTTTAAAGTTTTTTTACACAAATTTCTGCTGTGGTTTTTCACTTCTAAAGTATTCTGTGTCTAAATATTCTGTGTCAACCCAGACATCCCTTGCTATACATTACCATGAGTCTAAGAATCTGTACTTAACTATTGCTGGTTTGTGGCTAAACTGAGATACAGTAGAGATCAAAATCAGTATAACTAGAGTTTCATGAATCTATCATGCTGCAGAAAAACAATGGCAATTGTGATCGTATAGTATCAGACAACTTATTTTTAGAGAATCTAGACAAATATGAAGTTTACCTAGATATAAAATCATGAACAGAAATACATGCAGGGCCTGAAATTACCGTGTTGTTTAAATATAAGCTGAATATTAACTTTTAGCTTCAGGAGGCCTGATTTGGAGTTATGAAGTGTTACACAAAAACACATTTTTACAGTGGTGTAATAAGTTGGACAGATGCTTTACCAAAGAGATACTAATTGTAGTTTGAGAAGAAACATCCTTGCTTGTCCTACTGGGTGTATTCTAAGGTTTTAAGTGTTTATTTAAGTGTACTTTAAATGTACCTAAGACTTTTAACATATTGTGCAAGGATTTGGTATCTTAATTTTTACTTTCCAATAAATATTTCTATATGCGTTTGAGTCATAAAATAATATACTTTATATTTACTTACCTCGTTTCATATTTTGTTTTCCAGACCTTAGTAAATTTGTTATCTGCCAGAGACAGCCACGTGTTCTTGGGTGCCCTCCTTGCTCTGACTAGCTTAGCAGAAAGGTAAGTTCAGCTTAATGTACTGTAATTAACAAAAGCTTTTTAATGTTTTCTCTTGACACAATATTAAAACTGCTCGGGAAACTTAGATGTTCTTAATTTTATATTGAAGCATTAGAAACTAAGTAGAAACTTTGGTCCTTGCAGCAGGCTTCTTGATCATGTGGATAACTCTGCAAGACTGGAATCACGGAATCTGTCTTTGCAGTCCTCATGCAGGATTCTGGAATTCCTACTGACTTCCTGCATATAAAAATCTTTTGTCCTCAGCTTAATATAACAGTGCCTCACAATAATCAGGTAGAATATTGTTCAGGGTAGTAAATAATAAATGAGTACACCCAAATCCATGTATGTGTACGCTCATTAATTAGTGTTTAAATAAGATAAAAAGGGAGAAAAAGAGACAAAAGGGGGACAGAGTAACTTTCATCCATAATGGTATTATAGAAGAAAAACTGCTCTTTCTACGTTATTGGTCTGCTGTCTCCCAGATTTCCCAAAATTCCGATTCAGTTTAATTTTTTTTTTAATGTGCGTGTTAATTTAAATGATGTTATACATATATTTTCAACTTCCATTTAACTTCCTTCACTGAATGAAATGTAGGATTCTGTTACATTTGGACTGGGCAAGAAAGAGTTTGAAGTATATTACAAATGTTCATGGAAATTGTGGTTGTTTTTAAAAATGTACTCCATTTATTTAATTACCAGTATAGACACAAAATATATTTGTATCTTTATTTTTATGCATTCACATTTACTTTTTTTGTACTGGGAAAATTGGAAAATTGTTGCACTGTTACTCTTGACCCAGCATATATTTGTGGCTTTAGGTGTTTGTGTGCACAATATGATGTTGTTACTTAAGACTTGGGGAGAAATAATTCATCAAATGTATAAAGAAAGAGGCTAAAGAGCAATGTGTGTTTTTCATATAATTTCATCTGATATAAATGCCAGGAATAATCAATTTGTAGTCCAGAGTGTAGGGAGAGGAGAAGTGAGCTCACCATTGTTGAGAACTTGCTGGTGATATTACATGAATACAATTTTCTCTCTAAAAGGTGAGACTTCGTTTGTGGATTAATTGTGTTAAAATAAATTTTGACTTTTTTTAGGGATGCATGTATTGAGAGGAATTGGAAAATGTGCCACTTTAATGTACCCAAGGTCAAATTCTGATACTCATGTATTTTCAGTCACATACTGATACAGGAAAATCTCTTCCAGCAGTTGCTGTATAATCCGTCTCCTCTCTCTCCACTGATGGCCTCCAGTGCAGTGCAAATGCGTTGCAGTCTTACCATAATGTGACAGCAATCACTTTTCTTGGTGCGTCTCTTCATTGCTCCCGGCAGACCTGAGTGGTTAGATGGAAAGCATGCTGAGCCCTGACAGTTCCTGGGATGCCCAATATAAACTAGTAAAATTGCAAGACCTAGAGCTGCTGTAGTTTGTGCCAGAGGCTGAGTCAGATCCCACATCCTGTAGATTAGAAAATCATCAACGTTCCTTCAGTTGTTTAATCATCTCAGCTAAGACTGCTAGCAAAGCATCATGACTGCATTTCAGTGAGAAACTGGAAGACTTTCGAATTTGATAATACATCACTTATCACATTTAAAAGTCTGAAGAGGTTTTTAAAATTTCATGGTTAACTATTTCACACATATAAATGACCTTATATGTGACTAAGGATAGAGAAGATTAATATATGAAAAGGTTTTATTTAGTTGCTGGGTTTGAAAATTATTTAGGTTATATGTAAATCAAAAGTTAGATGTAAGAGTTAGAATTTGAACGTAGACAAGAAGATGATGAAGTTCAATGCCAGTTAAGGATAATTTTAAATTCAGATATGAATCTGAATTCACATGTTTCATTAAGCACATGTGGACCTTTTTTGCTTCAAGTGGAAATGGATATCCATAGCCATATTTTCTATGAGAACTGCACCTTCATTGCAGTTAATGAAAGTCTTATATAAACCTTTTAATAGATATATCCAATCACTTTCTAAACATAACATTCAAACCACACTAGAGAAGAATCATGCATTTTTGTGTTATCTGTGGAACTAGGCTATTTGAGTTCCACAGATGGACTTTACAAGTTCGTGCAGTCAGTGCTACTTGTAGTACTAGTGCCATTAATGAGAAGATGGTACCACGGATGACTACGGCTCCACTGGCCACCTCCCATCCTGCCTGGATATGCCTGGTTGCCTCTGCTGACAGTTGAACTTAATGTAAATACAGTTTCATCCCATGTGAAAGTTCGGATCATTGTCTTCTTTTATTTTTTAAACAGTGACTTTAACCAGGTTGCAGTGACTTTAAGTTGTTTTCTTTGACTTTTTTTTTTAATAGGAGATCTCTGTTCTTTTTTAAACTTGCTATATTTTTATTTTTCCCTTTGCTAACCGACAATACAAAGTAATGATGGAGTTATCGTTAAAATTTCTTGCTGATTTCTTTTTAGGCTCACAGCAGAGTTGCTATGACTCCTTTGTGCAGAGTCAAAGAGCAAATAAAAATGTATGACAGAGTTCCAGTCTTGTTCAGTCCATTCTGATCACATCAAACTTCTATGGAGTATAGTTTGGAATCTGGTACAGGTTTGTGAAGATCCTGAGGCTAGTGTGGAAATTTGGATCTGGGGTGGAATCAAGCAGCCCCTTCATATGTTACAGGGGTAGGTTTTCAGTCCTCAGCATCGTGGCAATTGTACAAGAGTGTTTGATCTTTCAAGATATATTTGACCAAACTCTGTTTTATCAAATAGCATCTTTGGCTTGTTCAGCTGTGTGGGATGCCAACAGAATTGAAAATGCTATTTAGAACATAATGAATGAGCAATATTTTTTCCAGCCTTTGTATTTCTTTGTTATGCTAAGGTGTTTCTCATATTTTCAGTGTGTAAACTAAATGAGTAAGTCATAAATATGGCATTGCTGTCCGTTTAGTTTTCCTATTAATCAGACACCTATTTAGTGAGCTAGAATTGTGAATATAATTGAACATGGTAAAGGAATTTTCTGTTCAAAGGCTTGTTTGCTTTTTCAAAGTATATTAGCTAATTTAGTGAAAAACATACAAATTTTCAGAACTTCAGAAATAGTTAACAAAGACATATTAAGCCATTTTTTTAACACTGCAACTTGATTTTTGTTTTGTTTCGTTTTTTCTTCCAGGGAAAGAAGTCTTGTATCTGACTGTACTTCAGCTGGAAGTTTATCTAGTGCAAATGCAGCAGGGAAAATCCAGTATCTTCATTTGTCAGATGATCCAAGTCCTGGTGAGATACAAGAAAATACTTTCTCGCTTCGAGCAGGTAGGTTTATAAGGTCTAATACTTTGTTACGTCTTTACATACACTTGTGCAAAAGGATTCAAAATACTTCAAAATTGTAAATTTTTGTACCTGCTTTAGGGAGTAGGATCACCAAATCAGATTTGTTTATTTCCAAATGTGTGATACCAGCGCTTATTTTCAAAAAGTACACTTTTGTTAGAAAGAAGCAAAGCATAAAGTATTAAGTATCTGGGAATCATATGTATTTCTTCACCTCTAAAAACAGTGGCAAAAAAAGTTATTTATGTATTTTATTTTGTGCTTAGCATAAGATTATTTTTATTTGATCATATTTTTCTTCTCTATTTAAATTTGCTATGATCAATATGAATCATATGATTTCAAAGTGGTATTCTAATGACTCCTAGTTGGGTAAGATTTCATTGGTAGTTATGGAGCTAATCCCTGTTAGAGGAGATTTCTCAATAGAGTCAAATGGCCCTAAATGTTACATCTGAATTTTTATTCTAGCTTGTTGTGCTGCAATTACTGAACTAGTGCTCAATGAGACTAATGCTTACCAGGTTGTACAGGTAGGAAGATTTTATTCAGTTAAGTAAAGCATTATAGTTTATAATTTCACTTAATTGTTGTTATTTGTTCTCATAATTTGAGAGATTGGAAATATGCCTTTCTGTAACTTTAGTACTTTGTTTCTTTATAAATTTACACACAGAGACATAGACACAAAGGTTATCAACGTAGGAGTCTGGAAGAATAAACAACTTGATTCAGACAAGGTTCATTTTGGCATCTCTTGCCGTGCTTTTGTCATATTCAAAATAGGATAGTAAATAAAAGTAATCACAGGATAAACTGAGAAATGCAAATTCTGAGTTTTGTGAAGTTTATTACAAAAAACTATGCAGCTTAAAGTTGACATGTTGGTGTTCCACAAACAATTTGTCTTTTCTTAAGAGTATAGTATTTCTGAGATAACTTCCTGGCATTCCATCTCCAGGGATAAACCATTCTTGAAATCCCTAGTTGTATTCCAGATCTACTCAAAGATATAAATATTAAGTACATTAATATCAGCTAAAAGCTATAGCCAGCTCTTAAACTCTAAATGTTAATTCAAAACCTTCAAGTTAGCTTAAAACCCAACTAGAGGTATTCCTGGAGGAACTGAGAGACCAAGAACCTTAAATATGAACAGGAAAGAAGTTTGTGTATATTTCAAAACTGTTGTTTAAGAGAAAAGAAATGAAAGTAAGTCTAGGAAAAAAATACTTTTTATGATTCTTGAGCACTAAAATTGTCAATCAACTGTACTGATTTAGACAACATTTTATCTAAACAATATAACTATATATTTTAGGCTGAGTCTGATTTCAGTAAAATAAAATATCACTTGTTTAAATTAAATGGTTTTAACGGAGGTTTTCTGCATTGCCCCAGCAGTCCGTGGTAACTGTGATGTCAGTAAATCGCTTAAAAATTGATGGTACAATGTGCAGGCCTGGAAAAGTTGTTTCAAACTTAAGTTCTCCTGCTGCTCATCCTGTTAAAAGACACCAACCTCTCCATTTGTTTAAACACCAGCCAACATCCCCCTTTCAGATCAGGACATAGCCTCAAGCATGTTAATTTCTATTGGAGTTCCGCCCTACAGTACCACTGTAGTAATTTTAAATCCTACTTCTTTCTTTTTGCTAATATAAGTTCAAGAGTTGCATGGTGAACAAGGTGAAGCAACTCACTTGGGTTCAAAACAGGAAAAAGATGTGCAGCTCTTTCAGTTATGTGCCTCGGAGGTCAATCTGAGTAACCTGTGAAGGTTTATATCATTTAGTGTCAAAGGGCTCTTGGTTCAGGGAGATGGGAACTTTTGCTTCTGCTGTAGCTGCCCTCTACCTGTCTGTCCTCTGTCCTTGTCACGGCCTTGGCAGCAGTCTGCAGTAATTCTGGTAGCAGACAGAATGTGTTTGACTCAGTGGCTGTGCTGCACGGTCCAAAACCTAAGCTTAACCATGGTCTAAGCTTAATTCTACCTTCATGAACAGTTGAAGAAAACATCAGGAACTGCAGAAGAGCCTCTGCAGAGCTGACACATATTCCCTTCAACTCTGCTGGAGAGGAGAGTAGTCTCCATCAGGAACCTTGTCAAGTAACTGGGAGCAGTACTCTAACTAAATCTACCAGTGCCAGGTCTATCAGACCTACAAAGTGAATAGAATAGTGAAAGACGCATGGTTGCATGAAAATGGAAGCTGAAATCAGTATGATTTTCACAAAATCCTACTGAAGGCGCAGACAGACTTCTCAGGCTATCACTTTTGGTGTTTCTCCAATTTATTTTTATTGAGGCTTGAATTTTGCTCCTGACAATTCAAAATACGGTGCCACATGGTGACAGGAGAGTTATTGCTGCAATTTCCTTCACCTCTAGAGACAGAAACGTTGCTTCTTTGTCTGTTCACAGGCTCTCTTTGTGATATCGGTTTAAATGTAACAATGATTTAATTCTTATACACATTTAAGCTTATATTTTAGGTGTGCAATAGGATGTTGAGAACTTGTCCATTGGTATTAGCTTCTGATTTATCTGAACATTGATTTTTATTTGTGGTTTGTATGCAAAGGGGCACTATTAATGCTGACCTTTTCCTGTTTCCAGTCAAATGGAATATATACAATAGCGAAGCTGATTTTATCAAACAAAGAAAGGAATGCTGAAAAAGCCAGTTTATTACAGGTAACTCCCTTTATTATCATAGGACAAAGAAAGTCCCAACAGTCCCTGAGAATTCTTTGTGAATTAAAGTTTATTTTAAAGTACAGTAGAAAAAAAAAATCGTATTTAAAAGGGAACCCCCCTCCCCCAAAACAACAAATGGCCCAGGAACTAAAAGTTAAATAGAGACTCAATTTCTGTTCTGATTTACTTTGTTTCTGGCACCTCATATAGTGTAAAGGAAAGTCAATGTTTTTCTTATGATAATCTTTCCTCTACTTTTTCAGGCTGTCTAGCATAGGATCTTCTTTATAGAGCCTTGATCTTCATTGAAACTCACTCTAGACTTGACATTCTACTAATATCTGTTTATTTCTGGAGCGTTTTACTGTGGATGTTAAATAAAATACATGAAGACAGTGCATAAAATAGAGAAAATTTAAGTGTAGAATAAATATAGGCCAAATAAGCATAGAATGGCTTTTGGTTTCGCATGTCATTACCTCCATAAATGTACTGGTTTGAGTCAACTGAGGCTACAGGTTGTCAGTAGTAATTAATTACCTGGTAGCTTTTCTCAGGCTCAGAGCAGTGGTGAGTGTCTCTCTAAGATATGGGAATGTAGTGCTTGGGGGTTCAGGGATGAGCACAGCTGCTGCTGCTCCATTTGGCAAAGTGCTTAGCACAGCTGACTGCATTCATGATCCTGCCTCTCACCTGGCCTTTGTTCTGAAGAGCCACTAGCTTGGCTCTATAGCTACTCTACTATCTAGTCAGGTAGGTGTGCTTGGATAGTGAAGAAAGACATTTCCACCGAAAAAACCCAAATTTGTTCTGTGGTCATCTTTCTCATCACAGTTCTTCAGGATTAGAATTGTAGGGCAGATTCAGTGCAGTAGGTACCTTTCTACTGCCATGAGGTTTTATAGAGTGCTTCAGTTAAATTGTCTTAGGGATGAGATAAATACAAACCTTCCTGGAGGGTAGGTGTATGGAGCTAACATGCAGTCTAACAAACTGGAGCATATGCTCAGTATAGTTGCCTCACACAACTGTAAGTAGCCTAATTTATGCCCACTGAGATTTTTAGATTCCAGCAGAATGTGTTGGAAATAACTCACAAGAGCTACTAAGCAGCTGTAGTTGGATTAAACATGAAGCCATACAAATTAATAATGGACTTAATGATCACATATGAAAACTAAATCTGTTTTGGGCAAGAAGTATATTTTTGTGAAACCTTGTTCAGCTTCTCACACTGCTACCTGTATTGCCTTTAAAAATGTTACTGCTATGAAATACAGTTGCAGCTATTGGAATATCCTTTCTAAGTTTCACAGTCATTTTTCTTAGAATTCTTGCAATGCTGGTGTGGTTTCTGTACTGCTCCACTGTGTGTGTTTTCAATGATTAAATTTTCAGTTTCTTTTTGTCATGCTACCTTAGTGATCTTAATTCGTTACTGTCTTTGTCTGCTCAGCCGTAAATGTGCCATATCATTGAGTCTTGACAAATAGAACTAAAGATGAGTTGCATCAAAGCATACATATTAACTATCTACCAGTAGCTGTTTAAAGAACTTTTTTTATATTGGAACTAACGTATATGAGGATAGACGCTGAGGTACATAAAGTTCTTCGTAATTTGACAAATTTAGGGTCAAAAAGTTGGGTAATCCCTCTATTCTCGCTTTCCTTTTTCGTCCCTGTTAGAACTTACGGTGTTCCACACTGCATTTTTCAGGAAATTGCTTTTTTCCTGCAACAGTGCCAACCCACTGATTACATTTACCTTTTTCAGCACTGGAGAAGAAAGCAGGTCTCAAGTCTTGAGCTACGTGCAGATGAAAAGAGATGATCAAGACTTAGATGTGCCTCAGCACATGCTGTAGCTATCGTCACCAACTTTTTTTTTTTTTTTAACTTGTTTTCCCCCCTAATTTTCCTTGCCTACTTTTAAAATACAGGAGGAACTTAATATATTTTTATTCCCTTTGTAAAAAGGCTAATAAGGTAATCTGTCGTTTAAATACAAAGTTTGACAGTGTATAAGGTCAAGGGGAATCCTTGTTGTTTATCAGTGGCTTTTCCATATGTGTTATAAATCTTTCATTAATTGAAGTACTTTTCCTGCTGTAGTGTTATGCTTTCAGAGCCCTGAGATTTCTCTTCAGTATGGAAAGAAATCGACATATTTTTAAAAGGTATGTTAACCACATGCTTTGTGGAACTCTTTTAGGATAGCTTTCAAAAGTCCAGTCAGAAAGAAATATTTCTTAAATGTCATTTATTTTGTAATGGCAAATTTCTGTCCTGTCCACAACTACAGACAGTCATCCCTGCATTGCATCAGTGCCAGTTTACAAGATTAGGTGTTCAGTGTTGGGACTTCTGTTGTGTGCATGCAAGACAACCTAGCTCTGTATGGGCTCCTTCTCCCCCCATGAATCAATCTTTTATATATGTTGAGGACAGATTTAACACTGCTGGTGATAAAACATACTTCTACCCTGAAGGATTAGCAGGTGCAAGTTGCAGCCCTGGATAGCAGCAATTAACTGGAAGCAATTAAATTTTTTCCCTGGGCCCTCTACTCCTTCACCATGGATCTGACTTTGCATCAAGCTGTTTTATTAGGAGTGTTGCTGAAAGGTTTGGATCAATAAGGACAAAATGTTTTCCATCAATTACACATTTTTACTAGTAAGATGACCATCAGGTTGGCTACAAAGGCCATGTGAAATCTGACAGTGTGATTCGTGGGATTAGGATAGTAATCAAGTGTCTGAGAGGTCTGCTTGTCAGTACTGTTTCTGTATGTTTTTATTATGTATCATAAATTACAAAAATTCTAACTATTACTTTTGTGTTATTTTTGTTTTTAAAAGGAGGATTTTGTACTGAAAGGGCTTCAGCTGATAATGAATTTTCATGGTTGGTGACACATTTTTGAAGAACCTGAACTAATTCACTGTCTTTTGATTTTTCCAAATGCCTTAATCTTCTGCATTTCTACTTATTCCAGAACTTTAAAAAGAAACAAAACTTCAGTCAAGCATCTAACTAATCACTTGTTGCCTATTATCTGTTGGCTTTTGCATTTCTCAGTCCTTTTCATCTTTTAGACTGGGATTCTTGGCCAGAAATTCTAAGATGGGTGTCATGATTCTTTAAATGCAGACAAATGTTAATCCTGTCACTTAGTGCATTACAAGAAGAAACTCGGATACAGTGATAACAAGCATAAAAGAAAGTACTGTAAGAAAAGAAAGTCAAATTACTAGAAATTCAGGAGGTGCATTGACTTTAAAGACGTATACTTGTTTGGAGAATTTGCATTTATATTAATACCCAAACAATGGGGGCTGAAGTCTGATTTTTAAAAGGGGCTTTAACTCCTATGTGTGTTGAGTTAGAGGGTTAATATCTCAACAGATTAGTGAAAAAATATTGTACTATTTAGGAGGTTCTTAAGTACGTTGTAATAATAAACATGGAAAAGTCTCTGCTGTAGATTAATAGCTACTATGTACATTGTTTCTAAAAGATAAAAAAAAAATTGCACCTTTCTAGATTTTTCCCTACTGACTTGTTTGTAATCTTCATTGATATTGGACATTATGTGCATGATATCAGAGCTTATGAAGGGTTGATGTCAAAGCTAAATTTGTTAAAGGTAAGGAAAAACCTTAAACCTTCGTAGTTTTAAGAAGTCGTATTCTTGCACATTCTTAGCACAAGAAAGGCATAAAATATTTTAAATTTATTTATTTGTCATTTAATTTATGACTAGGAGGATGTATTGAAGCAAATTGCTGAAAGTATTGAGAACATGAATCAGAATAAGGCACCCACAAAACATATAGGAAATTACGCAATTTTAGAGCACCTTGGTGCTGGGGCTTTTGGAAGTATATATAAGGTAAACTTTTCTTTTTCTATTATTTCACAGATTTGAAGGGAAGCTTCATGAAGAGGGTCTAATACCTGTTATAGGCACGACTGTCCTTTGAATTTCAGTTAGGAAACAGGTGCAAAAAGGCCTTTGTGGATCTGAGCTTTTTGTTAGTGTTTGCCGTGATTTTGTTTGTTCCATGTTGTATTTATGGGATTGACCAGTGCATCTATTAGGTTTCCTACCTTACTTTCTCTTAATTCCTTTCCACTAACAGCATTTATGTCTATTGCAAAGGCTAATAAATCTGTGTAAAACTGCAAAAATTCAAGCATGTTTTATCTGAAAAGCAACACTGGGCACTGATAATGTTACATCAAACACCGTGCAAGTTTAGTAGTGTACTGCTAACCTGTACTGTTGGACTGTAGGTCTTTTACTAATCACATCATACACAAAAAAAGCTATGATTATAAATTCTGTGAGAAAGATTTGGGCTCTGATAACTAATCTGGTAGCCATAATACCATTCTTCCTATCCCCATCCTGTATTTATTGTACAAAAGTTTTATCTTGTTTATAGGTTAGAAGACATAATGGACAAAATCTCCTGTCAGTGAAAGAAGTCAATTTACACAATTCAGCATTTGGAAAGGATAAAAAAGACAGAGACAGCAGTGTAAAAAACATTGTCTGTGGATTAACCATCATCAAAGAGCAGGTGTGTCTCATGAACTCTAGTTTGATATGTCGGCATTCTGAATTATTAACTGTGAGTTCTCATATGGAAAGCTGACTGGTGGAAAAGGACCTGGGAATGCTGGCTGGCAGCTGCCTGAACATGAGCCACCAGTGTGTCCAAGAAGGCCGATGGCATCCTGGCCTGTATCAGCAATAGTGTGGCCAGCAGGACCAGGGCAGGGATTGTCCCCCTCTGCTCGGAACTGGTGAGGCCAAACCTTGAATCCTGTGTTCAGTTCTGGGCCTCTCACTACAAGAGGGACATTGAGGGGCTGGAGCGGCTCCAGAGAAGGGCAGTGGAGCTGGTGGAGGGTCTGGAGCACAAGTCCTATGAGGAGTGGTTGAGAGAGCTGGGAGTGTTTAGCCAGGAACAGTACTCTGTTTTCCTCCTGATTACTCTCGTAATGTGCAACATTTCTCTGCATTTGGGGTAGCAGTGAAGGTGCACTGGAGTTCATAAACAAGTTTGTGGAATCCTTGTCATGTCCTTCCTTCCAATGTGTAGCTAAACATTATAAATACTGTGCCATCAGTTTAGCTATTCTAAGCATTTCTTTCCTTGTTGTAGCTTTATCATCCAGATGTTGTACGGTATTACAGAACCTTCTTGGAAACTGAGTATAAATGCAGAGAATTACCACATTGTACACAATGAAGAAATAGAAATATATAATAAAACCACTTACAGGTTGGCAGTAGTGTGTCAAATTTGAGCAATAATCTTTCTTCAAGAACTGCTACAAGTTCAAACAGGCTTATATTCCTTTAAAATTGAAAAAAAAAAGGATGACAAATACTATTTCTATTTGTTTATCTATCAGAAAAACTAGATGCAATGTAAACATGTAGCAAGCATCATTCTTTTCCTCTAAAGATCCAAAGTTTACAACTGAAACGCTGAATAGGGAGAAAAGCTATAGTGAGTAGTAGAGTGAATGATATAGATTGGCAGCCATATTGTTTTAATTTTCTTTTCAATAAAGAATTATCTACATACACCTGCCTGCTGAGTGATTATCAGGCAGTGATTTCCTTACAGTTCTGTGATATGAACTGAGTAAAAAATTGAACAAAAGAGAGTAGAACTAGATTAAGGTGTATCTGTCTGTACAAATTGAATTTTTAAAAAGTAAAAAATAACAGCTTTTAAAATATATTTTTACCTCAAATACTCTATTTGAAAATGGTTTCTCTGTAAATATAATGCTCTAATAATTTCTTCTATGTAGGTAACAGACTGTACATAGTCATGGAGCTCATAGAGGGGGTGCCATTGGGAGAACACTTTCACTCTGAAGGAAAAGCAACAACAGTTTACAGAAGACAGAACATGGCATATATTTATCCAAGTAAGGGCCTCCATTCTTTTTGCCATGATTTTCCTACACTTAATTAGCACCATGTAGCACCATGTTTTTAGGCTAATAAATGACAAAGTAATGCTTATTATATCAGTCACTAATACATAGCTGTGAATTTAATGTGCTTTTATTTGGGTTGTAGTTAAGAATCTTTGTAAGGCTCTTTCTGTTTGTTTTTAAGCTTTGTCTAGCTCTTTGTTATTCGCATAAAGTGAAAAGGATTGTTCATCGAAATCTCACTCTAAACAGTGTCATGTTGTGGGATAAAGACAAAGTTACAATTAGTAAGTAGAGCTGCTTTGCTCTAAGACAATTTCTCAAGATGTGTTTGAGGAGCTTTTCTTTACTGAAACTCTGAGAAGGTTTCATATTCCTGAGTGTTGGTTGTCACACTTGGAAGCTAGTAAATTATTGCATTATTATACTGTTGTGTGAAATCATTGAATCACAGAATGGACTGGATTGAAAGGGACCTTAAATATCATCTATTTTCAACCCCCCTGCTGTGGACAGGCCTTTCTCTAGATGAGGTTGCTCAGAGCTCCATCCGCCTTGACCTTAAACACTTCCATGGATGAGCAACCTGTTCCAGTACCTCACCACTCTCACAGTAAAGAATTTTTTTCCTAGTGAATATCTTATCTAAACCTACTCTTTCTCAGTTTGAAACCATTCTGCCTTGCCTGGTCACTATGTGCTATTGTTAAAAGTCCCTCTTCATCTTTCTCATGGCTCCCTTCAGGTACTGGAAAGCCACTATTAGGCCCCCCTGAAACTTTCTCTTCTCCAGGCTGAACAAATTCTCTCAGCCTTTCGTCACAGGAGAGATGCTCCATCCCTCTGACCATCTTGTTGGTCCTCCTCTGGAGGAGGACCTCCTGCAGCAGGTCCATGTTTTTTCTGTGCTGGGGACCCCAGAGCTGGATGCAGCACTGCAGATGGGGTCTCACCAGAGGGGAGCAGAGGGGCAGAATCCCCTCCCTCACCCTGCTGGCCACGCTGCTTTGGGTGCAGCCCAGGACACAATTGGCTCTCCGGGCTGGGAGTGCACATGGCTGGCTCATGTTCAACCTCTCACCCACCAGCACCCCCAAGTCCTTCTCCCCAGGGCTGTTCTTGATCTGTTCATTTCCAGCCTGTGTTGATACCAGGGTTTTCCCTGACCCAAGTGCAGCACTCGCACTTAGTCTTGTTAAACTGCATGAGATTCCCATGGGCCCATTTCTTGAGCTTGTCCGGGTCTCTCTGGATGGCATCCCATCATCCAGGTGTGCCAACTGCACCACTCAGCTTCATGTCATCTGCAAATTTGCTCGGAGTGCATTTGATCCCTCCATCTATGTCATTAATTTATATATTAAATAACACTGATGCCAGTATGGACCCCTGAGGGACACTACTTGTCACTGATGTCCTTTGGGACTTTGAGCCATTGACTACTACCCTCTGGAAGCAACCATACAACCAATTTCTTATCCATCTAGTAGTCCAATCATCAATTCCTGTTGTGGGGAACCATGTCAAAGGCTTTTCAGAAGTCCAGATAAACGACATTTGCAGCCCTTCCATTGTCTACTCATGTAGTCACTCCTTCACAAAAGGTTGCTAGGCTGGTCGGGAAGGACTTGCCCTTGGTGAAGCCATGCTGACCATTTCAAATCACCTCCCTGTCCTACATGAGCCTTAGCATAGCTTCTAGGAGGATCTGTTCCATGACCTTCCCAGGCACAATAGTAAAATAA
Organism: Cnemophilus loriae; assembly: GCA_013397755.1. Taxonomy (NCBI): domain Eukaryota; kingdom Metazoa; phylum Chordata; class Aves; order Passeriformes; family Corvidae; genus Cnemophilus; species Cnemophilus loriae. The sequence continues at coordinate 2,057,460 of VZTF01002191.1, forward strand.
TTGCTAAAGCAAATTTTGTGTCATCAGCCATGGCTATATTTTTTGCAGTTATGGATGTCAAATATGATGGAGGAGATGATTTAGCCTTAAAAAATTTAAACTATAGTTATGCTTCAAGGCCTGTTTTTATTTAAATTAGCAAGAATATTGAAATAACCAGATTATAGAACAGGTGCTAATGAACATACAAAGTATAACAACTGTCTATTCTATCCCAGTTCTGCCATGAAATTGTTTTGTATCCTTCAGTTGTTCCCAGATCAGCTGCAGTGAAGTGCTATTTGTGTAAGTCTGTAGTAGTGAATATTCTTGATGTGTGCTTCTATAATCACCACCGTGTGGAGGAAGGAACCCAGGCAGGTTCCAGGGCAGACTCTGAAAGCAATATGTGTGTGAACAGTACAAAGCATGGCATAGTTTTAGTCTTTGAGCAGATTAATACAACCTGGTACATGCAGCAAGCCTTCTAGGCAATTCAGATCCTGTAGTTTTTGAAGTTTTCAAAGAACTACTGCATGTTTTCTTGCTGCTTATGACACAGAAGAAAATAAACAATTTGAATGCTGCAGAATTGTTGTGAGAAGTCTTTATGCAAAATTCAATCTCTCGTCTTTAAATGTAACAGGAAAATGTAGGCACATGCACACACCCATCCACAAAACACTCAGCTATAAATATTTAGCAACTGTTGTTTCATAATAAATATTTTTACCTCATGATGTACATATTTAAATGCATTCATTATTAAATTGTATGTGTTAAACCCCCTTGGATTCTTAGTAATGATGCAGTTTTGAAAGAATGTGATTGGTAGGTGCATTTGTCCTTGAGTGATGAAAATGAATATTCAGAATATGATTTTAAAGTATCATATAATTGTATTTTATTTCAACATACTGCCACTGAGGGGCACTCTTGTCTCAACAACCTTTCCTTATCTTTAGTCTATTCTAAATATGGAGAAATCTAAATGTGCTTTCAAGTGTAAGTTCAAAATTGCCCTTGAAAAGTGCTTCTATTTCTGTCAAAGATTTACAGGAGTTCAGGAAAATTGGAAGAACAGAAACTTACTTGGATCATTTCTACAGCAATTAGTTCAAAACTATTGCAGTATTTAAACAAACACTCACTTTATTTAGTCCTACAACTAATACAAGTGTAGCACCCATTGAATTTTTGGGAAGAGCTGAAGACTTTTTATCTATTGTTTCTGAATTTCATTGAGCTTTCTTTCTCTCTGATAACAGTTAGTATGTATTATATGGATACATGCTGTGGTATTGTTCCTAACTCATGCAGTCCATGTATGCTGGAGACTGGAGCATTTGTGATCTTGATGATTATACCTCACAATATTTGAGGATAAATGTACTGTCTATTTAGTACATTTCAAGTGTTCATGGTGAAAGTTTGTCCTGATTTCAGTTGGGATAGTTAATTTTCTTTCTTGTAGCTGGTACAGTGCTGTGTTTTGAATTTAGTATGACAATAGTGTTGATAACAAGCTGAGGTTTTAGTTGTTGCTGAGTAGTGTATACTCTAAATCAAGGACTTTTCAGTTTTCCATGCTCTGCCAGTGAGGAGCTGCACAACAAGCTGGGGGCAGGGAGTGCATCCAAAATAGCTGACCTGAACTAGCCCAGGGGATATTCTGTAACATAGAATGCCATCCCCAGTATGTAAACTGGGGCAAGTTGGCCAGGAGTTGCTGATGGCTGCTCGTGGACTGGCTGGGCATCTTTCAGCAGGTGGTGAGCAACTGCAGTGAGTATCGTTTGTTTTTCTGGACTTTAATTCTGCCCCCTTCTTTTAATTAAAATGGCTATTAATATTAAAATAATTTATAATACTATAATATTACTATATTATAATATTTTATTTTGTTTCAGTCATCAAATGGTTTTTACATTGACCCATGAGTTTCATTTTCTTTTTCTCCAATTCTCCTTCCCAGTGGTGAAGGTGAGAAATTGAGTGTGTGGTGCTTAGTTGCTGGCTGGGGTTAAACCATGACAAAGTTAACAACAAAATGTCAGATGAATGTGAAGCATATGCTAAAATGTTGAGAAATCTCTGCATTGAATTTATTCTGTCAGCTTTTATAAAAAGAGAAGGTCTGCTGTAAGATCTACTAAAAACTGTACTTCTGTGTTTACAAGGTGCACTCTAATCCTAAATAGAGAGAATTTAGTTTTTTGGAGTCTTTCAAATGTGAAAACTGACCCAAGCTTGCCTTGATCTAACTAAAGTAATGTTCCGGTGAACTACCTGTGAAGCAGTGTTGTTTGACTATGTAAGNCATCCAAAATAGCTGACCGCAACTAGCCCAGGGGATATTCTGTAACATAGAATGCCATCCCCAGTATGTAAACTGGGGCAAGTTGGCCAGGAGTTGCTGATGGCTGCTCGTGGACTGGCTGGGCATCTTTCAGCAGGTGGTGAGCAACTGCAGTGAGTATCGTTTGTTTTTCTGGACTTTAATTCTGCCCCCTTCTTTTAATTAAAATGGCTATTAATATTACAATAAATTATAATACTATAATATTACTATATTATAATATTTTATTTTGTTTCAGTCATCAAATGGTTTTTACATTGACCCATGAGTTTCATTTTCTTTTTCTCCAATTCTCCTTCCCAGTGGTGAAGGTGAGAAATTGAGTGTGTGGTGCTTAGTTGCTGGCTGGGGTTAAACCATGACAAAGTTAACAACAAAATGTCAGATGAATGTGAAGCATATGCTAAAATGTTGAGAAATCTCTGCATTGAATTTATTCTGTCAGCTTTTATAAAAAGAGAAGGTCTGCTGTAAGATCTACTAAAAACTGTACTTCTGTGTTTACAAGGTGCACTCTAATCCTAAATAGAGAGAATTTAGTTTTTTGGAGTCTTTCAAATGTGAAAACTGACCCAAACTTGCCTTGATCTAACTAAAGTAATGTTCCGGTGAACTACCTGTGAAGCAGTGTTGTTTGACTATGTAAGTGGGATATGGCTGAAATGATTTTGCTTTATAAAAGAATCTTATAATACTGCTCTATTTTCTTTTCTCAATCAATCCTTCCAGAAATAGTAACTGTTGTTAATCTCTTGCTATGAGAATCTGCAGGCTGACAGTATAAAAAAGGCAGATCATTCGTCTGTAACTAATGTTCTTAAAAAATATTGTCTTTAGAGAGGTGCCTTAGTTTCAGACTCTTATGGTATATTTTGATTAAAAAAAATTAGTAATCAGTACACTGGAGGAAGAGCTTCTAGAGATTCAGACTTTAATTCTGCAATAGCCACACCAATGAAGTGCTTTAAGAAAATTCTTGGACCAACAGATAGGCATTTCATACCATGTATATGAGAATGGGACCACTCACATTCCAAATCCCTTGAAGATCTCCTATGCAGTTTCTGCTTTTATGTTGGTTGAAAAGGATAGGAGAGCGTAGTGTGGGAGACACTCTCACCTTGCTGTCAGAGTGGAAAACAATAAACCTGCTAAAGAATTATGCTTGTTTGTCCTGAATTCATGGAGAAATGTTGTACAGGTGGCCCTTGTAGAACAATTCGAGCAGAACTTGGTAGGCAGGGACCTATGGGGAAAGAAAACAAGAATTCATGCAGAGAAATCTGCAGCTGGCCTGGCACAATGCAAGATTAAGTTATGAGGGGCCTCTTCTAGGGATGGTCTCTAAATATCATGTGTATAGGTCTTACTGAGAAAGAAATACCTGAGGTAATACCTCACGCTCTGGTGAGACCTTACCTGAAGTACTGTGTCCAGCTCTTGGGTCCTCAGCACAAGAAGGACATGGACCTGCTGGAGTTAGTCCAGAGGAGGGCTGTGAAGAGGATTAGAGGAGTAGAGCACCTCTCCTATGAGGAAAGGCTGAGAATGTTGAGATTGTTTAACCTGGAGAAGAAAAAGCTCCGGGGAGACCTTAGAGCACCTTTCTGTACCTAAAGGGGACTATAAGAGAGCTGGAGAGGGACTTTTTAAAAGAGCATGTAGTGGCAGGACAAGGAGGGATGGCTTCAAACTGAAAGAGAGTAGACTTAGATTAGATACGAGGAAGAAATTCTTTACTGGGAGGGTGATGAGGCACTGGAACAGGTTGCCCAGAGAAGTTTTGGATGCCTCATTCCTGGAAGTATTCAAGGTCAAGTTAGATGGGGCTCTGAGCAACCTGGTGTAGTGAAAGGTGTCCCTGCATGTGGCAGGGGGTTTGGAACTTGAGGATCTTAAGATCCCTTCCTACCCAAACTATTCTATGATAATAGTATAAAGAATTTTTGAATATTTATAGTCACACTGTGTTTTCTTTTTCTTAAGTAATATATCTGGTTAGATACTTTCTTTATTCAGATCTTTCTTTATTGTCTTGTTTTTAAACTTATGCAAGGCAGAAATGAAAGTCCTAAGCCCAGGAGGTGCTTCATTCTAATGTGAAGATTGTATAACTTGTTTTGGATTTCCCAGGACATCTTTTACACATGTCAATTAAACTTGAATTACCCTAATCTTTTTCAGGCTCTTTTGAGTTGTGTGTTGTTGCAAATGTAAACAGACATTTACAATGTGATCCTAGCCAGGCTGCTTCTGACTGCAGAGAACTTTAAGCATCTTGTTCTTTTGTAGTTTCTAGAACTGCCCACCCTACTCATTTTCTGTTTAATTTCTGACATAAATTTCATAGGAAGGGGTCCATAACTACCATTTCTTACACTGGTACAGCATTTAATCATAATTGATTGAGCTACCAATACTATAAGATATACATACTAAATCATGCCAACCTGCAATTTTGTAAAACATCTCATTCTAAATTAATAGAAAAGTATTACCAAAACTGTACATCTCTGTACAGCAGATTGAAAGTCTGATGTATTGTTTCAGACCCACACAAAAAAAGGTGGAATGTTAAGTGCAGCCTGGATGAAAGTTGTTTTGTTATAGGGTTTTAGGGATTCATTGGACCAATATTATCTGTGGGTTTCCTTTTGTTCTGCCCAGCCTTTTTATATAGGACATTGAGAAGTTACAGTTCTAAATTAAAAATGTGTATCTGCTTTTATTGCAGCTATATTTTCCTGCAGCTGTATTTTGTTTCTAGCATAGGGTATTTCTGTCTAGAGCTTCATAGCTGCATCTGTTTGTAGGACAAAGCAGAAGACTCTGTAGATCATCACTTTTCCTCAGTGTCATTTAGTTGCAGCAGAGTTTAGACCTTGATGGTCAGAGGGCTGCGTGGAATCACTTGGACACCTTTCAGAGCTGATATCAAGGAGAATTGTGAAAGGTACCATACTCTCTTTTGGGAGGCATGTTCTGTTTAGTGTTTAATACACATGATAAAATAGCAGCCAAAAGGATCTGTATGGGTCTGAACCTAGGATTATATAGCAGCAGAATGCTAGTTTTGAGACAACCCACCTGTCGAGTAAACTTCTAATCATAGCAGGCAGCCATGGAGTGTCAGAATGGTGAATTGAAGGGAAAGTCAAAGAGTTGCTGGATGCTGGAAGAGAGCTACCTGTTCATTTTGTAATTCAGAATATTTGCTTGTTGAGTGCGTTATTTAAAACACCTATTGGCTCTGGATTCTGTTCTATGCCCAGAGAAGCAGTGACCATGAGATAAAGTGGATATAGCCAGTGTCTGTTGTGTGTTAGTCAGTGTTCAGATTCACTTGAATCAGTGCTATTTTTTTAGCAGATTACATGGCTCATTTAACTAATATTCATTATCAGAATAGCTACCCTTCGCACTGAGGTTCAAGAAAGTCCTTGTAGTACTTTATTTTTAAAGTTATTTTCATAACAGGCTGAGTGGAATCTTCTATTTGTTTACATTCACACTGTAAATCAAACATTCTGGAAATCATTGGTGAATTTATAGCGTGATCACATCTCTCCACAAATCTCAGTTCTAGATGTGGAACAGTGCTTAGGTTCCTAGTGCAGAAGTTACAAGCTTTGTAAAACTGGCAGTAGATTGTTTACAAAGCATTAATAACGGTACGCAGGAAGGAGAATGATAGAATAGCTAAAAGGTTTATTTAGGGATGAGGAGAAGTTAATTCTGTTCCCATTCTATTGATGGGGAAAAGTAGAATGAGTATGTACAATTGTTGATTAAATTGCAAATTATCTTGATTTTAGGATATGTTTTTATAGAAAATAAAGTTCTAATTTTATACTCCAAATCACTGTAACTCAGTAAGTTGCTAACAAAACTTCTTGATTACAATTGCAAACTTGCTGAAGAGAAGCAAAGGGTTTTTCTCTCATCCTGAACCCTTCAGGGTAGAAGAAGAAACTGTTCAGTGAGTACACAGTGAAGATCAGATGTGAGCAGGTCTGAAGTTCATATATGGGGTGAATTTGATACTCTGTTAATATTCCTTTTTGCTGTGCTTTTGGTCTTTGTATGTGTATTTGATTTTAGAAGAAATTAACAGCATTTTTGAGTAGGATTCAAATATAAATTAAGGCAACAAACTTGCAAATATGTTAGGATGTACTGTATCCATGTATCTGAATAATTTTTGTCTTGTTTATACTGCAGAAGTATAGAGTGAGAGTTTTGGGAAATAAAACCGCCAAAGAAAATCTAGATTCTCTCAATAAAAAGAGAAAAAGAAAACATTGTAGGTATCTAAAATGCTCGTTTGAAGAGACTGCTAAGATTTAGGAAGTTTTTGTAATTTGGCTATCATGAAAGCTTCAGAGAGCGTTCTGTAGGAGGTTAGGATACTAGTCAAGTCAGCCTACTCCTATTTTCATAGTTCTCTTTCATTCATGCCTTCTTCCACAGACCATTAATCTTTTTTGAAACTACCTTGCTTCATTATCACTTATTCTGCAACTCTAAACATGATGTCAGCAAGTGAAAAAAGTGAAGGAGGGTGTTTCAGAATCTAAAGGACTATGACTACATCACATTGTTTTAATTTTTCTTCCTGTTTGAAGATAGTCTTGTATGGTTGTTTGACTATTTTTTAACAAATTAAAAAAGAAAATTAAATAACACTAATTAAGAGGGGTCATCTTCCTATTTGGTCATATCTTCATTTAATGATACATGAGGCAGGCCTGTCACAGTTCTCAGAAGTTATTTCATTTGTTTGTTAGTTATTGTAGCAACTTTTGGCATCACATACCAAATAATCATGGAGTATTAAAAATTGTAGGCCAATTTATTAATTTTTTAAGACAGATGCTTAAATAAATTAAAAGAAGCAATGTCACTAGTTTGATGCAGTTCAACAGTTGGCAGTTCTTTTTCATTCAAATCTCTATTACAGGCTTGAAAAAGCTAAGAAAAAATATTTATGCTTAATGTAAAGCTGATTGTCCTGGGCTTTACATTCCTTAGCTCTGGCAGCACCAGTTGTATGTAGGAGATTCTTGCTGCTATCAAGAAAGTTTAGCCGAATTTGGAAAAAGTAATTGCCGGTGAAAGGGTTTTATCCCCCCATTTCCGAGGACCTGAGGTTAAAAGGAAGAGAATATATTTAGTCCATCTGGCTGATTTTTCCCTTGTTTTCTTTTTTCCCTCCAGATAATCACTAATGTAATAAAATAAACTACTACTTCCAGAATGGAGATGTTCAGCTCTCTTCTTTCCTTTAATAAATCTTTCGAGCAACAGGAACTGAATTTATTGATTGTTGTAATGTCTCAATACTCTTCCTTCATCAAATATTATTTGAAGAATTCCAAAAGAAGGAGTTTAGAATGATTCACCACCATTAATTTAGGGAAGTATCAACATTGCAAAAACCTCTGGTGCTTTGTGGATTAATATGTCTTGGAGCGAACTGCCTGGGGACTGCCTTAACTCAAGGGGAAAAGGGAGGCTTCTTGGTTATCTGTTAATTTAGCATTCTTTCTACTTACATTGTCCAAGCACTGCAGAGCTAGTCCTTCTTTGGACATTTTGTTCAAACAAAAATGATCTATGGCTTGAGTGTCTAGATTTGGCTTTCTTATCAAAGGCCCTTTCTGAATTCAAGAACTGCTCCTTTTCATACCCTGAAGGCTTGCACTGAGCAAGAGCCAACAGAAACTAATTTTTCTTACCTGTATTTCTTCTGATCTCCAGCTTCTTTTGATGAGTAGTAGCATTTTGAAATAAAATTTTTATGAACTGTGTCGCAGTGAAAGCAATTGGACTAGGCGTGCTATGGGCTCTGTCCAAGTAGAAGAGACGTCTTAGAATATTTTAAACAATATTATTTGCTACACAAATCTTCCTACTTCTGAAGTAGTATTGCAATACAAAAATTATTAACAGAGTTTATCAAGTACAGTAAAGTTTTCTTGCTCTTTGTGTTTGGACTTAGTGAGGTGCGATGTATCTTAGCTACATTGCTGTGTGGAGGCAGCAGTAGAGTATTGAATTAGAAAAAACGAACTGTTTGCATGGAACTTTGATGAAAAATATAATCTCTAAAGACTGTGTGTGACATTTTGTGAAAGAATACCTGATAATTACACAAGGCACTTATATTAACGTAATTATATGATCATCTAAATCTACAGCTTTTGTCACAAGGTAAGGCTAAGATTCACCATTATTTCTTACCAAATTCTGTCTTTGAACATGAACTATCAAGTTATTAGACCCCCCCACCTCGTGCTCCTTTGAAATTAAATTTCTTGGAAAGTCCACCCATCCCAACTATCGTAATTTCAAAGAAAGCAAAATAATTAACACAAATTTAGATTATTAGAGATTAGTGTGAGATCACTGCTTATTAGATATGTATCACTGTCATACAATGTATTGAAATATATTAATAGAAACCTGAAACTGGTCATATAGTTTAGATTGAAATCATTAGAGGTGTGCTTATAGCATTTTTAAAGCTGATAGGCCTGATTCAAATGTAAGTTGTTGATGAATGTGGAGATAAAAAGATTCTATGGTCCAGTTCTGTGAAACGTAAAAGATTTAAAAAAATCCCAAACCTCCCTTCCACCCTCCCCTAACTTTTCAGCTGTTGTGACTGACCACTGATTGTCTTGCAGAGAAGGTGGCTATTGAGATGTGAATCTTTTTGTCTTTTTTTTTTTATTATTGTAGCTGACTTTGGACTTGCAAAGCAAAAGCAAGAAAATTGCAAACTTGCATCGGTAGTGGGAACCATTGTATGCTTATGGTAAGTACTCCTGCATTTAACTTTGAGTCCGGTGACTTCCATCTTCATGGTTACTCTTGGAGCAGATAGGGAAGTTACAATGGAGTAAGGAACAAGGTGCAAGTCACAAGCTATTCTGCAATAGTTGGTTGCCTGCCTTTTTTGGTGTTACCTATTCTTAACACATGATGGTTACTGTGGGTTAAGTTGTTACAAAAATGGACTAACTGCAGTAGTGTAGTAACTTATTCATCTATATATAGAATATCCTTATAGATAAAGAAATGTGTGTTTAAATTATGAAAAGTTGTGTGTAAACCGTATCAGTTATCACCACCACATGTGATGGCCTTATACCTGTGAGAATGCTTGGCCTGCAGGCTGTGATAAGTAATTAAAGGTTCCAAGGTATCAGGGGACCTACTGGTTGCTCCTCTGAATTAAGAGTCAAGAGCTTAGGCATTTGGCAGTTGAACATAATTCATTTTGCCATTTTTGAAATTGTTGCTTGTGACTTCCTAGTGCCAGAATGACAATGATTGACTCTTAATCCCTAGAAATCCCTAAATCCTAAAATGGCTTCAAGAGTGAGACCTTGTAATATGTTAAATATTCAAGTCACGTACCTTGGAAGACTAATGCTTATACTTCTTAGTGAGCAAAGGTAAGGAGATTGCAAGGCTGTCTTAATTGGTTCTCCAAATATTCCTGAAGCATAGCACAATCTCTGAGTGACATTGGATCTGTGAATGATAGTTTGGCTATTTAAAGTGTAGTAAGAGTTTGGTGTAACTAGTTATGTGCCATCTTTTTCAACTTCTCTGAAATAATCAGTTTGTTTTGTTCATTTGTAACTGGTAAGAGAAGCAGTTGATGAGAAGTTATTGTGCTCTTTTAAACACCAGTTTAAAAGTAGAGATGTCAGAGGTATCAAAACCATGCCGCAGTGGCCCTCAGGCTCACTGAATTGTAATTTTTCTTATCCTGTCTACATTTATTTCTTCTTTTTCCCTGTTAGATGCCTGTTTTCTTTTAACTGATATCTTTTGGGTTTTTAATATTTTGTAGGAAATTTTTGTTTGAGAGTAGTGTTCTGTAGAGTTAAATACCACTTTTAAAATATAATTTTTTGCTTATACTATATTTATTATTATTCTCATACCCTGTCTTTGTACATGGAAGTTCACATCAGACCTAGAACTTTGGCAGTTCTTTCTCTACCTCTTTATCCAGTTATTTGGATGCAGGATTGAGGATGAAATGTCCCTTACATATTTCAGTCTCTCAAGTAAGTGGTCTTTTGGGACATTACTTGTCAGTTCTACTCCACAGGCAAAATCATGGAAGCAGTGATCCTTGTCTGTCTGCAGTCAGAAAAGAGAACAAGGATAGAGTACAGATGTCTTTGTATTTAAAATATATGCTTGAGTAATATTTAAAATGACAGGCTAAACTATTAGTCTTTCCAATGTCATAATAATTTAAGAATGCGAAAAAGGCTTTGCCAACAGCAGCATGCACTGGATGCCACCTTCAAGGTGCTTGGTTAATACTGTGTGTGACAGTGAGCTTTTTGAAATGGAAGCCTGTTCACAAGGAATAAGGTGAACTGACAGTTTATTTTAACACAGGTCTTGAAGGAGAAATCAAAGCCTATAGACTTAATCAGTGCTTAGACTAGACTTTTTTGTGGGTTTTTTGGTATGATTTAAGTAGATGTTAAAGGCTATTAAGAAATCAAAAAATTAGGCCTGCCTACCTACCAATGCACAAAAAACCCCCCAAAAAACCCAAACTGAAAAGAGAAAGAGATGTGGGAGAGCATTTTCATCTTAGAATGGCAGAAATTGCTTTCTTCTGAATTGACAGGTAATAGTTTTGGGTAGTTTGAGATGTAACCCCCCCCCCCTTCCTGGAGCAGACAATATAGTACAGAAACAAAACAATAAATGTCAAAAGTAGTGTTTGATGCTTATTGTTTAAGTTTGACTAAACAGTGTTATGCAGAATGGTTCAGATAAAAACACATCACTGTATGTACCAAACGTGTTTGTATTTAGACTTGACTGAATCAATTTGCTAATGCAATTTTTTGAACCTTGTGTCATCAAAAAATAACTCCAGACACTGTTTTATGTTTAGAGAGGGGCTTATATAATTATGCTTTGTAATTGTGATGGTTTTTAATTTTACTTCATACTAGGTTGTATTCTACTATCATGCTAATTAAATTCCTTTTAATTGGTTATGTCTCTGAACTCAAAAATCCAGCAGTGTGTATATTTAGAATACCAAATGTATTAAATGGATGTGTTTACACTTAATACATTAAAAAATTGAGGAAAGGACTGCTTTATGGAATTGATAATGAATCCTGAGGTCTTTTCCCAGCTCATAAGTCACTAGAAACAATCTGCTCCAAGTTAGTGGTGTCAGAGTCTTTATAATCATGCTGTCTCGAAGGCCTTCCCAGAAGAGACAGAGCAATTGTCCATGATTATGGAGAATGATGTTTCCTTTCATTTATCCCTTCCATTTCTTTGTTTCAAAAAAGGGATCGTGAGTAGGAAGAGGGGACATATTGACAGCAGATTAAGAAATGTATATAATTGTGTATTTATAGAGAAAATTTAGATAAACTCTGGAAAATGAAGTAAATTTTGAGATTGGATGGAATAGAGAATCCCATCATAATTCCTTGAGAATTTGACTGATCTTTAAAAGCTGTTGAGAACCTATGAGCAGATCCCTCAGGTGTCGTTAAGAAGCGGGCAAGAAAGTTCCACATTAGTTGGCGAGCTAGCTTGATCTTTCTGAAACAAAATTGTTTTCAAATGTTAGAAAACTGATGCACAGAATAAAGTTATTTACTAAGCTTTTTGTGTTAAAGTTCAGGAGTTTTCTTGCTGTTGTGTTTTGAGGAAACTCCCATTTCAGTGGTAATTGGAGGTGCTATTTTACTTGTGTCCCTCATCTTCTCTGCTGTGGAGGAGAAAATATTCCTTGATCTTCATTTCTGTTCATGGACTACGCTCTCTGTATACTGTGTTATGTTGACCAGATTTCTTCTCTAGTACTGGTCACTGCTTCTGTTTATAATGATATCTTGTGAGAGCAGTGCATAAATCAATATTCTGGTGTGATTTCACGTAGAGACCTGCAGTAGCTGTGTTGCTTATTGTGGTGACATAGTATTTTCACTAATTTAAAGCATTTTTGTGTTGGGAAAGGTGATTTAAGATGAGGGAGTGTGTTGTATTTTCATACATACTTTATTTTTAGCCTTTATGATGCTGTATAGTCAAACTGATTACCAGATTTCCCAGCAGTACTTTCTTCCTCCAAAAATAGTATCTGAAACATTTCACTGATTTCAACCAAGTTTGAGAGTTTAGGTTCTTTCAATGTTTGTGAAAATTTGGTGATGGATAGCAAGTAGCGAAACAATTCAGTCTTGGTGAGAAAAATTTTTAAACTCAGCTGAAATGTTACTTTCCAAATAAGATGCAGTACATGCTCTTGTGTGACAGTAGTTTGGTGTGTTTAGATAACCAAGAGAATAGGAAACTGAAGGTACTGTGGAATGATGAGAGAGAACAGAAAACTAGTGGAAAACTGGTCTTGTGCTAGTTTTGCCATTCATGGAACAGGTGGCTCCTGGAGGGGATTTGCTGATCTGAATAGAAAGGTAACAAAAGTTAAATAATCCTTTCAGTATATTAATACTGATTTTTTTTACCAGAGGATCTTCTGAAAGTTGATTAATACACGTATTCACTCTGAGAATGAAAGATAGCAATGAAATAAAATTGTGAAAGTTTGGTTGTGGTGTAGACATAGGTTTATAATAACGTGTGTCAGCAAAAAGTCCAGTGCAATTGGAGGTGGAATCCACAGTGACGATATAGGTTGGACAGGCAGACAGTTCTGTCCCCCCGTGTAACCCATGGGACAACTCTGTGTAGAACATTATGTTTCATTATGGGCACCCCATGACTACAAAGACACCTGCATGAACCTCAAGGAAGAACATTACAAGTACTTGACAGAGACTGCCTTACAAAAAGATGTTCAAATGGTTTAATTTTATATAGTTTTTATTAAGTAAGAAGTTTGTCTAGTTTACTGTCACCTGACATTTGAAATGTACTTAATACCATGTCCAGTGTGACATAGCATTATACTTGGGAGTAAAACTGGAAATTACGTGAAACAAAGTAAGAAAGCATGAAGATATCTGCATTTATCTCTGGAAAAATGTTCCAGTGGCAGTTATACAAGTCCCACCATGAGAGATAACTTAATACTAGATAGGAGAGAATGAAAAAAAGATCTTGGACTAAAAGAAATCAGGCCTCTTTGGAAGTAACATGGACTAGTCCATACAGATAAATTTTTCCTATCCTGAGCAGAGTTGTTGTACTCACAAAGGCTTGTAAGTAGCTTAAAGCCATAGCACAGGTTGTTTACATGAAAGGGAGTGTGAAAACAGTTTTCTGTACTTATTTTCTATCAAGTGAGTGGTGCTGATCCAGCTTCTAAAGAGTTACTTTAATGCTGAGGGGTGGGGTATAGCATGTAATAATTTTATAGACTCCATGGTGACTTTAGACCATGTTCTTGAGGGAAAAAAAAAGTACTGTTCTACTATGATAATACATTATAAATCAGCAATGTACTTCTTGGAAATAGTTATTTCTGTAGAACTTATGTAAATTGTACAGCAATTATTTTAATCTATAATAATTATTATGTTATTATCTCTTTGGAAGGGATAATAATGATAATGAATGAATACTTTTTATTAGAATAAGATTAGTCATTTCATCAAATAATTTATGAGCTTGTAAATGTCTTTTAGTCCAATGTTAGTGGCATTTGTTTGCTAGAATTCTTCTTTCATTTTTATTTTAAGTAATGTTAACTGAGCTATGTTTAGATAAACTTATGTTCTTATGACATCCGAGTGCAGGACTTAGAATACTTTTGGTAGGTTTATTTCTGCCGTTCCCATTCTCTTCTGTGTTCTAGATTTTAGCTGTATTAGTATCTTAGCGAATCCTTGCTATTTCTAAATCTTACTAATTCTTGTTCTGCTTTACTTTGCTGCTCAGTATATAGTGTGCTGTTTGAATTTCTTGTGCCATTATGTGTCGTCTTGCTGTCTTGGATGTTTCCTGAAGAGCCTGTTTGCTGTTCTACCATTGCTTTGATGGTCAGTTAAAGCTGTTTGCTCTTTTCCTTTGGGTCTTGGGGTTTGGTTTCTGGTGTGGCCTTTGTTTGGTTGCTTGCTTTTTCATAGAAGCCAGATTTCAAAGCTCTATCAGGGATTGTTCAAACTTAGTCTTTCCTTGGTTTGTTTTATCTATTCCAACTGAAGGAGTTTGAATTTAAATACCCCATGATTTCAGACAGACCCATATGTCTGTATTTGCTATCTATTCTGCTGAAAAAAGCTGTTTTCCTGGGTTACCGCCCAGTGTCCCTCTAGGTTCTCCACAATTTAATCTACACGAGCAGGGATAAATGATTTTATGACTAGAGAGGTAATACAGTGTTAATAACTGTGTGATCCCACTTGCAGACAAGTAGTCTGTGTATTTTTATGGAGAGCAAGGTGCCAAGTTATTAAATAGGGAGATGAAGGACTATGTAAATGTAATTTGTGGGTAGGTTTTGTTTATTATTATTTACAGGTTAATGTGTATACTAATTCTCTTTCTACTTCCTATCTCAAGACGAGTTGATCAAAAGCTTTAGCTTATTTCTAAAAGGATTTTTAGAGAGAATTTGGAGACGAAAACTGTGGAATTAAATGTTTTTCTCATCGTAGGATCATGTGACAGTTCCATTTATGTGCCTTGTCCTATTTTGCTTCTGGTCTATTTCTTAAAGGTGCCCATTGCTGTGGTTTGGTAGTGAGCTGAACAGAACAAGGTGATGTCTCAAATCTCTTCCTTGCTTGTCTTTAGTCTTTGCTCAGTTTCCCATATAGCCTTAGTTTTTCAGCTGATGTTTGTAAGTGAGCTAGGAAACAATACATTTTAATAAAAAATACAAGAAAATATGTCTCGATTTTTATGTTATGAGCCTGTGTGCTTATTTCATCTATTGACTTTCACGATGGTTGTTGGAGGCATCTGGATCAACAGACTTTATTTATATTTGAGAATTTTAATTCTATGCAAAAGAAGTCTTAATGAAGTCACCATCTTATTCAGGTAAAATTTTCATTTGTCTGCTTTTTTTCTGGTTGTTTTTGATTTTCCATTTAATGCATGCTGAATGTGATTGCTATACAGAAAAGTCATTATTAGTTAATTATCTTGTATATTAGTTTCCAGGAAATCCAAATATTTGCAAAGTCATCTAATTCATACCTTACTGTGAGACACAAGTTACTGTCAGAAACAAGTCTCTGTGTGGCTGGGATTCATCTTGCTTATATGTAGCAATTTAAAAGCTGGGCATCTTATTCAAGTCAAGCAGCTAGATGAGTAGTGAAAGTAATGGAAAAAAATAGGCATTCCAATAATGAATTTCATCCCATCTACCTTAAACAGTTATGTTAGTATGAGATGAATCAACCACCTGATGTGTCTATCTCTCTTCATTTGCTACAGAGGGATCTTAGCATAAATCTCCTAGAGGAGTTTAAAGTTAGGTGAAATTGACACTTTCTATGAAATCAGTAATCAAAGATCTAGGTTTATTTTAGAGTTGTTGTGGAGTTAGATTTGCTACTGCTTGTGTCATCTTTTTGCAGATGCTTACTTTTCCTTGTCTCCCTCTAAAATGTAAATATTCATGCAATTTCTTGATAAGTTTGGTTATCCAGCTTTTAAGCCTGATAAAGGCACTGAATGAAGTTCATTCCAAAAGGCATATATCTCAGTAAGCAAAATCCTTTAACGTTTTTTAAATGTTCAGATTTCTGTTCCATAGGTAAAAGGAAAAAAAAATGTTCTTGAGCTGTTTATACAGTTACAGACTTAAGGCAGTTCCTTAAGTATTTTACAGGAAATTGGGGTATTAATTCACTGAAAAACATCTCTAGTTGGAAGGAAACTCTTCTTAGAAGAATCTGTCAGATGCATGTTAGGAGTACCTTTTTAGAATATGAGTGTTTCAGGTTTTTATGTGTATGGATCACACTCTGCCACAATTTACAGATACAATTTGTCTATAGCATTTCTTTTGAAACTGACAGCTTGACAATTTGCTAGATATTTTTATATAAATGTGTAACATCACATGTGTGGACCGTGCAGTGATGCTTGGTTTTGATAATATAAATAAATCACATCAAAGGGAAATTTTATTTTTTGTGAGTTTCAGAATGTGGCTTATACTTCCTCTTGTTGTTTTAGACTTTGTTCCATGATGTGTCTGAAGGAATAATAGATGTAAATTAGAACTTCAATGTGTTTTTCTGTTTTAAGCCTCCCAGAAGTTCTGTATGTAATACTGGAACACTAAATTACAAATTAATGGTACTTTGCTTTGTCCTTATGACTTACTCAAAGATGCATATAATAATCTTGAAAATTCAGAAGCGTAAAAAAGTTGAAACAGCTGTGTACATTTTGAGTTTAATTAGATAACTGTATTTTTATTACGGCGTGAAAGGTGATACTTCATGACATTCTTCAGTAACAGTAAGACAACTGAAGAAAGAATCAGCTTGATATAAAGATCACCTTTTTTAATAGAGCCTGCAAGGCTTTTAAAACTGGCCTTGAAACAAGATTTTTTTTTTTAAAAATGAAGGCCTAGAAAGAATAGTAGTTTTACACACTGACTCCCAGCTAGTTTTTTCTCCAGATCAACAGATACGGCATGTAGACGAGAAGGCCAAATTCAAACTGAGTTGTATCTTTCTGGGATATTTTCCCAATATGCCTATACACCCTGTACTGATGAAGGGCAAAAATCATTGCCAATAGATCTGTGTCATGGTTTCACCCCAGCCATCAAGCAAGCCCCATGCAGCCATCAGCGGGACTGGGGAGCGAATTGGAAGGGCGAAAGCTGAAAAGCTCATGGGGTGAGATAAAGATAGTTTAATAGGGAAAGCAAAAGCCACGTGTGCAGCCAAGGCAAAACAAGGAATTAATTCACTGCTTCCCATGGGCAGGCAGCTGCTCAGTCATCTCCAGGACAGCAGGGCCCCATTATATGTAACAGTTACTTGGGCAGACAAACATCATCATTACAAATGTCCCCCCTTTCTCCTTCTGTATATACTAAGCATGATGTCATATAGGCTGGAATATCCCTTTGGTCAGTTTGGGTCACCTGTCCCAGCTGTGTCTCTTTCCAACCTCCCATGCACTCCCAATTTCCTTGCCAGCATGGCAGTATGAAAAGCAGAAGAGGCCTTGGCTCTGTGTAAGCCCTGCTCAGCAATAACAAACACATCTCTATATTTATCATGACTGTGTTCAGCACAAATGCAGAACACATCCCCATTCCAGCCACGTGAAGAAAGTTAAATCTACACCAGCCCAAACCAGCACAATGTGTTTTAATGCACTTTTTAAAAAAGTGTATAGGAATGCTTCATTTGGGGGTAAATGCACATCAGAGCCCATGAAACTCTATTTGTGGTCTACTTGTAATAGATACTGAAATGTTGAGAGCTGGGCCCTTGCATTATGTTAAGAGTTCTCCCAGTTTTTATAGCCAATATAACTCAATAGTACTATACCCTGTAAGTGCTCTCAAATTGCTTTGTTTCTGAAACAAAATGTTTTAGCTGGAAAATTCTAGGGATCCAAAATACATCTTTGGCCAGCAGTACTGTGTAGATATATATATATATATATATATATATATGTATGTGTACATATATACTGAGACACACAAAGACATGAACACACACATGTATGTAAAAGTCAATGAGAATGTTCCTAGTTATAGAGCATTTAGTTCAGTTTAAATAAAACAGATTCTGTCATGTTTGGTTTTTGGTTTGATTTTGTGGGTTTTTTTTGTTTGTTTTTGTGGTTTTTGGGTTTTGGGGTTTTTTTGGGTTTTTGTTTGTTTGTTGTTTTGTTTTGTCTTGGGTTTTTTTTTTTTGTTTTTTTTGTTTAATTTGTTGTTCCACATTGCCAAATTAAGCATAGATTGGATTAGCAACACCATTTCTGGCATAACCACATTTGGAGGAAGTTGCCATCTTAATGTCTCCCATGCTTTCAAGTACATATGACATTTTACATTATGAGAATTCTTGATGACTTTTTTTCTTCGACTTGCTGCCATTGATACTTAAACCAGAGACTTTGAAATTGCTCAGTGGTGTCCTAGCAAGTACGCAATTGCCATTCCTGGGAATTCTTGGAGGATGTTGTTTTCTGGATGTTCAGACGTGGGAACATTTATATATGGATGTCCCTTGGGAAGCATAGTCAGTGAACATCTGTGAAATACATCTTTCAGTTTTAAAGATAGTTTTTAAGAAGATACTTGTGCAATGAACTGCATTGCTCTATGAAATTGAGAAGGGGCTGAGATTTAGCATTTGTTTTCTCTAGCACTAAGGGGTCATATGTGTAAAAGCAGTGAAAGTATAAAGTTGCCACAAAAACCAGGTCTGTCTGCCAGAGACATACGCTCTTGAAGAAAAAGTGCAGAGTTCAAAGATGGGAGAACATGTGGTAATTGAATATAACTTGCTGGTCTTCTGAGTATGAAAGCAAGTCCTCACAATAGTATTCTTCTGCTCTGCTCAGCAGCTTTTTATATAGGCTTTATGCTCAGAAAGAGGAACTGGTGAGAGATATGCTGAAGTTTTTTATGCATTTTCTTGTATAGTTATATTTTGATTGACTTAATTTTTCTTAGTAAAGGTAAAAGAGAGTTTCAGTTGAGCATTATGAGCTAGGGGTAAAACTGAAATTGTGTTTCAGTGAAAGCTGTTTTTATATTTCTAAAGCTGACTTCTTGGCAGTTCTATTTAGTATCTCTTTTCCATAGAAAAAGCCTCCCAAACTTCTGCCAGTAACAGTTGTTTCTGAGGCTGTGATATAAACTGTGTCAATGAAATGATTCAAAGCAAAAAAATCGAATTGTGACAAAAACCACCCAACCTAAACCAGCCATACTCCAGGGCAAACACAAGCATTTGTGTTAACATATAATGATGAGCTAGATTAGACAACTGGGCTGGCTTAAAAAATCTTTTAGGTCTTTGTTCCGATGTGTAATGCAGCTGTAGAAGTACTTGTACTGGCACAGGAGAGCAGATCCTGGTAGAAAAGAGTGATTGGGAGCAGCAGAAGCAAGCTACCATCTTGGCTTTCGATATCTTTTGAATATACAGCCTAAACAACCTACCCCATGTGAGCCTGTTGTGGTCTTCACAGTTTCATATGTGCTCTAAGTTTTTCATGGGGGAAAAAAGTAGTTACAAATGCCTCTTTGCACTTAGGAATTGGGAAGAGGACCTTGTGCTCTGAGCATGCTTTTGCCTTGGGTATTTAATAATTTAGGTGTGAAGAAGGTATTTGTTTCTTTGTTTTTGTTTAACAAAGCAATAGGAGTAAAGAACAATAGGATAAACCTTTTAAAAATGTCATTTGATTTATATTCATACATGACAAGGGTGAATTAGAAATGAGTTGGTGGCAGTTTTTCATGTGTTCTAGAACAATATTTTATTACAATGCTAGAGACCATAAGTTATTTTTCAAAGTTAATATGTTTGGCATCACTAAGCAATAGTGTATAAAGTTGGCACACATAAAATCTTGAAGGTTTGTAAATTCAAAGAAATACAAATCTGTTGCTGAATGTTAACTGGATGTCTATATCTTTATTTTCAAAATAGATTTAAAACCCAAGAAAGTAAATTATGAAACATCTCAACTATTTCAAACAGAGAGGTACTGAATTGTGTTGAAAGAAAGCAGTAAGTTAGTGAGTTCTCTAAACTGTTGATTAACTGCAGTGTAGCTGAGCTTTACACTGGTTTACTACTGGGATCTTGTTTTTACACATTTCTCAGTGGTCATTAACATTTGAGATTGAGACAGACTACTCAGATTTACTATTTGCAGTGAAAAGTGTCCTTCCACATCAAACTAGGGGTTTTTTCTGGAAGATATTAGTAAAAACATAAGGCAGGCATTATATAGTCTGCTGTATCCTACAGTTATTAGTGGCCTGTCACTGACTGTGGATTGATTTTGCTTCTCTATAGACTAAATTATATGAATATAGAAGAGCTTTCTGGGCAGAGGCAGGCAATGCTTCAACTAGAAAATGAAACTGTTGAGATTACACTGATGAGAGAGCAATTATACACATGAAAGTGGCCTCTCTTAGCTGACCTCACCCATCTTAAAATTACATTCCCCACCTGGTGGCATGAGGATTTTTCACACTTTAAAATTGCCGTCTGAAGGTAGTAAATTTCTTCCCTACCCCTGTACATTTTAAAACTTGGTGGAACTGATGAATAAGTGATGAATTTTTCTCTAAGTGTCAGTAGAAGTTTAGGATGTCTGAAAAGATGTCTTTTGTGAATAAGAAATTATATGTATATTTTTTTTCCCCAAAAATATTTAACATAATTTGTAAGGAGAAAAATGGTAGCAAGTTAGACGACAACATAATAAATTATTATAGACTTACTTGGCCATACTTTTTCCATTTCAAAATAGAAAACTGTGAGGGTAAAATTTTAACTAGTGATTGAAAATCCTGTTCCTGCTTCATTACTCAAGGGATATACAGAATATCCCCAAAAGGCTTGTGTTGAATTCTTTATGTGGGTGAGAAATGCAAATAGCTTTCAGCAATATTCACAGGACCTCTTTATTCAAACTGTCAGTTTTGTGGCTCCTGTTTCTTCTTCCATTGGTTTTAGTGATAATTATGAAGCTATGATAATGAATGTGTATCTGTAGCTTGCAGCAAACTTTCCAGAGAAAAATTGTGACATGCAGCAACTGCTCTTCTATTTTTTATTTTGGGATGATGCTGGTGCTTTTTTATTTTTCCCTTCTTTTTTCTTTTTTTCTTTTTTTTCTTTTTTTTCACCGTTATATTATTTTCACCTCTTTCTGTGACTCAGAGAACTGTTCATAGAGTTAAATGTAAGGTTTTTTCCACTCTGATCTCCAAACACTTACAAATTATCCTGCAGTAGTTTGGTAAAATGAAGATGTTTGTAGAAACCTAGAAATGGTGTTTCACCTAGAAATGGTGAAAAGTGTTCAAGCACTTTCTCATTCTTTGCACTGAAATTCATGGTCTTGGCACTTTTCTGAGAAAACAGACATGAATTGAAACAGAAGAGATTCTAACTTGATATATGTCGATTTTTTTTCATCATTGTAACAGTCAAATATGGAAATGAGAGGTTGTGTAGTCTTTACCTCTGAAGATTTTCAAGACACTACTGGATAAATCTCTATTTATCTGGGCCAGGGAACAGCAGTCTCACTTTTATAGTGAATAGTGGCAGTTGTAGGTACAAAGATTGTGAAAATCCCTTTCTCTGCTTTGCTTTGGTGAGTCCTGCCAGCAAGTAGTAAGACTATCCATTGCGAGCAAGTAGTATTATATAGGTATTTTAACAAAGATATTGACTTACCTGAAGTTAATAGAAGCTGCAGAGACTCTTTTAGCATTTGGGACCAAAGGAAACAAAAAAACCCCATTGATCAGTGTATGGCAAGCTTGTGTACTATCTCTCCTACTGTCCTGTCTCCAACAGTGGGAAAAAAATCAATATCCATTGGTAAGGAAGAATGGGATAAGCGTATTGGATACTTTGCTAGTTTACAGCTATTTTCAGTTTGGATTGCTTCCTGAAATAGGTATGGTTTCTAGGCATGAGTGTTAGTATAGCTAATAACTACTGCTGGAATCTCCATCAAAATTAAGGTAATTAATTGAAGTTATGTTGAAGACTAAAAGCAATAACGGTCATTGTTAAAATCTGCGGCACTGGCAGATGATTCTTTATTTAGCCTTTCATTATAACCATCACCTTCTCTGGGAGTCAGCCTTGAAGAATCACTGCGGTTTTCATTCATTCCTAACTGTCTGGTTGAAACCAAGTCTCATTTGAAAATACTCCTCCTAGAGCAGGATGCCACATACCAGCATGTTCTTACACCTGTTGGAAGCACCAGTGAACACTGTACCAAGATAAGTCAGGAGTGGCTTATTGAAGTTCTGTGCAGCTTGGGAAATCTTCACTGGTTGTGTCCCATGTAAAGTCAGCCTGATAGTGTTGATAACATTCTTTAGAAGCTTCAGAGGCTCTGGAAAATTAATGCTGTTTTGAAAACATCATTCGCTTATCTCCTTTTTTCCTCCCTCTCCAAATTTAGGACTTCTTTCTTAATTTTGGAAATTCTGTCCACTAATAACTAATGTGAACATGAGCTAATCTAGTGAGGACGGTCATCTTTCATATAGCTATGTGGTAGTGCAAATGTAGCAGACTCAGATAGTCTGTTTAAATCTCTGTTAATAGTGTTCTTAAAGAAATACAATGATAAAATAACATCAGTAAGCAAAATTATAAATGAAAACTTGATTGCAAAAGTATCTCCAAGGCCATGTAGAGGTGATTTGGTTAAATGTGTTTGATGTTTTACAAGTAGCACTGTACTGACAGGATTTGGTTATTATTGTTTTTTTAAAAAATCCTAATTGTAAATGTGGGGTAGTATGGGAAACCTCTTCTGTATTTAAAATAGCTGCTTAATTTTGTGAAAAGGAGTTCAGATGGAAAAACAACTATTTGGATTAAGCAATGGCTCATTTTGAGGCCTTGGGCATAGAAGATTCTGTTATTAAGAATAAAAGCAGTGCTAGTATGTTGAGCAAGAGTGACCTTTCTGAGAAACAATTATAAAACTGTCTGTTAGAGGATGCTGAGAATTTGGCTGGTTATTCTGTGGATATAATTCTGTGTCTTTCATTTAAAAGAATTTAGTCTTGCATTTGCTATGGGCATTTGTTTAGTGAAGGACTCTCTTACAGTTAACATAATGATGCTGGAGTAAGCTTTTTCAGCTTGAATAAGTAATTTGGAAATCACCAGTGATTTGCAAACTTAGATGAAAACTATAGTTATTATCTATCTATATTATCATATGGAATATATTAGCTGCAAGAATTAAATGCTGCCACTTCTAGTAGCTGTGGCTAATAGCATCAGTACTGCTGCTTAGTGGCAGTACGCTCAGCCCTTGGAGCAATGGAAATTAAAATCTTTATAATCTCTTAGGGTCTGCCCCCTTCTATATTCTGTTTTGAATGCATTTTATGATGTTGACATCTGTTTGCTAAAAATTTAATTAGTACCACTGTCTGGTTTCAGCCAATTGAGTTATCTTAAGCTAAAAGTTAAAGGACGAGTAGTGCCTTTATAAATAAAAAAACACATCATACTAATGCTACACTCTTAAATTTGCAGTGTTTGTGAGTAAGACTGGTTCCACTCATTCTTTCTGGTCTTGACCAGACAGTGACAGTTTATACACAGTTGTCATCTGAATTAGGCAAACCATATGTACTCCCACCACCCTCCTGTTAGTGGGTGGCAGTGTACAGGAACAAGAACTGGGTACTTTATCTGCTTGGCATCCCTCACCAGTGTGGATCCAAAACATGCAACTTGACTGCAGAACTGTTTTGCTAGTCAACAAGTACTGTACGCCACCCACATTTCTAACTAGCAGATGGTGAGGCAAGCCTGTAGAACATGGTGAGGGATTTTACTACATCCCTTGAAAAGTAAATAGATAATATTTGAAAATCCTATTTAAAAATCTAAATTACAGAACTAATTAGCCACAAAAGCATAGCATCATATAAGTATGGGATTTTATATTCTCTATAAAACTTTCATGGTCACATTAAATAAATATTACTTCAGTAATTTAAAGTACTTCTTAAGCATGAGACAGGTTTTTTTTAAGGTATTGGTCATCCTAGTGTTCTCAATATCAGAGATTTCTGACTAAAACATTTGTTCTGGGAGAAAAGATCAAATACTCTTCTGCTTCAAGTCCTTTTGATTAAAAAAAAAAGAAATTAGATAAGCATTTTGAACAAGAAATCTTTCAGCATGAATAAACAGAACAAATGACTTCATTATATTTCAGCTACAGTGTGTTTGTGTGAAACCATGCTAGAACTATAACCCTGTCAGCACTGTATTCTTTCTATGATTTCCAAATCAGAGTATGATTTTTCCAAGTCACCAGCAAGTGGGCTGCTCTTTGCTCTGGACATCAAGCACAGTTTTTCCCTGCTGTTCAGGAATAAAGATGCTATAGGCCAGGACATGGTTGCCTCTGTTTTTCTCTCAGTTGTATTCAGTTTATTCTTTTTGTGGCTGCTACACAGCTTTTTGCATAGTTGCATAAATTTGGCTTGAATAATCTCAGTTTGGTATTTTAAAATAATTTAGTCATTTAAAAATAATAATTTTTAACTTGATCTGTCTATGCATGAAGATTATCACTAGAACGAAAGACTAAAATTCAATTCAGATTTTTTTTTTCTGGATAGGAGCATGCTTAGAACTTTACTAAGACAGAGGCTTTGCCTTATTGAGCTCACCATCTGTGTGATAAGTTGCAGTACTAATGTTTGCTCTAATAGACACTTTCAATACACGAAAAGGAAATTTCCACAAAGACATCTAATGAATCAGTGTCACAGACAGTGTGATTACAGAAATGCAATTATGTTCTAACACAAGATTCAGTACCCACTCTGTGGTTATGTAACAGCAGCGGTAAGATTCAAAGAAAATTGCTTGTTAGGAATGACCCAAGAATCTGTATCTTGCTTGATCAGTTTTATCAGAAGAGTGTTACCTGTCAGTCTCTCTCACTTCTCTGCACTGTGACTTCTGTTCTGACTTTCTATTTTGCTAAGTTCATTTAATTTGTCTTATTGTTTGTCTAGGGACCTCATCCCCTATATTTTAAAAATCTGTTTTCTGCGTTTTGTACATAGCAGGATATCCTCTAGCACCGTTAACTGAATTTACAAAGTACCTCTGAGCACCGAAATAAGACATGTTACCAAAGGTATCAGTACTATAATTATGAAGATGTGGTTGTTCCAAATTTTAAGCTGGAAGAAAAAGGTAAACAACTCGGTTTTCAAGTTGATTTTACAGATGAAAGAAGTCAAGTATTTTTTTATATCTCTGAATGAAAAAAACCCAAACACATTCTGTGATATGATCCTTACTTGCTGCTAATATTTGAAATCCAACATCAGAATACACCTACTAATGTAAATTGTTATCATCCAGGTTCATGAAAAGCACTGAGGAAATTAAACAAAGGAAGTTTGTACTGTTTTGTACTGCATCAAAGCTAAAGTTACTGCCTTCTTCCATTTTCTTTAAATGTATCTTTACAATGTTTTTTTGTATTATCATTTGGCTGCCTGCTGAGTGTCCATGTTGCCTCTTCACAAGGAATACATTACAGTAGTTTTAAGAGGATGAAAACGATATGAGTCAAGTTTGTTTACTTACATTAATAGCAAAACTATATCCATTATTATTCTAAATACAGGAGTTGTATTCAAATCTTTCTGATATCCGAATCATAAGATGATGTGCCATACTTATCTGTTCTCTAGTCTGTTTTATTGAAATGTCATCATTGTAAACCAGTTCTAAGTGCTGTAGTTCATTTGTGTCCACTAAGTCCAAAGACAATGTGAGTGGGAAGGACAAGTGAACAAAATACGAACTCCTAGTGTTGTGAGAAGACTTGCAGTAGAAGTTGAAAATCTATTAATTGTACTTCCGCTTAAAGAATTTGGCTGGTAAAGGAAACAAATGCAACCATTTGAATGTAACTGTGTGTGCTCTGAAATTATGTTGTAGTGAGTAAGTAAATACGGGGTGGGGTTTTTTTTTTAGAAAATAAGCCTACTTCTAGGTGAATTAATAAAACACTTGTAGTTTGCATTGCTTTCTACCTAGTCCTGAAGTTGTAAAGAGTGAGCCGTATGGAGAGAAGGCTGATGTCTGGGCTGCAGGATGCATCCTTTATCAGGTGGCCGCTCTGAACCCACCATTTCACAGCACCAATATGCTCTCCTTGGCAACTAAGGTATTCACATTTGCCAGATCAACCTCCCAGCTATTTCTGCATGTGTTCTCATGAGCCAAGAGAATTTATATTTAAGTTTATTGACACATAAACTGCTCTCAGCTCTAATGTGTGTGTCTTGTGAACGAGCACAAGTGTTTATCATTGTGTGAATTGCTATCTTATCATTCTAATTGCAGAAATTGCTTGTAAATGTTCAGTACTGTAGCACTTTAATCTACAGTAAGTATGTACACTAATGTGGATACCTGACTGGAAGAGACATTCTGCATTAGAAGATGTGCTCTAAGTTGTTCTGCAAGTTAGACCTGATAACGTAATGCCCATCAGGTAGTTTGAAAGGAAAATACTTATCATATTGGATCCTCAAATAAATAATGGAGTATTTTTCTTCAACAAACTGTAGATTTTTTATTTTTCAAATAGTAGGGGCTGTGTATGAACCTGTGCCAGAAGGACTGTACTCTGAAAAAGTGTCATTTACCATTAAGAGGTAATTACTCATTTTATTCCGACATCCCGCTGAAAAGATGTTTTTGTTTTCTATGCTTCCAACAGAGATAATGTGACAGTTTTCAGACTTTAGCAACTGCCAGTATTTGTCTCTGAATAGGAAATATCTTCAGATTTAAAGAAAAACAGAGCTATCTCCTCACGCCAATAATAACATACACAATATAGCTGCACATATGCAACTGGAAAGCTCATACCAGTATAGTCAGGGCATTCATTTAGCCAGTATACACTTTATATTCAGTTCTGAAATATACATTTAACAATATCAGTGCTATACTTAATTCCCTACACATCATTTTTTTCCCCATAAAAATCCAGCATTTTGAGTAGTTGTCAAATGCAGATTGTGGTCAAGGAAATAACTGTGTTACAATATGTTATTTATGTATCGCTGCATGATCGTGATCACAGTTTTTTCTGATTATTTGACTGATGGAAATATGTTTTTCACTACTTTATAATTCTGTTAGCACAGCAGCGGAGATAACGAAGTAATGGAGGAAAAGATGAGCGTGCACTTGCTACACTCACTCATCACATATTTCTTAGCTATGTTTATATCTTCCTGGAGATAATGTAATGTGTAAGGCAAAGTATAGAGTGAATTAGAGATTTAGTTAGCTCTCTTGATTTTTCCATTTTAGAAAAAAAAACCACTTAGCACAAAAATGCTTATACTTTCTAACTCAGATATTCAATTCCGTCTCTAAAAAGCACATTACTATACAAAGACTAAGATTTTTATAGTATGTTTCATTGTACAGAAAGGTTTCTGTTACTTAAAGACTTTGTGGATGAAGGACAACAATGGAGAGTACAGGAGCTGATAGAACTAACATTTATGTTTAAGAGGTTCTAAAATTAATTTTAATGAAAATATTAAGATCTTTACATTACACAAGAATTTTTCTACGTATTTTACTAACAGTGGAAACAAAGTGGGTTTTTTTTGTTGTTGTTATTTTTGGGTGGGGTTATTGTTTTTAATATTATCTCTTACTATGGATTAAATCTGAAATGATATGTTATGTTTAGATTTTTGCTTATGCTTTGTGAGATATTTAGAAAGAATAAAAAACGTAAAAGAAAAGCAGTAATAATGAGATTTTAGTTATAATATAGATGAGGGAACATTAACATTAACATAACTACAAAGATGTAGTTATTATTCTTGGACTGAAACACAACATATTTCAAAGATGAATGTTGTAAATAAAAAAAAAATTCTTGATAATGATTTGAAGAAATATTGAAAGCTTCTTATTGCAACTGTAAATTTTTATTTAGTGTTATTATTACTATTCTTTAATATTGTTATTAAAATACAGTTTTGTTGCTTTAAGCTACTAAAGAAAGTTCTGGAATCATAGCCATCAAATTCCTTCAGAGCTGAACATCAATCTACTTGATGTTTAGTCAAATAATTTCTAGATGCATTGGAAATGGATATAAGATTTATTAAAAAATCTTTTCTAGCTCCCGTTGTTCTTGGAACTTTTGCCCAATTTCAGTGAATTAAAGTAAAAAAATAAAAGAAAAGCCCAACTCACAGTATTTTTTAAGGGTGAAAACTTGCACCTCTTTAAAAGAAATACAAAATTTAAAGTAAAAAAGATTTTTAAAGTTACGAAAATTAGTGAAATTAATCACATTTAAGAAAATTTAAACAAAAATATTAAAATCAAGAAGTTCAGGCATTGTAAAACATTTTCAAAAGTGCAACTTTGCATGGCAGTTGTGTTTTACTGAGAAATAACTGCTTTAGAAATATCATTAGTCATTCTATGACATTTTCTTTGAAGAAGAGTGTTGGGTTATATGTTTGTGTTAGCAGGTCAATAGTACTGTGCAAGGAAATCATAGTAAATTATCAGGCTCGTTGGAGTTAACAGATTTAAGACACTTTTTAGTACATGCAGGACTGTCCCTAGCAGCTTTCCTGTCCTACACTGCATACAAAATATTCTGGGGATTTAAAAATAGATCTAATTATCACTGTTACTAAACAGCTACCTAGAGTGCCTGAAACAAGAGCCATCGACCTGTTAAAGTATTTTAGATTGGAAGGGACCCCTGGAAGTATCTAGTCCATCCTGCTCGATGCAGATAAAATTAGATCTGGTTGCTCACTGCTCAGGGTTTTGTCTAAGTCAATATTGAATATTGAAGGATGGAGATCGCATAACTTCTCTGGGCCCTCTGTAGTGCTTGTCTGCTTTTGTGATTAAAAGTAATAGTAATAATAATAATAACAATTGTTGTATCTATCCAGACTTCCCTGTGGTTTGACTTATGTCTCTTGCCTTTTGCTCTAACACTGTGCACCTCTGAGAAGGATCTGTCCATGCCTTCCCATTATGCAGGTAGCAATCAGATCTCAGAACAGGTGGTCCAGATCCCTCTGACAGCTGCCCTGCCCTATGTATCCCTGCAATTCATTGTTCACAAACCTTTGGAGAATGCACTCTCTCCCACGATCTAGGTCATTAATAAAGACATTAAATAGTACTGACCAAATATCAGTCCATGGAGGATGCTACTTCCAGCCACCAGCTGGACTTTGTGCTACTGGTGACATCTCTTTGAGCCAGGAGGTTCAGCCAATTATCTTCCTACCTTATAGTCCTTTAGATACTGTAGGATATTGTGTGAAGCAAAAGTCTTGCTAAAATAAGGCTACCCCCAGCATATATTGCTCTTTCCTTGTCCTCAGCCAGTAATTGCATCATAGACACCAGTCAGCCCAGTCAGGTATAACAGCTGTTCGGTTAATCCATTCTCACTGTTCCCAGTCACCTTCTTGTCATTTTTGTGCTTGAAAATTACTTCCAGAGGAAATTGCTCTATTATTTTCCCAGAGACTGAGGTGAAGCTGACTGGCTATTAGCTCCCTGAATCTTCCCTCTTTCTTTTCTTGGATATATGTGTGATATTCAGCTTTTATCAGTTCACAGGAACCTCTTTTTGATCCTTCTAGACATGACAAATAGTGGTACTGACCGGTTGAATCAGCACCCTCGGACCCTTCTCATTTGGTCCCATGGGCTTGTGTACTCCCAATTGGCTTAAATGCTTTTTTGCTGTGTTTTCTGCCATATGGAAATGCTTCATGCTCATAGATTCTACAGGTAGGCTCAGAGGTCTGAAACACTCATGGCCAAAGTTTCTCAATGGAAATGGAAGCAAAAGAGGGACCAAGTGTCCCAAACTTTTCCATGTTGTTTCACTATGTTGCTTAGTGGGTCCACATTATCTGTATTCTTTCTGTTGTTGGCCTTTCTTCTGCCTTCCACATCCATTGCTAGTTTCAACTTTTTCAGCTTCAGCTGTGGTTTGGCTTTCCTAACTCCACCCTTTGGGCAATATTTTTATTCTTCCTGTGTAGCCCACCCCTGTTTCCTACATGCAGGATTGGGCTGTTCTAGTGCTTTGAGATGTCTTTGAAGATTAGCTTGCTCTCCCAAGCTTTCACTTTACCTTCCACAGCAGTCTTCTGTGAGATTCTACCAGGAAGATCCCTGTACATGCTGAATTCTGCTCTCCTGAAGTTCTGTGTTGTAACCATACAATCTCACTTTCTCACTTCTCTCAGGATTTTGAACTCCACAGTCTGATGGTTGCTGTAAGATCAAGAGGCTGCCATTGATCTTCGCATTTCACATCCCTGCCTCTTTCTTCCTTTTCTTAGAGCAACAGGTCTGGCAGAGTGCCTTTCAGCTCCATCAAGAAATTGTCATCAGTAAATTCCAGAAATGTCCTGATTGCTGCACTCAGCCATATTACCCCATCAGCAGATATCAGGGTGGTTAATAGGCCGCAATGAGTATAAGTGTCTGGAATCATGAAGCTTCCTCCATCTATCCAACAAATGCTTCATTGACTTTCTCTCTGGTTTTGTGTGGTTTATAGCAGGCGTCTACCACAATGTCACCCATGTTGGTCTGCTCCTCTGATCCTCACTGATACACCTTTGACTGCACATGGTCAGTTGTTGGACTGCAGCCTGACTTTAGCCTTTCCTCCTCAGTGATAAAATTCAGAACACCACCTCTGTCCCCTGCCCTTCGCACCTGACTCCAGTGCACTGTGGTCACTTTCAACATGTTCAGAGTTGGCCCTAATAATGTTATTTTTGCCCACATGAATGAGCAGCAAGAAGTAATAGCCCAAGGGTCGGGATGAGTCTTGGTAGTATCTCCACAGTGTCCTGAATCCAAGCAACAGACATCGCATTCATCAAATTGATCAAGTAGATGGATGTCTCTGTTCCCTCAGCCTCAAATGACTGTCAGCTACTGCATCTTGTTTGTGATGTGAGCACTTGATTCAGACTCACCTGGCTCTGATGCGTCCTCCATTAGGCCTTGTTCTTCCTCACCTGTTACTAGGTCACTATACCTGTTCTGCAGTTATGCCTCTGTAGTCAGAGGAAAAGCCTTCCTTCTCTTGGCAGAAGTTACTAGTCTTCAACCTACCTCCTCTTGGGATCCTTCATCCACTCCTCCTTTGAGGGAAAGCTCTAGATTCTTTGCATTGTGTTGAGTGTTGTCTCTGTGAAGATCCTGACCTTCTCCTGTAAATCCTCCTGACAGCATGCTCCTCTCCTTCACAGCTGCTTTGTCCAGTGGTGCAGTGCCTTGACCAGAGCACAGTCCCCACAAGTGAGGCCGTGTCTCCCCCATCCCAGGAAAAGGCCCCAGGCACTCCTTAGTGTGTCTGGGAGTGCACAGCTGCAGCCCCCAGTAGCAGTTCTGTCTGGATCGGTGTCAAGCATAATTGTTCCAGCTGATGCTGGAGGCTGTGCTGTGGTGTGGCAACATCAAGGCTGCCCAGCATCGAACTGTCCCTGGCAGGATGAGCAAGCAGTGCTGGCTAGCATAACTCCATAAATACCAGGGCAGGAATGCAATGGTGGAAAAGGTGTTTTAGAAACAAGTAAATAATGTTCTTCCTCTAGCTGCTTGACTCGTGATGCAGAGGCTCATCCAGACGTAGTGGAGGTCAGCTCACTGCTGTCTGATGTAATGACGAAATACCTGGATGTTTTATCCACCTCTCATCTCATGTTGGAGAAGAAACTGGATTGAGAGAGGAGATGAACCCAGCGGTACTTCATGGAGGCTAATCGAAATGCAGTAAGCTATCACTATCAACTTTCCATTTTATCACAAGTAAGTACATGTATTAGGCTTTATTTTTTGTTATCATTGTTTGCTGTATCTGAGAAAATAAGGTGCAACAAAGTAGAAAATAAATCAAAATGAAAAGATCCATCCTCCTGTAACATTTTTCTGTGCAGGCTCTTTAATTTATTTTTAACATGGTATTCATTAATATTTTTTTGGACATTCTTATGCAGGAAAAATGACAGTATCTCAAAACCCAATGTCATTCTGTGTTGGAAAATGGCATTGTTATGGAGGTTCTTACAGTTTTGATAATATCTGATAACATTTAATTATTACTGCATGGTTGTGAGTGGTTTGTGAATAGGAGAATATACGCTGGATTAGGGTGGAACAAATTGGTAATCTTGTGTATGATTCATAAACAATGACACCTAGAAAATGGAACCTACGCAAATAAAATTTTTAATTATGGATTGCAAACTACAGACCAGTGATGCCGATAAGGTATTTGCTCACGTTTTCTAACTCTCTGGTATAGTTTTGCAGAAATACTTCTTACAGTTCTTCCATTTGCTTCAGGCTGTGTTTTAAACACTCTTCATGAAGGACTATCAGTATTTTACATAATAAACCAAACTCATATATGATCTCAGAGAATTTGTTTAAAAAATACAAGGACAATGGTTTGGTGTAGCAAAAGTGTCCTTGGAAAATTGTTATGATAATTGCAGAATAAAGTTATAATTTACACAGCCACTCTTGTTTGTTCAGATATTGCATCTCTTAGACTCCTTTTATCAGGGCTCGGCAGTTTGTACTGAGGAGGCTCTGTGTAGGAAAAAGGTTTTCTAGAACACCTGGTCCCAAACATCCTAGTCTTCACCTTCCAAACATAACACTTACATAAATAGTTAATATTTTTTCCATTAGTTTTTTGACCTATCAGTCTAAGATCATTATTTATATTACACCATTTTTTTCAATAAAAAGAATGCCAAAACCTACCAGCAAACTAACAAACCACTGCCTTTTGAAAGGTAAGAGGTGTTGGGATGAAGGAAAGATACAGAATAGGATTTGTAACTTAAAACACTATAAACAACTTTGCCCATATTTTCATCATTTAAATTTTCTCACCCTACAAATTTGGAAGCTTGTTGTATGTCATTATTTTTTTATATCTTGATATAGTCATTGTCTTGCATTATTGTGATGAAATTTGCAAAAAAATGTGCTATAGGTGGAAAGATGCTAGATTTGGGATTTTGATACAGTTATTGTGTCCTTGAGAGAAAAGTGCGCTACCCAGATATTTGTGAGATATGATAGAACTGATAGTTTTATATAGAAATTAGAATACTTGTGTTTTGTATAAATACTTGGAAAATACACGTATCTACAAAACTGTGTATTTTGGGTGATAATGGCTAGTTTTCTCAAGGAAGAAACACTGCAGTTCTAGTTCCACTCCAATAGATATTTTATTATGCATATTAAAAGAACAAGAGGTTCTGACAAAGACCCAGAACACTGAAGAAACAGAGGGGAATATGGCTTAGTAATGAGAAGTGGGATTTTGTAAATTGTTGTGAATAAGAATAAATTAGGCTAGGATCTTTCAAATTTCAGAGGCATGTTACAGGGCTTAGAAACAGAAGGAGCCATGTTGTTTCTTTTTTCCTGGTATTTAGGAAAACTTTATAAAGTTGAAGGATTTCTAATAAAGAGAATAATTATTCCTGAAAAGTTTGCCTTTTGAAAAAAAAAAGGCAATGTTATGACTAAAAGTGCTTGGAAGAATTTCAAGTAGCTGCTCCTGAAATAAAAGCTCTCTGAGATATAGACAGCCTAATTCATCTTAGTCAAGGCCCCAGCGATTCCACACCCAAGTAATTTGTCATTTTTCCATGGTGTCAGAGAATTCGGTGTTTCTGCCATGTAGTTCAACGTTTTGTTGAAGCCAGCTAGCTTATACTTTGCTTTCTCTACTAAAATGTACTTATGGCCTCCTTTTTCATCCCAGTTGTGTCAAATTGTGAATGTTTCTGAAATAAGGACTGTACTCTCTGTCCTTGTATATGGAACTAAAGAACAGAGATCTTTTGGAGCCAGAGTGGAGTTTGTTTTATAAGTAGTTTAAGACTAGTTTGGAAGCTGGTAAATAGGTAATTGAAAGGCAGGTCAGTAGATGATGAAGTACAGTTACCTTGTGTGGTAAGTATAGCATAAAATCCATGCTTGAAAATAATCCCAGTAAAAAGAATCATCATCAGCTCCCTGCACAAATGCTAATAGTTCCTAGTTTTCCATGGAAATTGTTGTTTATGTTAGAATAGGAGCAGATGTAGGGCTGGCAGGTGTTTGATAGAGTTAGTGTGTTCATTTCTGAAAGGTGAAGGTTGCTGATATAACACATGGTACAGAAGACCCAAACAAGTAATAATAATGGCAATAATTCTCTCTTATATTGTACTTTTCATTTCAAGGTGATCAATATTATATTTTCACGCTCTGGATAGGAAGAGGTGGAGAGCACAAAGGAAGTTTGTGTAAGGTCTCCAAACAGACTAGTAGCAAATTTGAGTTTTCTGTGTTCCAAGGCAAATATGAGTCTCAAAAGTGTAGTTGATCTAACTAATGAATTGTCTTTCTAATATTTTCCTTTAAAGAGATGAGTGTATAGCCAAACAATAATTTGATTGCTTTTTTGAAGTATATAGATTTGAAAAATGTATTTTGTCTATTTATAAAGCAGTGAAAATAAGTCACTTTTATTACTTTGGAAACATGTGTTTCATTACATGGGCATCATCCATTATTGTTTCATTTACTGCATATATCCTCAAATGTTTTCAGCTTTTCTCTCATTACCACATATTTTAATGTAAAATATACATATACCTAAAACAATATAGAATGATGAATATTCAGTTCAGTCCTGTCTTTTGAATGTGGTAGAGGAAAGTGTAAGTTTTACGATTGGAGTCCATCAGCTAAAAATATATGACAAAATGTGAGCCATTTGTACCTTCTACTACTCTCAGAGAATATATTAAAAATGGGCAGACATGGTAGACTACCTAGATGGTCAGAACAACTTCCTTTTCTCAGTTTCTATAGTTCTGAGCTGTGCATAAGGCACATATATTCTGTCACATTCTTTCTCTATGCCTCACTGTGTTCTTTGGGAATTTAAGCTTATTTTTATTTTTGTGTCAATAATGTCACTAGAGTACGCGTTTCATTTTTAAATTCATATATGCAAATCCATGTATTCAGATCAAGTTCCCAGTTACTCAGAGTAATACGAGACTACGATGCTTAGATAATGGGAAAAGTAGGTCCACTTTTTTTTCTGAGTGTAGTCTGATCTGTGGAGTGGCTCCCCAGTCCATGTTAGTCAGGACTAATAGGGAGTCAGAAGTCATTAACAGTGCTTGGTCTGAGCTGGTTCATTTAGTTCACCCTTAGCTGAGTGCTTTGTCCTAGTGTTCACATGCACGAGAATGCTCATTAGCAAGGCTGCTCTCTGCATTTTCCTGTTTTCGCGCTTGAACTGGTCTTTCCCTAACCCAGCATGCTGGAGAGCATGGCATATAGACCACAGCGAGTCATCTTCCATCTAGATAGGATTTTTAGCTGCAGGTCAACATTGGCCCTCCCAGGCTAGATCTGTAGGTATCAAAGTTTATGCTACTGGACTAGGTTGCTGCTGCTAGAAAACATACTCTGATTATTCTTCTTGCAGGCAGCTTGGCTACGTCCTGTGATAAAAGTCTGCCTATCTCTCCTGCAGAGGCTGTTCAACTATTTATTGGCTGAAAAGAGTGAAAGAAGCAGTGTAGCTGTTTTCAAACTGTATCTAAATCACTAAATTTAAACTAAAGAACCTGACCAAACCTGAAAGAGCTGATGCAGTTTCTTGAAGTTTATCTGTGACATAAACCTTCATACTTCTCGTGGGGAGCTGCTCCACCTCTATGAGTTGATTGTATTTTGTCTTTTCTAGATTGGTTTAGAAACATAAGTGATGTATCTAAAGTCTCAAGGAACATTGGGATTTCTTTGTATATCCCTTCTATCACAAATACCCTAATGTAGATAATTGTGAAGCACTTTGTGCTAATATTTGTAAGAAGAGACTATGTTACTGTTCTCACTCTTCTTCATCCACAGGAAGGGATTATCTTTATCCCAGTTGGTTTCTTCATCCACAGGAATGTGTGGTCAAAAGGGGAAGGGTTAAAGATCATGACTGAAGAATCCATACATTTGTAACCCTGCAGTGTACTGGCAATTCTTGTAATTCAAAGCAGCTGTTCATTTCCTCCAATTTTTAGAAGAAATGAGGATCATAGCTATATGAAAGACAAAGAAACACAACATAATTTAACTGGTTTTTCACCCAGTCATTTCCCCCCATGTCCAAATTCAGTTCTGCTCTGCTGGCAATTGTTGTGCTAATAATCATGTTAGTTTCTAAGCATCACCACATGCATTACAAAGTAGTACTTAATTAGCAATTCAATTTGAATTAATCAAGTTTTTTTGTTAACTCAGAAAAAGACATAAAGATTGGATTAATGTTCATTTTAATTTCCTTTTCCTTTGTGTTTAGAAATAGATTTGGTGCCATTCAATGCATAAAAGATTTTCTTTCTTAAGACAACCATATGTGTGTGCAGCAGTTGTTTTAGTGTTGGTTAAAGCAAAGAGTATGCTTGGGTTTAAAACACTTAGCATGCAACAGGTTATTAATATTTCAGAGATATAGTCCAGTAATTATGTTAGGCTAGAATATAAAAAATATTTTAATTAAAATTATCACTAAAATTTATTAAATTTTTATATAAAAATATGGATGATCGCGACTGTGCACTGCTGCATACATATCCCTTTGGAAATGAGTGAGGACTCAGGAATGTCATGAAGACTTAGCATCCCACAAATAGTTTTCTTATTCTTCCGCCTTTCACTCCATTGTGACACCATTCTGTTCTGCTATTTATGTAGCAGGTACTAGAATTTATGTCTAAATGCTAAAAATGTTGGTGTGATAAAAAGAAAGGAACCTGTTTACATTTGTACAATTTAAGTTTGGAGAATAAAGTGACAATGCAAAAACTGTTTTGCCAGTATAATTTTTTTAAGAGTTGCTGAATGTTTAATTTGTTAGTGCATCAAAGCTTTTTAACAGAATTGCAGAATGTAAGGGAGGAAGAGTTGTCAAAGATTATCTTGTCCATTTCCAAGCCTTAGAGTTACCTGTCACTCCTGACAGGTATTTGACCAGTCAGTCTTAAAAATGTTGTGTTATAGGAACAGTTTGGAAAGAGCAGAAATACAAAAACTGTCTTTACAGTCAGCAATCATGTGTCTGATTGAGTTTTTTTTTTTCCGTAGGAAGATAACATCTGCAGTTAGTCTGATGCTTGCAGAAAATATTGGTCTTTTCTTGGGAGAGTATATACTTTATATATGTCTGGTTTTCAGGAGATATTAGATGAACATATTCCTGTGCACGTATGGGATGTATGTGATGCTTGAAATTTTCAGACCCAATCTTAAATGTCATATGAGGGCTCTGATAGCACTGAGTCCAGAATATCCCCAAAAAGTGTTTGCTGAGCACATTCAAACCTATTACATAGTGTATCAACACATATTTCTCTCTGCAGGATCCCAAATAGATGCAATAGTTGAACACTTAATAACTGAAAATTTCCTCCCCACAGCGGAAATTTGTAAAAGTTATGTTTTTTCTCTTGTATGCTGTATCCCCCCACCATGTGTCCTTCTTTTCTTTTTAAATTTAATTTGAGCTGAATAATAAAAAATGTGGACACAGATAAGGAAAGAAATGAGAATAATCAGAGGTCTGCAGAACATGACTTGAAAAGTAAGATTCACATGAATTTAAGTGTAGTGTTCGAAACTGGACCTAATTACTCCAACTGAGAATCGTATTAGTACCAAGTAGAAAGAATACACAAACCTTCAGAATTATTCACTTCTTTATATATCCCAGTATGATGTCTACCTTTTCATAACAGCTTGGTATTGTAGCATCATATTCTGTCTCTAATCCAGCAAAATCCCCATATCTTTTGCTGCAGACCTTCTGTCACCAGTCCTTCCCTAGTCTGTGCATTTGTATGGTTGTTTCCCCTTGCTAATAGAACTTTGCATTTTAAACTTCATCACTTCTTTTTGTTTGTCCAGTTTCTCAAAACTTTCTCTGACACCAACTGTCACTTTCATTGACACAGCTCTGTGTATGATATATATGCTGCAGTATGATATATGATGTGAACGTATCACAGTCTGGGCACCTTTAATAGGCCCTCTATCTATCCATTATGCAGATTATCATTGTAATTCACTGACAACATTGAGTGGTTTTGGAACAAGGTCAAAAAGGTGCCTGATAAATTGTGCTCGCTACCCATTTTCAGTTTAACAAACGCTCGAAGCAGTTACCGAGTTGAGTACAATTTTTATGGTCAGTTATACAGCCAACTGATGGTGATTTTGTCTAGGTCACAGTTCCCTAGCTTTCTTCTAAGATGTCATGAAAAACGTTGTCAAAAGCCTTGCTAAAACCCACATATGTAACATCTACTTTTTGTTCCTAATGCACAAGGGTTGTTACCCTCTTACTGAAAAAGATATATTGGTTTAGCCTGGTTTTTTTCCCTGCCAATTTCATGTTAGTTATTACTTATTTTATTGGTAACTTCTAGGGTTTTATGAATAGTTTACCAGTGGAAATAGGTTGTCTTTTTCTTTTTTTTTTCCATAGAAATTCAACTGACTATCATAATACTGTAATTGTAAATTTCTCTAATAAAGAAGATTAATTAAACACTGTTTGTAAATGCCACTAGAGAGCTCTAGATTTCATGAAGACAGAAAAATTAATTCTTCTGGACAGCAGTATGACAAAACAGAATTAAACAAAAGATCAGTATCTTTATTTTATTTAAACCTACTTTTTTTTTTTCTAAAGATTTTAGATTCCTGTTGGAAGTCAAAACCAGCAATTTAGGTTTCACTTTTCCAAAAACAAAGTATATCTCAATTTTACAGTATTGATAGTTACCAATGAAGAGATAGACAGTGCAGGTATACAGGATATGAATGAAGACAGAAGTTTTGTTCACGGCTGGGACACGAATTTCCAGAGTTGCTTTTGCTCAGTAATAAAGGTAGATAAATGCTGGAAAAAAAAGTTAATTGGTTCATAATTTGAACATTTTTTTGTAGGGGGGACTTTTCCCCTTAGCTTTCCTTCTTCAGCTGTGTTTTTTATACAAGAAGGCAGAATTTGTTTCAACAATCTGATGAATGGGGAAACTGAGGCACTAGTTTATACGGAAAATGTGAAAATAAACTGGATCAACTGATGGAGCCTTCAGAAAGATTTGTAAAATACTGGACTCTAGAATCAAGTGTAGAATCAATCAGTATGAGCACAATTAAAATGAATAAATATCAACCTAGCTCCTTTTTCAATGTTTGGGATATTTTGAATATTCCAGTTTCTTAGATT
This sequence comes from Cnemophilus loriae, assembly GCA_013397755.1. NCBI lineage: Eukaryota > Metazoa > Chordata > Aves > Passeriformes > Corvidae > Cnemophilus > Cnemophilus loriae. The sequence continues at coordinate 2,096,908 of VZTF01002191.1, forward strand.
TCTTCAAAAGATACGTATTTGTCTTTCTTCTTATCTGAAAGAAGTCTCTCTGAGACTTCAAGGCATATGAAAATGATTCTTTCCGTGTGTTGGAGAACACTTTTCTCCATGATCTTCTCACAAAATTATGTTATTTATATCCTTATGTCCTTATGTAGGTCGTTTTGGTCCCTCTCTTATGGTGAGCAAAAGTGACATTGAACTTGCACCCCAGCCTCTTCTAGTCAGGGTACTTTTGTTCTTCTAAATCAGCCAGTTGTCCTACTCAAAAGAGAAAAAGCAGAATATAATATTGCTTTTGAAAATTTTTAGCTATTTTCTAGGTGGAGTAAGTATATCCCAACAAATGTATGTATTACTCTCAAATTAGTAATGAAATACTATAGTTTTCTATGTTCAACTATTATGTGAATGGACCAGATTTTATTTATGTACAGGTTATAGCTTTACAGTTTATATAGCTGCTTTAACGCTTTGGGATTTGTTCCACTGATCTTTGAACAGTTTCTATAGTAGGTCTGTCAATTATTTTTAGCTTGAGGTCTGTGGAATTCCGTTCAGACATTTCTAACACGTTTCCTTTCTTGAGGGACAGTGAGATCTGGCACCAGTTGGTATCAGCTGTGGTTTTGGTCTTTTTTCCCCCCTCAGCTCCACCTGATTTACAAGTTAATGTTAACAATTAGTCTTTTGAGTATGAGGTTCAATATTGAAAATGTTGAAAGGAGATTTAAGTTTGAAATGTCCATGCAGTTTGACCCTTCTCTCTCTTTACTTTGATTCCTTTGATGTGGAGCAGGTGAACTGGTTCTCTTCAGTAACTGTGCACTGACTGTTCAGGGCACAAGAAGTGTGTTCATGTATGCCAGGACTGGAGTGCTCTCTCAAAGTCACTTTGAGAGTCATCGTTAGTGGTTTTCATGCTATGCTACACTGCAGTCACTGCTATTGTGGCATCTTGGACATAACCTCAGTCCAGTACTGAAGTATAAAATTACCTTTTCCCATCTGAATTTAAAGAGAAAACCTTGACAAGCCATCTCTTGGCTTCTTAAGTTACAGATTTGGGAATAGAACAAAAGGTGAGGAAGTAGTTGAAGCAGACCATTATGCAGGCAGTGGTATGTATAGTCAGTGCTCAAGGATGCAGTAAAGTTTCTGAGAAGAAAGGGTTTCTAGTGCATTCACTCTGCTGTGTCCTAATAAAGTCAAAATACTTCATGGGAAGAACTTTGAAAGAATGTTGTCGTAGATATAGGACAAATTGTCTATTCAGACTTGGCAAGAATATAAGTGTTTAGGAATGTATTATCTCCTGAAATTACTTTAAGATTAAAGATAATTTGTTTAGTCTGATATATTTATATAATTTGTCTCCTGTCCTCCTTTATCATGCTTTGCTTTGACAAGATAGAGTAAAAAGAAACTTGAATTTATTTACACACAACAGAAAAAATGGAAATAATATGTGAAGATTTGGAACAATAAGAGATCATAAAAAGTCTTTGTTCAAAATGTGTTGCACTAAAACAGAAACAGTAACAGGGATTGGGGATTTCTGTTCTTTCCAGAAAAACTATAAACATTGACAGCAGCAGAGGCAGAATTTTATATACATGAAAGAACTCTGTGCTACAAACAAGATGAGGCACTTAAATGTTACGAGCAAATAATTTATATTCCATGTTTTGATTTTCTTAGGTCTGCTTTGATAATGTCAGTCAGCATTTGGTCATTTCAGCCTCGATGTCTCTCTGGCATCACATCATACCAAGTTCACTTCATATTTTACTACTATCTTGACTGTTACACAGGTTTTGCATTGTCCAGAACAGGACTGCTGTTTGTTATCTAAGACGGAAGAGAGCAAATTCACCAATGCTTGTCCCTGGGAACCTACTGCCTTTGTCCAGTCTGTTATTTTTCCTTTGTTCAGCATTTGCTTCTGATCTGTCATGTGTTTAATTTTTCTCACTTTCAGTGCTTGTTGTGAAAGGACTGTCATCAAGAACAAAGCCTTATATATAAAGGCTAGAAATAATTCATTTAGTTTACGAGTTTGAAAGTCTTGCTCTAAATTTAGAATCAGTAACTCAACCAGGTACTGTGCAGTCCTGGACTAACAGCTAAGTCTAGTTCTATGTGTGTATACACAAGTGGCACTTTAATTTTCGGATTTTCTAGTGAGTGCTGCAAAATGACAATGTCTAACATTGCCTTTTTGTTCTTTCTTGTCAGAAGAATTATGAGAAGTTCAGTCTGCATAGTAGCAGCAGTGGAGCAGCCGGTTGCAAAAGTGAATTTACAGAAAATGCTGACCTTCCAGTTGACAGCTGTCAGTCTGCACATGGAAAAGATGAGGAAAGAACGTATGAAGCAATCCTGGTAGAGGATCACAGGACTATGGATAAAGGTAGACATTAGCCAAAGAAGCATCAGGGGTGCTATCATGCTGGTCAAAGGTGGGTTAAAAGCTTCTTTGCTTTCATTTTTATGTGTAGGTATTTTTTCTGAATTAGACAACGAGCTGGGTGTATTGGACAACTCCAGCAGCTCCAGTTCAAGTAATTTGAAAGAGTTTGCTTCTGGTAAGATTCTTCAAGAATGAGGTGTACACTACTTTCTAGTAGTAAAGCAGTTGTTTAGTCCAATATATGAGGGTATTTCATTATTTGTCACAAGTTCACAATCTGTTGTTACCTAAGTAAAGAAAATAACTGTTCTTCTGTGACACCCATATCCAGTTTAATACATTTAGTATCACCAAGACTTTGTGTAGCTTGTCCCCATATTTTGCAGTAGCAGCTATGAAAACTGGAATATTATTGAGAAAGAAGGTGGTTTTAAATTTAAACATAAGATGACTAATATTGATAAGAAACAGATGGAAGAGTGTGAAAAAGCAAGTTGAAAGAGGCAAGCTTTAGCTGTCTGGAAGAATTGACTGAATGGAACTGAAGGAATGTGTAGATTTTAATTAGGACAGAATTACGTGACAAAACACAGCATTAATTCTGCCTGTAGTTATTTATGGTAATCAAATAGGAACCAGCTGTGTTGGGTGTTATCTTAAGTAACAGTTTTTTGGGATTATCTTTCCAATTTGAAAATTTAAAAAATTTAAAAAAACCCCCAAAACCGAAAAAGCCCTAGCTCTAACTATTATGAGTTACTTGCTAGATTGTGAGCTCCCATGACCTGCCTATTAAATGGAATGGGATTCTCATTAGAGAAAATCAAAGTGCATTTTATACTCGAAAAAAAAAGAGATGGATGTTAGAGTTAAGCAAAATTTAAGATTTCCATTCATAAAATATATGGATGATTTAAAATGTACTTTTAAAAGGCAAAGGGAATGTAGTTGTCTGAAGATTATCAAACATTATTGCTGCAAGGTTCCAGACTTCAAAAAACCTAGAATAACATTATTTTCTCTGTTTGTAATCCTATTTGGTAGCTGGATTTTCTTTCATATTTTGGCCCAGGTACTGAAGAAATATAACCTCTTTTTATTGAAATGTCTAGCCATTAGTGAAGGGCAAATAGGTGATTTGGTAATTCTACTTAAAATCCATTAAAATGATTTGCTAATTGTAACTGGATAGCCTGCCATTCTGAAGGCTGGAGGACCTGTGGCTAGCCAGCCCTGAGATTATTGTCAAATTTTTCTTTAAAAAATAATAATTTTAAAAAGCCCTTTTTTTGGTCACTTTCTTGTGCTAAGAGAGTAACAGGAGAAGGCTGCAAGATACAGGGAAGCTTTGAGTAACAATGGGAAGGGGCTGCATAGAATGAAGCCCTTGAGAAAAAGCAGCTTGCAGAGACAAAGTTCTGTTTTGTGTTCATACTGAAGAATAACACATTGTGTGTCTCACAGGTATGTAATTCTTTGTGGGCTAGTTCAGCATTGTACACAGAGATTTGAAGCCTCGGTGTAGTTTGTAACTTGCCACACCTAAAGCATTAGTGATAATGATTTCCTTGTAGTTAATTTTTCTTTGTTAAGATTTAGACATTAACAAAATACAAGCTTTTCCTAATATTTGAATATTACCGTGCCATATTGCCGTAATTTTAATTAAATATTTTAAGTGGAAAGATCCAGTCAGTTCCTATCAGTCCCAGTAACTTTAATCAGCATTTCTAGAAGTCATTATCCATTTTTCTCCCAGCGTAGAGTCTAATTATTATACAGATACTTCAGGATTGCTTTTTCAGGAAAATAACTCTGCAGTCTTACATTCTTAGATCACCTGTAGTTTCTGCTTAATGTTGAACTCCGTGTTACAGATCAGTTGTAATTAATGCTGGTAAATATTTCTACTTTTCAGGGGTAAAAAGAAGATAGCTTTAAAAAATAATTATAAATTCAGGATAATTGGGTATTGCTTGAGATATGCTCCATTCATTAATAATAAGTGGCTAACAGAGTTTGAATTATAATCCATGGTTTTGTCAAGCATGTCAGCATTACAGGGGAAAATGTGACCAACTTTGATCTAGCTAACTTGGAAACTGCTAATATGAAGATGAGAGTTTTAGTTTCAAGTATATTGATGAGGATCGTGAAAGGATTTGTCTAATCGTGCTGTCATCATGTCATTCTCAGAGAAAACGTGATCATTCTAATTCAAAACTAGGGTGGTATTTTGTGAAAAGGTGTGATATGCTGAGCTGTTCAGTAGCACAGAAGCTGGTATGGGTTTGTCAGTGTAGTAGGGGTAAGCTTTTTTTATAGTCCACTATTGTCATAATATTTTTAATGATTTTACGTACTCAGTGTTTTTGAATTATGCTATAAGAAAAGGATTATTCTTCTTAGTCTAGACAATGTATTTTTACAAGACCAGCTCCTTCAACTACTCCTGAGATTACCAGGTGCAGAGTGTGTAGATTCTGGAATAGTTGTTCCTGGTACTTGAAATGATTAATCCTACAGGAACAAGATTCTGCACATTTCAGAAGCATAGAGGCACCAGCGACAGATGCATTTTTCTTTTCCTGAAGTCATTATAATTTCAAATTATAAAGATTGACAGAGGATAGGGACATACTGAGTCAAAAAGCTGTGAAGAATGATGGGATGGTAGCAGTTTATTAGTTGCACTTTTTTTCTTAGTTTAAAATTACAAGGTTCCCAACTTTATCTTAGCTTAGTCATATTAAAGGGTTTTTACTTGCAAAACCTAAATTTACTTAATTTGGTTTACAGTGTAACCATACTTTCACTTTTGTTGGTAAAACCAACAAAACCAAAATGTGAAATGTCTTAATGCATAGTAGTCCAGTAGAGCTGGTATGTCAATTGGGTGAGAGTTTAAAAATTTACTCTTTGTCTGGGAATGCTCTTTTGAACAATATTTTTTGTTTCCCTTAATCATATTCATTTACATCACAATTGGGATGTCAATGCATGTTAAGAAGTTAAAGTCTTAGAACAGAGTCTAGTTACATCAGCTGTTAAAGACCAAAGCAGCAGTCAGAGAAATTCTTTATGCCTCATTTGATATTTTTTTTTAATGTTCTCAAGGAACCTTCATAGAGGTTTTCAGAATAGGGAGGCTGATGAGAATTAAATCTTTGGCTTTTGCATGTCTTTCACATTCTAACAAGAGTTGTCACGAAACAGGAAAGAGATGGAGGGTTTGTATTTCATTTTCCTTGAGATTGTCTTGAACTGAAAGATGCCCTCTTGCAAGGCATTTGAACAAAACATATTGCCTTGCTCTTCCTATCCGTGTCAAAGGAGTAGCCGTGGTAAAAGGAAATATGGTCCAGGTCACCCTGAGCTGAACATCAGGATACACTATGTGCTTCACGACTTATGTGAGTTAACTTGCCTACACATCTGTGCTGTTTCTTACTCCGTGTTTGGCTTTGTATGATTAGCATAACTCATACATAGAAGATGAAGGATTATGAATAAAATCATTAGTGTTTGTCCAGTGTGTAGATACACAAGTGTGTTTGTTACAATGGTTTTTACATGTTTGAGTCTTGTTGTGTTTAGTTATTAAGTAAATTATTTTCCTGTGTTTCATAGTGAGTAACATAAAGAGACTCCTCTCTCAGACCCAGCTGCTCAGTGGGTCTCTAGCATAATAATAAGCAATAAAAATAGTGCTGAAGGGTGTTTGCTGTTGTTTAGTGATGTTCTCCATCATGATTTCTTTGGGGTTTTGTTTTTTAGCATTAATAAGTATTTTCCTAACTTTAGCGTATGAATCAGAAAATATTGCATCTCTGCCATGTACAGTGAGTGGTGAGACAGACTCTTTGGTGTGAAATACCATGCACTTGTAAATACACTCATAAAATGGCAGATTAGCAAGTCAAATGTGGTGAGTCATCAAAATGATCAAGCAAGTTTGGATATGAGCCCTTTACTGATAAGAGACCATTTATTTGAAACAGCCAAAGGGTGTAGTATTTCAAACCCAATTTTGTATATGAATACTTGAAAAGGGGGATTCTTTTTTATAAAATTCTAGCAAACAACTGTGTTCACACTTAGCTTTCTAGCCGAGTGGCTTTTGTTACAGATTTTCTTGCATATATTCGCATAATATATTATGGTATTTGTTGTGACAAAGTGTCTGAGGTTGTAGCTCAAAATCCTTACCCCAAGCAACATGATTCACGTTCACTCAGAGCTTCTACTTTCGTATTTGTGTTATTATGTCTGTGTCCTAAGCAGGTAAAATACCTGTTCCTTGAATAGGCACAGTAATATTTTTCATTTCCTTCACTTTCTAGGCAGTGGGCACTCTCTTTTTCTATTTTTCTGTCTCAGTAACACAGTTAATTGAAGAACTTTCACTTCTATGAGGGCCTAGTTTATTTCCTATTATGTAATTCAGCTGTGCTCTTATCAAATAGCCTTTTGTGCTAGCTACCTCAGAATTTTGATATCTGTTTTGCTAAGCAAAGCATCAGCAAGGATTAAAATATTGTTTCTTTTTCTTTCAATCTCTCTCTGTCCGTGTGTCTCCTTTTTAGGGAGACAGATTTGGCCTAAAGATGTATCATTTCTTTTGGTTTTAAAGTGAATTCAGTCTGACAGATGAAAGCCTCCTTCAGGATTTTTTTTTTCAAATTCAGAGGATCTCAGAAAAGTAGGAAAAATATTTCAGAGTCCAACACAAAAGTATGTTTGAACATGAAAAGGTTTAAGACTCTCAGAAATGTGTTTGCTCTACAGTTGCTCTAGAACTGATATAACTGCCATAACAAGACCAACAATGAGAAAACTAGTTTAAGTTTGACATAAAATCTCTTTTTTCTTATCCGCCGTTTGAGTGATTAGAGGGCTCTGTTCTTGTTTAGTGATAATGTTTGTGATGTTACTAGAGTGGAAAAAAATCTCATGTAGACAAAGATGCAGGCATTTTATTAAAATACATTAACTGTATGGGAAAATTGTAAGAATATCCTAATCTTGCTATTCAGACTTTCAGTTAGCAGAGTTATATTTTCATTAAACATACACTCAATCAAAATGAGATACCAGAGTGGTCTCATATTACCATCCAAATTACCATCAAAATAATGGTTTTACAGGAATGATTTAAGACAAATGCTTAAGACTAATACTTGCTTTAAGGCAATGCTTTCCAAGTGCATAGATAATGGATATCATCAAACATTACTTTTCCTTCTACACATTTTTTGGCAGTATGCAATGAATTATTTCAATGTTTACATTCAGTTTTATTGCTGATTAGATGTTGGACCAATAAATGGTCATACTGCTGTCTTCAAGGTCTTGACTTCAGTAGGATTATTTAAGAAGTAAGGTATTGCATGTGTTATTACATATAGACAGCTAGCTAATGGAATGGTGGCAGTAAAACTGGTGGACCTCTAAGAAAGTGGGCAAATATTCTGTCTCTTTATCCTGACTAGAGATGATGTTGTGGCCACAGTGGTAGCGGTAACTGTAACAATTTAATGCAAATCCAGGTACGTATTCTGTGGACATCTCTTCAGCATGTGTTGTTACTTTCTGTGAAATTCTGAAATTATTTATTAAAATACTCTGTGGGGCTGAGATTTTTGTTATGATGCAAGCAAATCTGTTATACATCAAACAGCAACTTGATAGTCAAGTGAGGGTTTGGAGTTTGTTTAATGCTGTTTTTTAAAAGTTATTTTGACACTATGTCTGGGAATAGAAGATATTAACATGCTTGTTTTGGGGGTTTTTTAAACAGAAAATATTTATGTGTTTGTTTCAGGTATAATTAAAGTTTTAGTGCTTCTGAAAGACAATCTCAGATAAGGTAGGTGTGATTTATGATTTTAATATAAAGTATATGATTGATCATTGTTACTATCAATTCTAGTTGGTTGTGTCACAGTGGAACAGTTCCTCAATTGCCTTCATGAAACGTGTCCTTGGTTACCTTAATGACTTCATTTTATCTCAGCCTAGGACACTCAGTCTGCTTGAGGATATTGTTAGAGGGTGTTTGCACACAAAAGCTTTACATGATAAATAGTTTTAACAATGGACCTTGCTACTTAAGCTTAAACTGACATCAGTTGATTAGCCAAATTCTGTTTTTATGTTTTTAAGCAGAGGTTTTTCCATAGAAAAATGTGCTTGTGTATTTGATAGTGTAGAGTATGTTGTAGTAGTGTAGAGAGTATCTTGTCTCTTTGAACTCCTCTAGACTTTCTATATAAGCATATACACTCATTTCTTGCATTTTGGAGGCCTCATTTCCTTCAAAAAGGAAACACACAGAAGCAGAATACCATCATATTAATATGACAGAAGATGTCATACTATCCCTCTTCTGAAGATCTTCCTTTTTCTTCTGTTTCTTCAGTAACACATCAAACACATTCTTGACCATTATTTTTTCTGATCTCTTCAGCACCACCCTTATTCATAAATTCTGTTAATTGTTTCTTCATTTCTGCTTTTCTTTCATATCTGGAAAAAACTCTCAAAATCACTCTTTGCTGCATCTGCCTCCTGAACATTTTTTTTCATTTTACCTTTAACTTAGCTAGGTAAGTATTTATAATGATATCGTTGATTCTTTTCCTGTGTTTCTCCACAAGCTTTGTTTGATTCAAATGCAGTATTTTATTTTTGCTTTCAGAGTGGTTCTTAGCATAACACTGTCCAGTCTCACATTAATCACTTCCTAGCCTTACATCTTTAATCCTATTGCAGTCAGTAAGGGCAGCCTCCTCATGCCTGAGCACTGAAGCAAGCACATTTTCTTTCTCTTTGTAGAAATTCACTACTATACAAATCTCTGCACCTCACATAATCATTAGCAAAACTACTTCCTTGTCTTAATTTGTAACTACTTCTTGAAACTGTAGTTTTCCCTACTTCCACAGAAATAGATACAAATTCTTGCCATGCTTGGGCTATCGCGGCTGCCATCCATCAGAACATCATCTTGGTTCTTTCAGTTCCCTGGTGTCTGTACCCATTTGTTATTGCTTATCTCAGCTAGTGAAATCTGCAAGCTAGGAAAGTATTTGTGTAGACTTTAGAGAAGGATCTAGCATTGAAACATGTAGACCTGTATTTCTGACATTGAGATATTGCTATCTTGGTGATGTCATATCAATTTTTTCCCCACTTTACTAGTACTGAGCAAGGAAAGAAACTTTCATTTAGTAGAAGTCATTCTATTTTGGACATGCAGAGTAAACCAGCCTTTATGTGACTTACAAATGCACAGTTGTAAACTAGTGAATTTGGGCGGATTTCCTTTAGAGGAAACATGAGAAGGAGTCAGGGAATACAGATATTTTCTCTACAGTCGTTGATGCCAAACACAATTAAAACTTTTTTCTTTTTTAAGTAATGATAGAGATTATACTGACAGTTCTGGATCAAGACTGCAATCAGGTAATTTTGTGCTTGCAAGAAATTCAAACTTTAAGTTAAATGAAACGTAATGATTTCCAAGTTTTTGGACATTATTACATTATTCTCCTGTTGCATATAGAGTGTTTCCTCTTTTATTTCTTCATCTTTAATTGCCTATTGATCTGCTTTTGAGAGTACCTTCACTCACCCACAGGTTCCACACTAAGAAAATAGTGTTTGTTCATGATGAGGTGGCAGTCTCATAGTCTACCAGTTGTAGCTCTTTGCAATATGAAATATCATGGTTTTATTTATAATTGTATTTTAAAACGTTAGAAAAAGAGATAATTACATTTCACATACAAATATGTTATCTGAAATATCATTAAGGTACTTCTTAAAAGTATGAATTCCAATAGTAAATCGGTAAGATCTCATGTTAATTGACATTATCCTGGCTAAACTTCTCCTGGATGCAATGGGAATTGCTCCTGTAAAATGAATATTTCATACAGCACTTGCAAATTATAATGTATTTATACATCATGATTGAAGTTTTCCATTAGAAGTACTTTTCTTTTTTACTGAGAAGCTTCACATGCCGTAAGCTGCTAAGCTGTGATTTCAGAATGCATATTGTCTGAATTAAATAATATTTGAAATAAAATTATTTTAGGCAGTTGAGATATTGATCTTCACAAAAAAGTGCTTATTGTCTGTACTAAGTTCTATTTTACAGCATTTAATATAAAAACTGTATTAAGAATTTTAATTATGCAGCACGAATCCAAATTTGATGTTAACCTTCTGTAGTTTCAATGCTGTTTACTAAAGAGTGCCATCATAAAAACAACACACTTTAAACATAATGTCTGCAAGCTATAATGATCTACAGACAAATACTTTAGCCTTTGTTGATATTTTCAGTTCTGTGAGAAATTTGAGTAAATCCATTACCTTTTGTCAGTGATATTTTCCTTTTGGATAAAACTCTTAAAAGCTTTGGTCAAGTCTTCAGCAGCCTATTCACATGTGTGCCCTCATCCTCCAAATAATGCTATACTTTTGTATTTAAAAAAAAGCCCAGACAAGGAACTTGGAGTGCTCCGGAGTGTATGGACTTCATGGGAATTCCTAAAGTCTTTGAAGCACACAGACATTACAAGTAGACATTAAATCTGGTCCTCTTAGACTTTTAAGTCGTATTGTTGCTGTCATACTAGAAAAGAGAAAAAGCTCCATAAGTTGACTAACAGGGAAATCCAAATTATGTTCTACTTGGTCATTGCTGTTTGCTGTTATCATTCTAAACACGTTCGTTTTCAGAAAAAAAAATTGAAGAAAATGCCCTGATTTATTTACTTTTGGTTTGTAATTCAAGCCATTGATGGGAAAAGAGGAGACAAATACCACAGGACAGGGAGCAGTGAAAAAGGTAACATCTCAAAGAAGTAAAGGTTTTATGAGTGTCCTAACATAACTGAAGATTTTTAGGTTATAATGGCAAGACCACACTGGGTTTTTTTAGGGCCTCGAATAGAGCAATATGGAAACAGTTGGTAGGGAGGTGAAAATGAAGCAAAAAGAGCTGAATCAAAATTGTTCTTCAGGGGGCATATATTTTAGATTATTATAGCATGGCTTCCACTGTCACGTTGAGCAGAAGAACCAACTTACATTCTTCTTTACGTGACTCAGAGGAAATGCAAAGCTTCTTTTCCTCTTACTGACATTAAGAGAAGACCTAAGGAAAATGCGTCAAACTGAATTTCACTTGACTTTCTCAAGACATCTGCCAAAAGGCAGTGCAACAAAAAACCCCAGCAACATCAATGATGTTATCCTCCTGATCCTGCGAGAAATGTGTCTCCCTGTGGTAGAGAAGAACATTTTCTGTATTGCTTTATTTCTGTGAAAGCACAGTTCAGATCTGGATGGTCTTTAGACACTACTATTTATGAATGTCTTTCTTCTTATTAAAGTGGCCAGCACAGAAATTCATCAGCAAAAAAGTGGTAATAGTTCTGTTGTGGACTAGTTAATGTTGATATTTGGATTTCATCACCCTCTCAGTAGAATTTTTAATCTTGATACAAGATCACTTTAGAAAAAAAAAACCAAAAACTTTCTGTGGTTGTAAATTTGTGCATAAGACTTGATGATCCTCAGGATGTTTCTGTGAGAGTAAATGTTAGAATAAAGATCTAAATTAGCCTCTGAAGTACAGTTTAGAGATAATTGTACTTAAGAGAGGTACAGGGCTGCTGGCTGAAGTTCAATACTTGGGCCAAAGCTCTTTGCTTAGCTTCCAGGTCTAATATTCAGTTTGGAAAGATAATTTTGTGAACTAATGTTCTTTAGTGATACACTGTTTTATAGTGGAAGTTTGCTGATAAGCTTTTATTTAATCTCTGGGCCTGACAATGTGTATTACTTTAATACACAAGATTAAAAATCGTAAACAACAATAGATTTACCTCATTGAAATGGTCCATGTCAGACATGTTATTATAATGCTTAGGGTAGAATGAAAATAAATTTCATAACATCAAAACATATAAAAAATATATTGTGTTAGTCTATGTAAAAAAAATCAGTTAAGGAAATTCTGTTTATCATGTATGTATCATTATCCTTTTGAATAAATGTAACAAAATTTTAACAATTGTTGAGGTCCTTTAGTACTGCTTTTCTCATGGAGTAATTTAGTGATTCAGAGAAAGGGATTTTCCTTTGAAACACATTATCACTTACATTGTCTAAATTTTTAACATTTTAGATTATCCTTTTTTTGTTCCCAGCATTATTGGGAAAACAAGTCATGCATTTCAACTTGGTACTTACATCTCCAAATTTTAAACATTGTATGCTATTGATGTACTATGGCAACAAAGTGAGCTGCCCTCATGATTTTACTCTTGTCATCTGCAGCGTCGGCAGGAATTGCTTTATCACAAAGGAAGGTGCGTCAGATCAGTGACCCTGTTCAACAGATTCTTATTCAGCTGCACAAAATTATCTTCATCACTCAAGTATGCATTACTGTTGCTTCTGACATTCTGTACTTTTTAGTCATTTGCTGTTGTCAAAATGATGTTACTGCAAAGTGCTGCTAATTTAGTTACTGTTCTTTAAAAACAACAGAACCTGACATTTTTGCAGATGGCAGGATGCTTTAAAAATATATCATTTAAATAAAGACTAACTTTGAATATTAGTATGTGGAGGATGGCAATAATTGAGTCATGTTAAAAAAAAATAAATCTGTGGCTCAACTCAGAAAAATGGATCGTACAGTAAAGTATTTTTACAACATTCTGTAATACCAGCAATATGACTACTTAAGGTGACAACATAATATACTGACATGGAGAGTACATAAAATGCTTTCCTCTGTAGTAATAATTTCTAAATAACTTTGAAGTTATATTTTAATTATCAATGCATAGTAATACTTTCTTGGGAGTTTTAGTGCAACAGATGAAATCCTGAATATGTTAACTATTTTGAAATGTCAGATTTTTTCAAATTTAAGACTTGTTTTAAAATTAAGTTCAACTGTTCCATAGTGAGAGAAAGTTGAAGTTATTTCATGCTGATTCCAAAGCAAAAGTGGAGCTGAGCTGATACAAAATCTGCCTTGAACTCTCACCTAAAAATGTGATTGGAAACTTTATTCTGCAGAGAGATGGCTACCATGCAGCTATTCGAAAAATTTGCTATTATTAAATAAACAGATTTTTATTTTCCAAACTGAAGTGTTTACATTTGGGATGTGATGTTTATCACCTCAGGGCTTTTGAGATTGATCCGCCAAATTTGTTTGGTTTTGTTTAGAACAGAATAGCATAACTGAACTTGGGTGTGCTTTACATATCTTTCTTTTGTTTTTTTTTTTCTTTTTAATTATTGAGCTTATCAAAACAGATAACACAAGAATTAAATTATCAGAGACAAAGGAAACAAACAGTATTGGAAATAATTGGAAATGATATCCTTCTCCTATCAGCAGAAATGAGGCAGTTCAGTTTTTACATGGTATATTAGGAGTGTGTCCAAGGTGCTCATTAGTGAGCCTATCCTCTCTGTTGAAGAAGATTTTCTCAAGTGGCCTACTAATTAATATGAGTTATTGTAATGTGGATGCTCAAGAGCTGAAAACAACAGCAACTCCAAAACTGGCTCAGAATTGCCCACTGGAGCAGTAGCAACAGCTTTTCTCTGGTTTCAGAGAAACCAGAATCCATACCTGTGCTTGTTTACTATGTTCCATATGCCTCCCTTGCATTTGTTTATGTTCTTACATAATCTATCATACAAATCTAAGGTCAAGTATTTTTTATAATACATAGCTGTTTTCTCAAACTCTGTTACATATTCCAGCTGACAGTTCTAAACTGAAGTTTGCAAGGGAGAGTTCTTGCCTGTTAGTTCTTGGCTGCCAGCAGCCTTCCCTGTTTCCATGGGAACAAGAATCAGAGTGATCTCTGGAAAACAATGTAAGAGAAAGCTTTCTAAAAAGCATTATGTAAATCCTTGGCCTTTTTTTTTTTTCCTTTTGACTGATCTGACAACTGATTCCATTAAAACAAAAGCTAAAATTGAACACTAGTGCCCGAGGCAACTCCAAGTTTCTTGAGCACTGGACTTGTTCTTTACCACTTCTGCTTCAGAATATCCCAGTATCCCCATGGTACATTAACTGCACACAGTCGACTGCAGTGGTATGTAATCCATAGAATATGTTGTCCGCCTTTCCTAAGGCATCATGTTTTTTACTCGCTTATAGACTAAGGAACATTCAACTTCTGACTTAAAGAATACGTGTAAGGCCTTTTCTGCATGAAAAAAGAGTAGTATCTGTCTATAACAAAAAAATCTGTATGCCACCAGCTGTCTGATGAAGTTTTTTGTGCTTAGCATGTGACTTTGATCCCTGCTTTGTCAGAGCAAATCAGGACTCCTGTGAGGCCAATAAAACCATTCTGGATTTATAGCTGTCTAAGAGCAATAATTTGTTCCAGTGGGATAAATGTCTTATAATGTGTACTATGTCAGTGTTTGAATGTGAATCATTAGTGGTCAACCCCTCCCTAAGTAGTAAAAAAGCTTCCTGAATTCAGTGGAGTGGCACTTCATGAATTTACATCAATGAAATGATTATAAAGTGTATACTAAATGGTAGGAAATCATAGTTTTTCAAACAGTATCTCCAGGTATAAGCAACTATACAGAAACAGCATAGATGATAATTTCGAAAGGGTTGTCAGACTGGGTTGGTGTCATTGCAGTGACCAACAGCTGAAACTGTACATTTACTGTTGGAGCATAAAAATTATTTTAAAGGAAAAGACATTCTTTGCATTCTCTGTTGAAGACTTTAAGCACAATAGAATATGATTTGTGGGGGGTTTTGGGGGGTTTTTGTTTTTTGTAAATATAGATGAAAGATGCGTTCTTTTTCAACCAAAAAGATACAGGAGGAAAAAGTATACAAAATCAGTTATGCTTTATAGACAAGTGAAACTTAAATTACCTCCTTCAGGAAGCTTCGAGCAAAAGGGATGCTCTGAATTGTATTAAGAACCATAAGGACCTTAAAAGAGTCCACTGAAGCCATTCTATGCACATTAAATGAAGGGCTAAGATTCTTGAAATTCCATTAATTTCAGATGGAGCGACTCATTATAGCCAAAATGAAATCTAGTCTAATGTTCTATGTGCTTCATCTGCAGAAAAATGTCCCAAATACCAGCACTTTGATCAGGGAGGCAAATCTGGTATTACCAGTGTTAGGCTTATAATGCTGTTTACCTTCAAGACTAGAGGAACTGAGTTATATGATAAGCCAAGCCTAATAGAATGGGCAAACAAAGGAGCCTTATTATAATATGCCACTAAATCAAGTCTTGTACTGTTGTTTATCACCATGCTATTAGATAGCAATGTTTCCTTTTGCAGTGTAGCTGCATTTTTCAGTAACGGCACTTCTGAATGGATCATTTTTATAGCCTGTATAACTGAATAGTGAAAACGTGTTTCTTTGTTTCATGTAGCTTCCTCCAGCTTTGCAATGCAACTTGAAAAGGAGAATCATTGAGAGATTCAAGAAATCCCTCTTCAGTCAGCAGAGCAATCTTTGTAATATGAAATCAGAAATCAAAAAGGTGTGGTACACCATTTACTACTTGTGGTCAAGTTTGTCTCTCCATTCAGTCATGCTATTGATATTAGTATCACAAAAATATAAGTGAAAGAGTCCATTTTCAAAAGGAAATGTTTACAATATTGTCTAGCTACCCTATATTTGGCAAATATGGAGTCTCCTTAAGTAAGAAGTTTCTGCAAGTTGGTTTCAAGCTTGTATCTTGTCATTAGAACTCTTTCTGTAAATGGAAAGGACCTGCTAGCTTCAAATACACAAAACCAGACTTCATCCCATCAGAGCTCAAAAAGTGAAGAGGAAGGGCAATGTAACTAAAGATGACGTAAGCTCTTAATTTATGCAAGCTCTTCTTGATATGTTTATAGTTCCTTAGTATTTTTCATATTGTGGACTGCATTAATCCTAAGAGAGCAGTGTCCCAGAGTACCTTGAATTTAACATGCCTTGTCCTGTTGTTGCACGATGTGTCAGCAACAGTTTAGTGTCATCAGTTTAAAAGTACTGCAGATTTGTAAGAATGGCCTGACTGAAGACGCATGCTTGCATGTTTTCCAGTGACATGCTGGATGCTCCCCAGCAGAGAAAGATCTAATGACTAGTATCAGAGTTTCTAAATGTTCCTTCAAAATCTCCCAAGACGATTGTAATCAGCAAAGGACTTGAAATTTACTTTCTTGGCATCTGTGTACTGTTGGAGACTGAAGCTAAGATATTTCATTTATGAATTGATGATAAAGTAGTTATTAGATATATTATTGTACCTAACATTTGATGACTAAGGTGACTTACTATCATTCACATAATTCTCCTCTGTAACTTAATTTGATTATCACCTACTTGCACTGAATTATGGAATCTTCTATGTCATTGTTTGCTAAAAACCAGACTGACTCCAAATGCTGGATCCTTCCTTTGCTTCTGTAATAATTATCCTGAGGTGCTAAAACTTCCTGGAAGGTGGCACATTGGTAGTACATTAGGAAGTTAAAGATGCTTCTTTCTGAGCTATGAGTTTCATGCTGTCCTGTAAATCAAGTTGGGATTTACGTTAAAAAATTCCTGTATTTCAGTCATAACATTAAATCTAAGAACTGCCTGCTCATTGTGTATTGAGTTGATGTATTCTGAAAAGGATGCCCAAAAATAAGGTAAGAAAAAGGAAGTGTTTATTATAAAATTAATCTAATTTTCAGGTGTTCAGAAATAAAGGAAGTTATTTGTAAATATTATCAACTGTAAAACTGAACTATTGGATTTAAACCTGTAGAAAAGGGAAGAAAGACTCTATTTAAAAAGTAAATGGTAGTAAATTGAAAATGTTTGAAATGTTGAATGCAATTCTGGGCATTCTACCTTGAAGGGAATAGTTATATTCTATTAATGGAAAGCAACAAAAAAAAGTGCAGTTAGAAGGATGGAGAATTGATAAGCATAAATGTTACATAATTTACCAAAAACAACTCTCTAAATTTACTGGGTGACATGGATGTCATTTGGAGGTAATGGGAGGAACTTAAATAGAGAAAAGAATTAACTTGAACTCTTAGAGCAAATGTTGTTATGAGGTTGTAGAACTGCTGGAAATAAAATTTTAAAATAATGGGTTTTTAACTACACCAAATTAGAAAACCTAGTAAGAATTACAGACAAAAAGATTCCTCCACTGATCATTGGTGGGGTAAAGGTCTTCCAACAACAGAGATTCTTCTGTTTCTGTAACTATACAAATGTTATCATGCTGCACAAATGCATAACTGGAATTTCTCTCCTGTACATGAAGGTGGTCCTGTCAGAGTTGTTACCAGTGTATATTTTCAAAACTAGATGTTTTTAAGTTTTATGTCCGTATCATTGCTCATATAATCAAGTAGCTGAACTGACTTTCAGGTTCCAAAAGTGCTGGTATCCCTCTAATGGGAGTTATACAACTTGCATATTGGCTAACAATTTCACGTGAAGCCACAGTTTTAAAAACCAGAATCATCAGCTGCTTCTCTCATAGGTTCAAGAGAATACACTTTCCTGTTTATCTTCTCACAAATGTATAGTTTGTGACATTTCATTCAGATCATCTGAAGAATTCAGTGCTTTATACTAAGTGCAGCTTGCGATGTTCAGTGCTTCTGGACAGAAAAAGGTAGGATGTTCATAATTGTGTTCACCACTTTTTTATTAATCTAAAAAGTACTGAAATTTCTTTTGGCTTCTGATTGCACTTGGAAACATAGGAAAGGTTAAACTGCCTCCTAGAAGTCTGAAGTTTTGGCAAATGGGAAGGATGGACATTTCAGGTGTCTTTATTTTTTTGGTCTCTGATTTTTTTCCCTAGTTGCTGCAGGGTTCTCCTGAATTGATTGAACCCAATATCTTCACAGCAGATTGGCATGGGGTACATCTTTCTTCAGGTGGAAGTATATTGCTTCGGGATGATAGAAAAGGTAAACAAAGCATCGTATACTTCTACAGTGGCATATATATTTCTAATAAAGTCTATGGTATCAAAGCAGAAGGAATTGCTACTCCAAGATCTGTCTTTAAAGACAATAAAGTTATGTTGACTATACTGATTTTCTGGTTTGGTTTTTGTTTGTTTGTTTGTGGTTTGGGGTTTTTGGATGGTTGGTTGGTTTTTGTTTTGTTTTGTTTAATTTGTAGTAAGAAATGCAGTTTATCACTGCTGGAACTTTCTACTAATTGAAGAGAGTATACTTTGGAATTATAAAGAAATATCAAAGATGCAAATAATTCGTGGTTCATCCATGAAAATGAATAGAAATGTTCGTAACTGAAAATGTTCTTGCACGTGATTTTTAAACAAGCACGTGATTTTTTAAAACTTATGTTGTTCTTTTGTCATGTTTGAAACAGTTGTAATGGGTTGACTTAATTACATAGCTAGATCAAGCCATATGAACTTGAGGAGGGAAAAACACACACACACATATATATGTATATATACTTTAGAAAATATGTCATTATATATGTCAGTTATACTTTGGACTAGTGATACTCAGCAAGACAAATCATAAACACTGTGTATAATCAAACCTACCAGCTGTGGCATCATCTGGGGTGGGGAACTACAATTTCTGGTTCGCAGACTTTTTTCATCAAGTGCTTTTTTGTGCAGTGGACATAAGGGAAACATGCAGGCTGTATTTTGGTAATTGTGCCATTTACATTCTTCTAAATACAGAAAAAGCTATGTTGCAATCCATGGACTAGAGGATGCAGTAACATTAAAATCGGTGGTGCCAGAAAGAAGAGCGAGAAACTTTAGTTTTGATGGCCTTTGTGTTGAAAATAGCATATCTGTTCCACAGCTTATTGCAAAAGCCAAAATTAATACTAGGTGTCAAGGGTGATATTTGAGTAGGAAATGAGTCCCTAACAATCACTTTAAATATGAGCATTATTTTGTTCCTGGAGATGATAATGCAACTCGTTGAGATGCTCATTATCTGTAATTTTTGAATCTCTTAACCTGCAGACAATACTTTTGTCCTCACAAATTGCTGCTGGCTGTGTGCCCTTTCCACTGTAAATTTCCACTGTAAGTGGGAAAAAATAAGAAAGTTGCATTTCTGAGTTCTGTTACATTAAGTCTTTAAATTATTTTTCATTGGTTAGAGTACTTCCATAATGTGTGTGCGTCAAACGTTCATATCATGCCATAAAATGACCCCACTTTTTCAGGGAATCATTGTGCTCAGTGGGAGTTACTGATCATGAAGCATCTCTCTTGTCATTATGTTTGTAGTGGAATTGCTCAGAAACTGATAAGGGAGCATAAATCCTAAATTCAGTAGTATAACATTACTTGCCTTTTACTTTAAGGCATTCTTGGCAATTCTGGCATGGCAGAAGGGATGACATATGAGCAGTTGCAGGTAAGCTGTATATCTACCTGTATGTATTGATTTATTACTTTTAATGAAGATAATTCACTGAAATTAAGTTCTTTTATGCTGTAGACTCTAATTGAAGAGGTTCTAGAGGAAAGTAGTTATTACAGTTTCTCTTCTAACAGGTCAGTCTAGTCAATTTGAAAAGAAAAGTTATTTATGATGTGCTAAACCCAAATGTATCTTCCTGTTTATATGACTGCTATTCACTTTAAATTTAGTGCAGTATGTGGTTTATTATAATACATGGATGCTTGGACTGGAAGTGATATATGTGGGACATATTAAATAATCTAAGCAGCTTTTTTTGGCCACATTTGTTTTCTTCATTCAGATGAAAGAGTAGTAGAAGTATGGCAGCAATTTCCTCACCTTTTTTCCCCACATAAACTCACATCTGAACAAGAGGTTCATTACATAGAAGTATATTTTATCTTAACACTCTGCCATTACAGGGTTTAAAGGATAAAGCTGATATATTTATCAAAATATTTGAGTACAGCACAAAAACCAGTATAAGTGTTTACTAGCACAAAAGTGCCTAGGATGAAAAAAAATGCGGTGGTCTTTGAAACTAGGCCAATGCTTTGTCCTCAAGATGGTATATCTTTCCTGCAGGAAAATTTTGACACAAGGAAGAAAATATATGAAATATATCATTGTAAGCCTAGCATTTCTCATATTTTTCACCTGCTATCCTATTATTTATAATCTCAAATATTCTTTAATGCAAAAAAAACATTAACTACTTTAATCAAGTAAGTCTATTCTTGTCTTTACATTAATCACCATTTTAAAGTCTGGAAGACTGCAGTTAGGTTTTCTAAAACAACCAAACAAACATAAACCCTTCCCACCTCTTGCCCTCCCTAATATAAGTATTAAGAGGTTTTAAGAATTTATAGTTCCTGATGCCTCAGCAGTATTTATCAGTTATTTTTTATCTCTGCAAAGTTTTTAGTATGATTCAAGCTTGAAAAATTTCAAATGGTAGTGTGAATATTTCTATAGGCTATATTTCATTAAATTGGTATTTCAGCTTGCAAGTGTCTTGCAGCTGCCAGCTCAAAGTATTGAAAATCATGATTCAACTATCCCTAAATAAAATAATGGTTTAATCTTTAAACCTTCAGGGTGTACTTGAATTATATTTACAGATTACTTTTTCAGCCATGAGGTCTAACAAACTTCTTTATAAATGTTTTCAAGTATTTTAAAATTTTTGCCCTAATGACAGGCTCCCAGGATTTGATGCTGTAGAAAAAATATCGCTCAACTTACAGAAAAAAAACCAGAAAAATACGTCAGTGTCTACCAAGTCCTATTATAAATGTACAAATGTGTTGTAGTTTTATAGCATTTGTCTCACAAACAGACTAGTAGAAAGTGTCTTACTCTAATTAACTGTAATGAAGGAGGCGAATATGCTGAATATAGACTTTGGTGGTTTTTTTTTACAAGAACTACTACAGGGATAAGAAACCTATTAAAGGAAATCAGAATCATAGTGTATCTAATTTTAAAAGGATGCGTAAGGATTGAGTCCAACTCCCTGCTCCTCACAGGACTTCCTAAAACTAAACCATATGACCAAGAGCATCATCCAGACACTCCTTGAACTCGGACAGGCTTGGTGCTGTGATCACTTGCCTGGGGAGCCTGTTCCAGTGAGGAACCTTTTCCTGATGTCCAATCTGAACTTGCCTTAGTGCAACTTCATTTTATTCCCTTGTGTCCTCTTGCTGTAAATGTAATTGCTGAAATGTAGAGCATACTTCAAGATTGCAGGCACATATGCTGGTACTTTCAACATATGAGTGCCACAGAAATGCACATGGGACTAACAGCAGTGAAATAATTAACAGTCCTTTTTTCCTGATTTATTCAGGACTACTTTTTTCCTGCTGTATTGGAATTCCTTGGAGATTAGCTGTTCTGGCAGAAAACTAACTTAAGATTCTAAATCTTTAAAAATGTTATTTTAAAGAGACATAAAAAATTATCCTTCATAGCTACATGGGATGACAGTGTAGTATAAGGAATTCTTCTCAATCCTGCAGAAGGAAACGGGTGAAAAAGCAAGCAGTACATTTCAACACATATGTAAGGTCTGGAGAAGGCCAGGGGTATTCATCCTTAATCACATTGGTGGATGTGCTATGTCTTTGATTTTCACAGGAGCACAGGAAAATTGGAAAGCACATTGTGTTTCCCCTGAGTCACGCAGCTTCTTTAGCAGCACTTGTAGTATGTTATCCACAATCAGTGCTGATTTGTGTTTTCTTTGTGGGATTTGTAGCAAGGACAAAATTGATTTTTGAGTGAATTTTGGAGGAATGGAGTGAAATCTCCTCATAGGTGTGAGTCTCGTTAGAAGCTAAGATGTATGTTGTCTAGATATGGTTGTGTTTTTTGTTTTTTTTTTTCTTTTAATAGCTTAGATCTGTTAATGGTGTGCATGTAACAGCTACTGCAGATTTTGCCCGACTCCACTGCATGTGCGTCACTACAGCATGTCCTGGCTTTAGCTGGCAGATACGAGACAGTCATACTGCAACCCTGTTGTTGGTCTGTCACCAGCAACTTGTTTTTTCACTATGCTTTTTGTGGTGGATTGACCCTGGCTGGATGCCAGATACCCACCACAGCTGCTCTGTCACTCTCCTCCATAACTGGGCGGGGGAGAGAAAATATAGCAAAAGGTTCATGAATTGAGATAAGGACAGGGAGACATCACTCACCAGTTCCTGTCACAGGCAGAACAGACTCTACTTGGGATATTAGCGGAATTTATTACTGATCAGAATCAGAGCAGGATAACAAGAAGCAAAACAAATCTTAAAAATACCTCCCACACTCCCCTCTCTCCTTCCTGGGCCCTGGGCTCTACCTTCTCCCCCAAAGTCGTGCAGAGAGACAGAGAATGGGGATTACAGTCAGTTCATCACAGGTTGTTCCTGCTGCTGCTCAGGGAGAGGAGTCCTCCCCCTGCTCCAGTGTAGGGTTGCTCCCCCAGGAAACAGTTCTCCACAAACCTCTCCAGCCTGAATCCTTCCCAGGGGATACAGTTCTTCACAAACTGCCCCAACCTGGGTCACTTTTCCACAGGGTGCAGTGCTTCAAGAACATTCTGCTCCGGTGCGGGTCACCAGAGGGTCACAAGTCCTTCCAGGAAACCTGCTCCGGTGGGGGTTCTTCTCTCCGTGGGTCTTCAGGTGCCTGCCAGGAGCCTATTACAGCATAGGCCTCCCATGGGTTCACAGCCTCCTCTCGGGCATTCACCTCTCCAGTGTGGGTCTCCCCCACAGGCTGCAGGGGGATCTGTGCACTCCCAGGGACCTCCATGAGCTGCAGGGGCACAGATGCATCACCATGGGCTGCACTACAGACTGCAGGGGAATCTCAGCTCCAGTGCCTGGATCACCNATGTGCTGCACTACAGGCTGCAGGGGAATCTCAGCTCCAGTGCCTGGATCACCTTCTGCCCCTCCTTCTCCACTGACCTTGGTGTCTGCAGAGCTGTTGTTCTCACATACTCGTCTCACCCTGCTCTTCTCTGAGCACAACTAAATCTGAACAATAACGTTTTTTCCTTTTAAATCTGTCATCACAGAGGCATTATCACCATCTCTGATTGGCTCAGCCTTGGCCAGCAGCAGTCCTGGAGCCAGCAGGCACTGGCTTTGTCAGACATGGGGGAAGCTTCTGGCAGCTTCTCACGGAAGCCACTCCTATAGCCCCCCACTACCAAAACCTGTCCATGCAAACCCAGTTTGAATCCTATTATTTGCTGTGATGCAAATTATTTTTGGTTCTCCTGTTGCTATCATGTTAATTGTTTCCCAGACAAGATTCTACTCCCAAATAACTTATATTTTTTCCTCCAGAAAACTGACAGACCATGCTTTAGCCTTGGCTGTCAAAAACATGTCTGTATTTCCAGAGAACTTGCCATGTTTTCTGAAGTGGATTCTGCTCAGTGCTATTCAGAGCTTTCAGAACTTAAGCAATTTTTTTTTTTTTCTGCTGCTCACACTCTCTCCAAATAGCCAGAGTCCAGTTTCGATAGCTGTCCAGTACTGAATGATTCATTTGGCTAGCAGACACAAATCATTAGGTTTCACGTCAAACTCTCTAAACAACATAAGCAAACTAGAAGAACAAATCAATTTCCTGAGCTGCACTGCAAGTCACTTACCGGTGTCCACCATTACCTGGTTTTATTCCATCACACAGTAATTGGTTTGTAGGCCTCACAGCAACATCCCATCAGCCATTCTTGCCTAAAGCTGCTGTGAGCCTGGCTCTACTTCGTCTCTTTTGCATAGAGTGAGACATTTCAGAAGCAACTGCAAATTTTCCAGCACGTCCTCAATCCATCCTGTGGCTTTCCTGGGATCCTCTTCTTAGAAAAGTGTTCACAGAAGAGCTTTAGAAAAGAGTACTGAGAGTAATGAATATCTGTATCTTGTTTGCTTTAGTGACATATAGGGCAATACTATTTTTAAACTTACTTATGTTATGTTAAGAGCTTTTAGTTTAGACCGAGTTTTTCATTTTCTAAGTTGTAATGATGCAGCACGTGGGGGTCTTTCACAGTGGAAACACAATGACAGTGCTTCTAGAGGGAAATAAATTGCCTTTCCTTCAGCTCCTAATGTGTTTCTAGCTTGTCTACTAGAAATGAGAAGGAAAAGAACTTCAAGGGCTCAGAAGTTCTTAGAAGGCACATCAAAACACCACAAATTTGATTTGTGAAATTGCAAATGTTTAAAGATGTTTTTCATTTTAGGGCCTAATTTATTTGTGTGTTCTGACCAAGTTGACATTGACATTATCAGTTCCATATATTGCAAGGCTACAAGGTGAACAAAGAATTGGGGTGTGTGCTATGGCTAAAAGCACTATTAAATGCAGAATAAACAGCTAGATAACATGATGCAATCTTCTACCTCATTATGGAACACACTTTATAGAGAAAATTCTGAAAATATGTTGTATTTATTTTCTGATTTGCGGGAATTTATATGCATTGTCTTTCTCTCCCATCACTGTTGCCACTTGCTATGCCCTTCTGACATTCCAAGAATGTAAGATGGGAAACCAAACCTTAAGTGAGGTGATGACATGAAAATTGTAGTAGGACAGATAAACTGTACGAAGAGTTAAAAATGATTCAAGCAACTTGATGAGAGAAACATGAATTCTTTAGAAACTGACAGCTTCATAAGAAAAATGTCATGCTTCGTTTTTTCCCCGTTTTCATTATAGTAGTAATTACTATCTCAATACCAGTCATTTCATGGGGATTAATGACCAGCTGAGGATAATGACCCTCAGCTTTATCTTGAATAATCAACTTGTGCCCATTTATCACTAATCTCCTGAAATTACTCAGCACTCCAATTGTATTATTTATACAGAAATTTGGTAAACATGCATAGAAAACCCCAGTAAGATTTCAAAATTATTCCATTCACATCCATTGTGCCACTCTTTCTCTTTTCCACTTTCTGATTTAATATTATACTGCACAAGAGGCAAGCTCCTTATTTGTGAGGCTGTTTATGAATACAGCAGTGAATACCAGTTTCAAAATTTCATCCTGCTGTTTTATATTAAAGTACACGTGTAATACCCAAATTCATGCAGAAATCTATTTTTAATAAATTGCTTGAAGAGACCTAATCTAAGCAGAAACTCAGTTATAACAAAATATGCAGTGGTCAGAGACAGGAGGTGTGTTCAGCTGAGTTCTGTAGCTCTGTTGTGGTTTCACTCCCATGGGCAGCCTGAGTACCACACAACCACTCGCTCAGTCTCCTGCAGTAGGACAGGTGAGAGAATTGGAAGAATAAAAGTGAAAAAGCTCTTGGCTTGAGATAAAGACAGTTTAATAGGTAAAGCAGAATCTGCACCTGCAAGCAATGCAAAAGAAGGAATTCATTCTTTGCTTTCCAACGGCAGGCAGGTGCTTACCCATTTCCAGGAAAGCAGGACTCCATCACGTCTCACAATTACTTGGGAAGACAAGTGCCATAACTCCAAATGTTCCACCCTGCCCTTCTCTCTTCTTTCCTCCAGCTTTTATTGCAGAGCATGATGCCATATGGTGTGGAACATCCTTGGGGTCAGCTGTCCTGGCTGTGTCCCCTCCCAGCTTCTTGTGCGCTCCCAGCCGAAGCACTAGTGGGGTGGTGAGAGATGCAAAAAAGGCCCTGGTGCTGTGTAAGTGTTGTTCAGCAATAATTAAAACACTCTTATGTTGTCAACACCATTTTCAACACAAATCTAAAATGTAGCAGCATGCAAATTACTATGAAGAAATTGAACTCTATCCCAGCCAAAAGCTCACATGACCACATGTCTGTTTGTGAGAAATGTTTCAACATTTGTTTTGTAGGAAGAAAAATGGTTGCAGTGCAAGTAAGACTAGAAGGAAACAGGCTTCGTAATCAAATGCATGTATTGATATGTTGACATATATAATTTTTTAACTTTATTCAGTGAAATTTATTCCATTGTTATTGAAATTTTAGAAATAGAGAAGCAACTAATTTTGTAGTTAGAAAAAGCTATTTCATGAAGAGCAAAACTGTCGAGTCTGGCTGTAATGGTAGCTATACATTTTTAACAACTCAAAGAATATCTCAAGGTATCATCCCCAGAAGGATTATATAGCTCAGGAATGACAGCAAATTCCAAAGTGTGCCTGTTTGAGGCAGCCCTCATTTGTATTGGCCTGTGCTCATAATTTGAAAATAGAAGTGCATTAGTGGAGCTTTTTCTGCCTGCAAATTTTTACCATGTTAATTAAGTATTCTCCAACATAATGTACCTCTTTACTTCTGTTAGATGGCTAACGGATTCAAATTTGTACTTAGTTTAGTTAATGTTTTTTTAATGTTCTAGAACATATCAAACTAGACAATAGATGACACTACACAGCTCCAATACTCCTGGAATCTAAAGCAGATCTTTTGACTTGGTGGTATCTAGGTGATTTGAGACATTCTGCTCCTTTTCATTCTTGACTGGAACCATTTCCAATAACGTTGCCAGGTATCTGTTAATTGTTTTCTTCTTCCAGATGGTTGTCCATGTAGATTCCTAGTTCTCACACATACAAAAGATTGTTTTGGCCAGCAAGTCATACCAGCATTCTGATGAATTTTACTTCTCCCCAAGGAGGTAAAAAAGTTTGCCAAAGCTCAGAAGAATGTTTTACTCCTCCTCCTCCTCCTCCTCGTCCTCGTCCTCGTCCTCTTGTTATTATTATTATTATTATTATTACTTTATACTATTATTATTATTGTCATCATCATCATCACAATTACTACTAAATATTCACGGCTGCAGCAGTCTTTCATTTACCCCCTTGCAGTTCTGATGGCTGCCAGCTGAGGGTCTGTGTGGCACTGTAAGTATTCCAGCCTATTTCCACAGATCAGCATTCACTTCACCTTTTGAGTCAGCTGTCCTTCCACTGAGAGGCAGTATTGGCCTATCTTTCCTAAGTCACAGCTCCCACAGAAATTAGAAGCAACATGAAAACCTGGTGTAGCAATTGATCCTTGCTTTAATGTCATCCAACTCCTGGGGTTAGACAGTGACTAATATTTATCACGTTGATTAATATAGAGAGTTCCAATGACAAATATTTGGCCAAAAGATGGATTAAAAGACACTTGCTGGACAGGGGTCACTGCTGCACATGGCAGTTGTCACAGTGTGCCTTTTCACACTTGCTAGAGTGATAATTTTAAGCAGGTTATTACAGCTGCACAGATACAGGCTGCATTCAAAAGATACATGTCCAGGCTTCATGGTAATGGTAGAAATCTACAGAAATGATGACTTACAAACTAGGAAAAATGTGTGCTTTGGATTCTAGGGTGTTAGCAGCTCTTCATATCAAAATCAAATGGTCAGGTGTGAAAAACTTATTGCTAACTATATTTTTAGAGAATTGCAGAAATGTTCAGGTTATTTCATGGGTGACCAGTAAGCAAATGACAAAGAGAATTTGAATTTTTTTTCCTGGTATTACAGTATTATAACAAGACATTTTTCCCACTTTGGTTAGTAAGTCAGTCTTTTGGATTTTTGGGGTTTTTTGTTTGTTTGTTTGTTTGTTTTTGGTTGGTTGGTTTTTTGTTTTGTTTTAGGCTTGTTTTTCCTGTGAGTCAGAAGGATAAGGACTGTAGAAGAAACTGTTTATTGCTCTTTAGCAACTAGTTAGCATCAAGACTGCTAGACTTGGCTCATATTAGTACTGCTAGGCATAAAAGGTGGATAACCTGGCTGTTATTCATGACATTGCGTGGTGTAGAACAGAGAAGTGATACAGGGATCCGTCTGGTGCAAGTACCAGAATAATCTGATCACTTGGTAGGATTGTCATTGATGCAAAACCTCTTCCTTCCCTCAAGCTGAAGATTGTCTTTAGCAATGAGATATGTGGAAAGGTGCATTTCACCTCTTGTTGGAATAAATGAAAGAGCATCTGGCCTGAATTTAGGCTGACTGGTAGGTACCAAGTCATTGATACAGTTCAGTGATGTATATGCAAAATTAAGTGGTCTCCTGACACTAGAAATGCCTGAAGTCCACACTGCCTATACAAAAAGTGTGGAAAGAAGTGCATGTTTATGAAGCTGTCTGTCAGCATTTGGACTGTGGGAATGACTGTTTTCAACAGCAGGCAGATGGCTTTGATCCGTTGCAGAGATCACATGCCCTGAGTTCTCAGACATTCTTCTATAAGGTCACCATCTTTGAGTAGAAGCATCTGTCATCACAGACTTGTTTGGCCGAGTTAAGATGGGTTTGCTCTTGCAGTTCTGAAGCAGGTCTTTCTACCAGTTTGATGAAAAGATTTGAGAACAACTTCTGTGCATTGGAGATGTCTGCATGGTGGAAATCGTGCACAGAGCATAAACTCTGTCAAAGAACATCAAATAAGAAGGCACCTTCCTACTTAAGCTGTTTCAGAAGGCTCAGTGTAGTCTAAAACCATTCTTGTGCAAGCATTCTTATACAGCTACTATTAACTTAACACTTTCAGTTGAAGTAAAGGGGAAGTTTTTTGGTTTTGTTTTTTTTTTTTTTTCGTTGTTGGTTTGGTTCTCTCACATTGTTTGGGGTTGTTTTAGGCTTTAGTGGTTTGGTCCAGCTGGTCAGTTTAGCTGATAAGAATGTAATATCCTTCACAGCAAAATTGTGTTTAAAGGCATTTTGGGAACTCTTAGACTAAATAAAAGACAATCTGAAAGTTTAGGAAGAAATGGAAGATGAAATTGACCTCAGTGTTTAGAGATCAGGGCCATACAAAGATAAATTCTTTTTTACCTGTTTCGAGATCTCCTTAATGACTATGGCTAGAGAAGGAATTGAAGATAAGAAACTTTGGCCTACCTTGCTTGCCGATATTAAAACATTCTAATGTTGATTTTTTCATTAATTTGTGTGTTATAGCAAGGATTAGCCAGGAAAGAACCTTTTTTTTTTCTCTCACAGGTAGGAATTTCATCTTTCACTTAACAAATTTGTGCCAGTGTCATAATTTAAAAAAAAAAAGCCCACAGTAGTAGGTATATGCTTAACAGCAGCTTTAATAGAGTACTGAAATATCTGAAATATTGTCAGGTCAAGTCTAGACATCAGAACAGAAAGTGAGTCTATCTTACCATCTTCAGGTAATGCCTAGGCAAAGAACTGATAAGGAAAAACTGATGAGATAGAAGCTAGGAAATGAGCATACATCTAATGCAGAGGCAAGAACAACGGAAGATGGAATGCAGGAATTCTGAGAAGGAGATTGGTAGGCAGGAGGAAGAAACACCTATGGCTGGGACTGACCAAGAGAACAGAGAACGGTTTGCAGTAAGGGCAGGTGGTAGAAAGAGTAGACACATAGAACAGGAGTCAGGCTCAAAAGCTCAGACAAAAAGGGATCCAGGGAGAAATTATTGCAACCTTTCAATATTTAAAGGGGGCTTAGAAGAGAAAATCTTTTACCAGGGTCTATAGCAACAGTGGGCAACAGTTTTAAACTTAACGTGGTAGATTTAGATTGGACATAAGGAAGAAGTTTTCTGTGGTGACAGTGGTGAGACACTGGAACCTGATCTAGTGATGGTATTCCCTGCCCATGGCAGGAGCATTGGCCTACATGATCTTTAAAGGTCTTTTCCAGTCACAACCATTCTATGGTCCTAGTTTTCACCCAGATATGGTGCCCCATCAAGAATTATGTTATCCACATAGTGGGCCGAGTGGAAGTTTGCTGTCAGCCTTTGCTCTATGTGTTTTGTTTTTCCTTAAGTGCACTTCACTTTACGACTTTAATAACAATCTTTCAGCTTAGGGATTTCTATCTACCTTTGTTGAAGTTTGTGAGCAAAGCTATATAGTATTTTTCATATTTTTCCTTTCCTCGTTCATGGAATAGTTCTATATCCTTCAGTACTTCAGTAATCAAAATAACACTGCTTCCTGAGGGACCACATGAATGAGGTTTGCAAGGCCTTTATGTAGCTGAGTTACACAAATTGTATACAAGTAGTCTGGGAAAATTTCAGAAGAGGTCTTACACTTGGATTGAAGACTGGTAGAATTTTGAGACAAAACTGAAACAACTTGTTTTACTTTTTCACAGCATTGATTATGAGAAATCTTTACATCATATTTTCATAGAATAATTATAACAATATAATACATTTTGATTGTGAGACAAGTTCCACCAATATAAAGCTGACAGATGCAGCTCCATCACTTCCTGTGCTAATTTTCTATGTAGCAGGCTAAAGAGAAATTAGAAAAGGAGAAAGAAGTGATGTTAAAGACTTGCTTTCAACTAGCTCTCCATAGTGCTGAAGTCTCTGGATATGTTACATCAGCAACATAAGTTAGAGCTGTCCCACAAATACATTATGTTGCATTCAGGCTTCATTGATTATCTGTGGGAGACCTTTGCACCATGCTGCTCTAATTCTGTTTGTGTGCTGTGCTGACTAGTCCATAAATTTTGAGTCAGAGGATCATTAGACGAAGTAATTCCCTGTGTGTAGCGTAAATGATAGAATTTCACCCAGAGATTTCTGCATCAAACTGTTGTAAACTATAAACTAAAACCATTTCATTTGATAGAGTTTTGAGGTTCCTTGGCTTCTACATCATGCTCATACATCAGCTTCCTGCTGGTAGCACAAAGATTGATCCCATGCCTGGTGAATGTGAATAGTGGGAAATTCTGACTTCCAACTACCTACCAATTTTTTTCCCTCCAGGTATCTCTACCATCCGAAGGGAACAAAGAACTATCCAGTAAAAGAAGAGAACATGGGATTCTAAACAAAGGGTTTGGAATTGTTCCTAATGAAGTCAACATTTCAGCAGAGGCTGACTACCAAAGGGTCAAGCTTTGCTCATTGAATAGCATCCATATGGAATACCAATGTGGAAGAGCTTCAAATATCATTTCTGGATGATACTCTTTAGCTTTGTTTATAGCATAAGCACTTTACAAGAAGCATTGTGAAAGATGCTTCTAGGTTTACACATTAGGAGAAAAGCACAATTCTCAACAATACATATTTTCTATCTTTAGAATTTTTTTTTAAGCTGTTGCAAAGTCACGTTTTCTGGAACGATAGTTCAGTAGCCTTATTTATATTCATGTATGCCTTCTGTGTAAAGGAAAAGAGCTTTGTAATATGACCAGACAGAAAATATATGTAGATTCACTGTAGCAGAATTAGAAACAGATTGAATACCATCAGTATGATTTTAATATTTAGAAGGAATTTCACTTCTTATATTTGGATAATAGCAAATTCTAATGGTGATTTGACATGTTAATAGTCATTATTTGCAACTGGCATAGCTTCTGAAAGCATTGTTATTTTAAACCCAGCTGGTTTTACTGCTAGTTCTGTCTTCATATTAAATGTCTGTAGCCACACATTGTATAGATCTGTGTACATAAAATGTGTCACGTACATTTATATGCATTTTATATACACATTCATTTACAGACTTAAGTAAATTAAATACATTCTTTGCTGCTAATCAAAAGTATTTAATGACACTTCCAGAATTTCAATGTTTATTCACTGTGTTAAATGTAGATAAAAATGTCTCACTCCAGTAGCAGAGAAGCTATGTTTTTGTCTACAGTTTAGTAAGGAATTCTTACTAAGTCCAAAGGCTTTCCTCTACAGTTGCTGCTGTGGCAATCAAAACTGTTGCAAATAACCAGAATGCATTTGGTGATTATCATTGTTGAAAATTATTAGCTTTATAGTCATCACACGGTTACTTGTAAGTAATTTGATACAGATGTATGTTGTGTGCATTTTTCTTTATTTTTCCCCTCAGTGGTTTGTTTGTAACTTTAAATAGCTAATTGGCATTCATTTCATAACAAATTAAGTGTACAATTTCACCTTTGTGACTTCAGTGCCCTGAACTGTGAAGCAGTGAAAAAGGGCCCAGTGGACAATGCAAAAAAAAATAACAGTAGTAAAAAAACTGATCCTCTTTTCACATACACGTTATGTTGAAAGTCATCAGGCGCTGCCTTTGCACTGATACAGTGGTGCAATATTCATAGAAAAGGTCTGCTAAGGCTCAAGGCATATGATTGCTAAGGCATCATCAGCAGGTAGCTACAGTTTGCACCATGAATCACCATAGATGATGCATTTCCTGCAATGATGCCACTAAAAATCAATTTCTATTCTAGTTCAGAGTGTTAGTTTCGCTTTGCTAGAATGAAGAAAGGGAATGAAATATGGTTAAATCTGATGGATTATAAAGCAAAGCCACACTGAATATGACTGCCAATGGAACTGATTACACGGATATTTTATCCAAAATTCTTCATTTAAATTCAACCTTGATATGTTCTACTCAAATTGCATATGACTTCTAATAATAACTTTCCACTGAAATGGCATATAACTAATCTACACTTAAAGTAACCTATTTTAATATTTTTTTCAGAAATTTCTTATAATTCTAAACTGTTAGTGTGCACTGAGTGCCTTAGAAATACTTTTGACTTTATTTCAAGCGTGTTTTGAAGTATTGTTTATATTTTGTCTGAATCTGTATGATGTTAATTCATAATTTATGGCATTGTTTTTTGTTGAGAAATAGAGTACAATTAATTACTCTTGCTTGTGTTTTTTTAATGTATTTTTAGTGCTTTTAACTTTGAAGCAAATTCTATGCTTGTTTCTGTGACTGTGAGAAGTGGAATACTAGACAGTGGACAGCAGAGGGGCAGGCTTCTCTCCGCTGACTCCAAGACAACTCCAAGTGGATTGGTGGCATATGCAACCACCAAGGCTTTGATTTAGAGCAGAAAATCAGTGGTCTTTTCTGTTTCTTTCCGAGTGTTCAATAGGATTTTTTTCCCTCCCTGGCTGCAACAGAATGGACATGCTGACTGTTGTGGGAAAGAGCTGATGCATTTTGCATGTAGGGCAACCAGTGGCTACAGAAGATCCATTATCTAAGCTGCTAAATAGTTTATGGCATGAGTACATAGATGCTCTCCACTGAGACCAGCTTCCGTTGCATTTCCCACTGTATGAAAAGTAACAAGGGCCAGTTCTGACATGAATGATTTCTGTATGGCTAAATTCTGTATAGACAACAGAGGTAAAGCATATTTAGGGAAACACAGCAACCAAAAATAAGTTGCTCAATATCAGTCAGCAAATCATCAGCTAAGTTGAGAATGGAACTGACATCTCCTGAGTTCCAGTTCTGTTCATAACTGGTTCCTTCAAGGTGCCTAGCTCTTTTTTTCTCATATGTTTGTCATCTTTAATGTAACCTGTGCAAAATTCAGAGAAACAGTCGTAGCTGTACTTACCATTTACCTAATTGAAAAAGATCCTGCAAAGTGGGGTGCTAACCATGTTGAAACACTGTACTGAACTACAGCTAACTTTTGATCATTTGTGAGTTAATCTAAACTGTGACTTATACAAGCCTTTCTTTCAGTTTGCTTGGCTGCAGTGGAGTACCTGAGATTATGTAGTGTTCTGCCTTCTATTATTCATGCACTTACTTTCTACAGTCATCTGATTACAAGTACTTTCTCAGGAGAATGTGCCGTGTGTGTATTCTGTAGCCTGATTTACATATGTTGTGCTCTGTCTGAATCATTTCCCAGTCTTCTTTCATATCCCTGAATAACCAGATGTTGACATCGGACCAAATCATGAGTTTTATTCCATAAGGGAATTCCTGTTTACAGGCACAGAATAATGTGTTTAAAGACTGTTTCTTACAGTCATTGTAACTTTGTGGGATTAGTGCCTGGTTATTGATATTTCACATCAAGAAATTTGACTAGTTAAGGAACTTTTGGAATTATGTTAATTAAAGAAGAATGGCCAACAAATTTCAGTGCTGTAAACAGGAAAGCTTCTAGCAGTGACTTCCCCAAACCGAATAATAGACACAATTTTAGCATGTATGAATTCTGCCCTACTTTTGGGAAGAACCAGCAATTCTGAATGACTGCATTTCAGGAGCTGTGAAAAGAGGAAGCAACTTGAGAATATTTGGGTTTGACTGTAGGAATTCACCATGCACTTGAATTAAAAAACTTCTCAGCTGAAGGTTTCATCATACAATTTGTCTAGACAGATAATAACGATTGGAAACAAAGGTCTTCTAATTAATTTTTTTTCGTGACTTGAAGGAAGCTAAATTGTATGAATACTCTGTGTTCAACTGTTCTCAACAGGAGACAGTGAGAATCGTAATGAGAAAACTAGTAATTTAAAAATATTTGACATCTGAGTCCTCAAATTTCCTACCAAACTAAAAATTTATTTGTATGAAAGTTTTATGTCCGTAATTGAACCCATTGTCCACTGCTGTATTTTGACCTATGTTTCTAATTTCCACTGGACAGGACATGTTCCCCAACTTAAACTGTAATTGAATTTACTCAGTTTTGCTCCAAATTTAGGTTTGCTGTATCTTCGTTACTGTCTTTGGTCTGCCTCCATCTCCATTGGTGCAATGTAAGCAAATACAGATTGTTTTTATTTGAGAGTTTGCTTAGCAATGGAATCTGTAGTCAGTTACAGTCCGAATCTTTACAGACAATGAAGACACTCACATTTTTTGTATATATATCTCTGTGTATATATAAGTAATATATATTTATGTGATTTTTTAAAGTTAATATAGTTGAAATCTTCGCAGTCTAATTCAAGAATCATTATTAGTCTAGATCTCTTGCGGGAAAAAGAAAGAATAATAATGCAGTTAAATTGCTTTACAAACACTTCTCAGCTTCTCCCCATTCGGGAGCAGTTATGCTCACCCTTACACTGCTCCTTACTATCCCAAGGTCAGTTCTGGTGGGGTTGTCAGCAGCTGTAGTCCTGTCCTAGGAAGAACAGGATGTTCATATTGATGGCTCCATCTTCCTCACTCTAGGATCCACCATTCGGGATCATTTTTCTACATTTGCTAACACATTTTTACTCCTTTGCCTTTTCTGTGTTGGTTTGCAACTCCATGACATCTAGATTTATAATGTATGGTGCATTTTACATGTACTGGATATTGTTTCTTTGTCTCTTAGATACCTCTAATCCCAGTTTTGTCCAGGTCTGCATTTTGTTGCTGATCGTGGCTAAGTTGTTTACAGTTACCAGTGCCAAGTCTGTGCCTCATGTCTCACCATCCCATAGCTGAATTCCTTTATACCACATCCTGTGTTTTAAGGCACAGCCCTCTTAAGGCCCCTGCTGTCAGACCAGACCTGTATCTCTTTGCATTACATCCTTATGTTAGGCTTGTGAGTATCTCAGTATACATCGAGTAACCACTTTTTACAGCTATCTGCATAAAACTGTCCTTGTTCAAAGATAAATCAAAGGAAAGCAAATTAGAGGTATTGAACTGGTCAGCTGGAGGAATCACAAACACAGCTGCTCCAATTGAAACAAAGATATATTCAGACAAAGCACAGCTGACAATCTTCAGGGCTTGTGAAGCCTTGCGAAATCAGCATGAAGTTTATGGCCTGTTGGTGGTAGTGGTACTGCTGTATTACAGAGCTGTAAGATTGCAGCTTCCAAAACTTTTAAAAATTCACTGACTCTTGTTCCTGTACCCCGTGTACTGCTCTTAATGCCTCAAAAGGTACAAGTCATTAACAGCACGGCAATATTCCCATGTGTCAGAAAAGAAGGAAGATCTTGTTGCTGAAGTGTGGTGTCTATGGTCTGGCTGTTGTGTGATCAGCAATACTCATTTAAAGAGGAGTAATGTTTCCAAACTTGCCGAAATGGTGGATTGCAGTTGCCGAGTGTGTGAGCATGTGGCTGAACAGTGATCAGATAGCCATCCGTCAGAACAGCAGGCAGTGCTGCTGCAGGGTAAAAAGGAATGGCTGAAAATGGGAGATGCACCGCACAAGACAGAAAATGAGTCTGTTTGCCAAAGACGTGGTTTGAATACAGAGGACTCACTGCCCATGCATCTGATGCAGCCTACGCTGCAGTGCTGATGGATGGGAAGAGACCACTGACTTTGTGAACTGAGCAGAACATGCTCTGTGGTGTTCCAGCACTGTGGGGATCTTGGATCCTTGATAGCAGGGCTCCATGAGGAATAGTTTGATCATTAGTGATTGTAGCTACTGAAAAGATCATGACTATGAGGATACGCTATTGCAGAGTGGGATGTCAGACAATTTGCTCTCTGAGCTTACTTATGGTTTTCTTATCTTTTGTACGTGGTCCTCAGGCAGCACAGGGATAGAGTTGTTCCACAGAGTACCTTCCTGAGTTTCTGCCACAGTGTATATGTATAGATTCTACAAATACATGCATAAAGGAATTGAAACAGTAAATAGAGCAATTGAAACAATGTTTAATGACATTATTTAGGAACGTTTTAAAAATTTGTTTTAATTAGCAGTATCTGGAATCGAAGTTTTGTATCTCTTTAGCACGATCATGACAATTAATTCTTTACCTTTTCTTAGGCAGGTCACGATACAGTGGAATTATAGAGGATGATTTATGTTAGCAGAACATGTCAGTTTGATGTAGTGGGTCTGACACTGACCCACAGCCGATGACACAACATATGCCTGAAGGGCTACGGATCTGCTATCAGTTGTGATCCTTTGTAATCCAGTTGCAGCCAATGAAAATAGAATGTGGACAGCAGTGTGCCAAGCAGAAGCAGGAATGACCAATGCTTCACCTGCTGGCAGTTTTGTTATGAATGATCCTCTTCTGAAGACCTGTAGGAGCCAGCAGGAGCACAGTAAACCCCAGAGACTTTTGTAAAACTCTACAATGCAATCTGTTAGTCCTAAATTATGCTGTACTAAATGGATCATTTCTGCGATTAGGTTTATATTGCAGAGAGTAGGCATTAAATAAATAAGTGAGGTGTAGCACTCTGTAACTGCAGACAGCTATTTTTAAAGATATCTTCAGTGTGGCCTAAATTAAGGTTGACCTATTTGTCATCTTCACTTCTTTGAGACAGACATTCACCATGCTCCTTTACATACAGTTTGAATACCCTCTCTGAATAAGAAAGCCTGACAGTCAATTAGAGCTTTGCCTTGAGTGACCTGCCCACTGACTTTCAGAAAGATTAAATGATGATGCAATATAGCGATTTTTTTATTGAAAAATAATTATAGAATGGATGGAAATAGATGTTCCTGACATGAAGGAGTAATGTACAAGGAAAAATGTCATTTTCCAGTTAATCAACAGTGAACTAACTTCTCGTATTCCTGTTCTCAGTAGGAAGTCACTGCTGCGAGACAGGCTGGTAAAAATCAGCGGCACAACCCTTTTTTTACCAATAGGAAACTCACTTTGTGTTCACATTTCACTAGGTGAAACTGAGTGTACTTGACAGATGTTTCGGACAACTACTGATTGAGTAAACTCGAAACAAGACAATAATAATTGAGCACTGTTCTGCTGAAATCACTATACAGTGTGAAGTATTTGAATATCTGTCCAGGCTACTTCTCTGCAATTTCATTTATTGAGACGTGAGACTGCCCTTACTCACAAATTGAGTATTATAACTATTCCTAAGAATGAGTCTCCTCCCTCATGCATTTTCTGAACCATGTGACATTTGCATTGGTGCATCTAGCACTGAGGTCACACAGAGAAGATCAGGATATATTGCTGTAGAACCTGGGGGTCAGCAAATTCCTACAATGGAGGTATTCTTGCAGATTTTTCTTACCAGTGTAACATAGGAAAATAGGTAATATGGCTGGAATGTAGAGCTATAACAGCAAACAAATGCCCAGCATACTGATACTATCCTGGTGAGTACTCAGGGAAGACTTTGTTGAAGCTGTCACTACAGAGGCATTTTGGAAGCTGACTGTGCCCTAATGCAGGATGCCTGGAAAGTATGTATAGCTTCTAATCAAATTGAGTTTTCTTAGAATTAGTAGCAGGAAAACGATAATCTTAGCATAACCAAAGGTATGCTCAACTTATCAATTTTTAACTTAGCTTTTTATCACCTTCTGTTTCAATTGCTTCATGTATTCCTTCTTGTTTTTGTCACCTTGTGAAGAGAGGATAGTATATGTGGGGGAGAGATTAATTTCCTCAGGCTATTTTTCAAGATTTGTTACTTGAATTTGTGTATCCCTCTGTAGCTACACTGTTCTTTTGTATACCTCAGAAAGATCCAGATGATATTCTTAGTTCTTTAGCCAAGCATGCTTGGCAACAAGCTGCATCTTTTTGTTTAAAATGAAGAGGGTTACCCATCTTTTTTGAAGTGTGATTGTTACCCCTCTCTTGTCTCATTTCTATTTATCAAGACTGCACATTGCAAATGCTCACCATTTACTGTTTCAAAGAGGCAAGCTGAATGCTCTGCACTTTAAAAAAAAATACTGAAGGGTGTCCTAAAACATGTTTCAACATAATCTGTAAAAGAAAGCACAGTGAATTTTGTACTGAATTTTTGTAATCATCACTGCAGCACATACTGCTGTTTTTTTCCTAAAGCAAATTATATCTATCCTCTTCACTAAAATGTGTTAAGTGCTTGACAGTAATTATTCTACATATTTGCTTCATTAGCAAGTAAAATATTAAAGCTTAAATACCCTTAATGGTAGGGACTGACGTCCTGTAGCTTTGATTCATTTGTATGTTTTTAAAAAGCCTTCAGATTTGTTGGTGTTTCAATATTAGGTTTTTATATTTGAGGGGTTTTTTTTCAATTTTTTTCCATTCAGTTTTAGAGAGGGTTGAAGGTTTTTACTGTGTGTCACTGGGACAAAGATGGAGGAGGAGGAAAGAATCATGGTAAATGTTTTGAAATTTCATTATTACATTGGAGAGTTTTGTTTAGATGAGATAAGGCAGCTGTATTTTCGTAATGTATCAGAGGATGTAGTAGTAATTTGCATTCCTGTACAGCTTTCTATTTAAGGCTCTGAAGTGCTTTGTAGACATCAATTAACTAAATCTTTTAGTACCCAAACTAGGTAAAGATTAAGATCCTCATCTTACAGATGCAAATGCTGTACAGAGACAGATGAGCTAGCAATAGCTTTACTCTTTTACGCATAAATCAGAACTCTGGTGGAAGGTTTTGTTGAGTGAAACAGCCCATGTCACAGATGAGAACAGCAAGTTCTTGAGAATTGTTGTAGCTCTATTTCACTTCACGCTGTAAGATCAAAGTTTCTTGAAATTTTGACTTGTATTTTAGCAATTACATCCTCTTTCTTTTCTCAAAAAGAAGATCTTACATCTTCTTACTATTTTACATCTAAGAATATTCTAATCATTATTGTTTGAAAAAAGAAGCTTTTCTATATGTTCCTGAAGAGATCAAATCCAGTTTCCATGAACTTGGCTCACTTTCTGGTCCTGCTACTTACACCACAGTTGACAATTTACTTTAAAAAATCTGGAAGCAGAAATGTGGTGATATAAATCTGCCTTTTGACCTCATTCCTAGCTGCTGTTGATGCAGTTGATTGCATGGATGTCCTAGTACCGCTGCTAGCAAACTGAAAAAAAACCCACCAAAAGGGCAGAAAATAGAGTGGTGAGTGACGATATGCAGATTCATTTTTGCGAAAAAGGGCTCAAGTTGAACGTGAGCCATCAGTGTGTCCTTGTGGCATAGAAGGTGAATGGGATCCTGGGCTGCATTATGAGGAGTTTTGACAGCAGGTCAAGGAAGGTGATCCTTCTCCTCTGCTCAGCACTACTGAGGCCATACCGGAGTGCTGTGTCCAGTGCTGGCCTCCCAGTACGAGAGAGAAATGGACATTCTGGAGAGAGCCCAACAAAGAGAGTCAGACAAAGGGCCCCAAAGATGATGAGAGGACAGGAGCATCTCATACAGGACAAAAGGCTGAGGGAGCTGGGGCTGTCTACCTGTAGAAGAGGAGGCTGAGGAGGATCTTATCAAAGTGTATAAACATCTGAAGGGAAGGTGCGAAGAGGACGGAGCCAGGCTCCCGGTGTCAGGACCAATGGCACTGGGCCACAAGGATGAAAACCAGGCGTCTCTGCCTGAACACGTTTTCACTGTGAGGGTGACTGAACACTGACACAGATTTTCCAGGGAGGTTGTGGATTCTCCATTCTTGGAGCTATTCAGAAAGCCTCTGGACATGATCCTGGGTACTGAGCTCTGGGTGGCCCTTCCTGAGCCAAGGTGGTTGGGCCAGATGACTTGCAGATGTCCCTTCCACACTCAACCATTCTGTAGTTCTGGGAATTTGCATTATCAGCTTAAAGCTGATCTGCAAAACCCAGAAGTTTAGACCTGGTCTGCAAAAGTTAGTTTTTAATCACTGCCGTGGATGTCAGAATTTCCAGTTGGAATCACAGATTGTTCTATACACAATAGTCATGAAGGAATATGAGAAAACTGCAGGCTGGCATTGGGACTGTTTTTTTGAATGTGAAAATTCTAACTGCTCCTGTGTGATAGTCTTTCTCGATGGTACTGAACTCACATGAAATGACTTCCTTTTTGAGTTTTTCTTTGGTAAAAGGGAAATGGTACAATGCAGTATTGAAAAAATAGATAAAATATATATACATCAGGAAATGTGCTATTTAAAGAGGACTGTCTAACAACAGTCATTAAATCGGTCTTTTTTTCCTTAGCTTGTTATAGTATAGTATATAAAAAACTTTCTGTAAACAATATTAGGAATGTGGAAAAAAAAAATCTGCATTGTAAAATCAAGAATTATGGGATAATTTGGTCTTATATTGCTGATTATGTATTTTATGAAACTGAAAATAACTGACAAATAAAGGAGCATGGAATTGGTAACATTTCAGAGGGCTGAGAAAGATTGCTCATGACCTGCTAAAGCAATGACCAAAAAATGAACTCTTTTCTTATATTTAATTTTATTTATTAGATAAGGGAATTTAATTGTATTTATTAGATGGGGGAAAATGGCAAACTGTATCGCTGTATCAAGGATTCTCAACGTATTAGTAACATCTTTTGTATTAATACTACTTCCTTATGTATTGCTTTCATGACTTGTTCTTCTCTTTTTTTTTGTGTGTGTGTGTGTGTATTTCTCAGAATCTCAGAAATGGCGTTAGGGCCACTTGGAAACATTCAGCTCTAGTGATCCTGTAGAAATGTGCTCTCTGCAGGGAGTGTTGGATTGTACACAAGAGTGTAGACTTCCTGTCTTCCAGCTGAGCTTCTTAGAAAGTGTCATCCATAGCTACACAGTACTACCTAGCTTTTTTTAATTGATGAATTTCATGTTATTTGATCAGTTTCTCTATATCCTTGGGATTAGAAAATTCATGTGAGGATTCTTTTTTTCTTATTACGCAGTAAAACCGTATATTTTACATGATGCCTGGAACAGGCAAGTAAAATCTCACCTGTGTGTAGTTTCAATCTCTTATCTTGGAAATTCCCATCTACTGGAGTATAGATCCTTCCTTCACACACCCACCTTTCCTTCCTTATTTAGGTGCACTTTGTTTACTCAAGCTTTTTATACCATCATTAATTTCAGACCTGTGTGGTTAAAACCTTTCTGTGTAATTCTTTCTAAATATTTGAGATGTTGTTCATTTGTTCACTTCTTACTTATAGAAGATATGTTGCTGTTTCAAAAAATGCTTATTTTGTTCTCTGTTGCTTGGAAAGCTGCAGGTGTTCCAAGGTATAATGTTCTCCAAAACCTACTGACAGTCATACTTACTAAAATGTCAGAATTTTCATTTACAAAATTTAGGAACATAAGTAAGTTTTCTTAGAACTCAATGAGGCATGAAATATTATTTATGCCTTCTAAAAATATATGTTAGGTATACAAATGCTAACCCTCCAATTGTTTTGTATTGCATTTTACTTGCTCATACTGACGGAAATGTCTTTGTTGGCTTTCTCCAAATTTCTGTTAGCTTGTTAGTGTGCTCCTCAGGTCCAAATGTAATAATGTCTTATAAACACATTTAGACATTTGTTTTTCCTTTTTGATTCTGGACAGTGTCATTTGCTTCCTGACTGTTAGACTTTTTATTTAATATGCATTAGCCTGAAACATTCCATGAAAAATGTGTTGAATGTGAATTTTAATATATTTCAGAGACTTAATAGGTATTAATGGAGCAATAATACAATAGCAGACACAGACCAGATTACAGCTTGTAAATTACAGCCAGTGTACTGAGGGCAAACACCATTAAGAAAACATAATTTGAACATTAAAGAGATTGTGTTTGTAATCAGGACATCTGCCAAAACCATATCCAAAGATGTAGAGGTCCTCTAGAACACTTCTTTTGCAGCTTGCGTTTGTACAACCCAATGTCTTCATCTGTCCAACTGCATTAAGTATTCTAAAGTACAGCCAGAAGGATAATTGCTACAGGAATACCAGATACAGATGCAACTTAAGTGAAGGTAATGTTTGTAAAATGTGGTCTGCCGACAGGCTTGGATGTGGAACTCTTTATCTACGTTAGCTGATGGAGTGATTCCTGTCCCATGTGGGGCCTCACAGAGAATCAAGAGAACTGGGCCATTGCTTTGCTGTTTTCAGTCTCTTCCTGAGACTACATTGGCTTATATCAATCACTTAGATAAGAACAGATTTGAGCTCAGTGTTGCTTGAAGAGGAAAGTGATCTTCCTAGCTGGAGCTTGAGTGTTGCTGAAAATCAGAAGGAGAATCATTTGCATTTTATATTTTGCCAAGGTTTCTGACAATTTGTCTGCTTTGAGACTTCTGTTAAGCAAAGCAGTCAGATCTTCCCAAGTCTTTCACTGATCCCTGTATGAAATGTTGTCATTTTCTCAACCCTGTCAACATCTCCAAACACTTAAGAAAAACCCCAAACCTGGGACCTAATTCCATGTTGCTGAAGAATTTTGAAAAATTATTCTGGAAAGAAGGGGTGAAATTTGAAATGCAGCATTATCTTGCATTGGACAAAGTGCCTGAAAAGTGATGAAGAACAGGTATTTTGTATGTGTTACATCCTTGGTCTGTGTGATGCAACAGATTTGCATCACTTCTGTTGGTAGATTTTGACATGATATCAGTGGGGAGCAGTTTCTTTGAATGCCAAAAAAAAATTGCTTCATAGGAGCTTGAATTTCAGATTATGAACGGGTCATAGACTGTAAATGACAGGCACCACTTATATAAAGATCCATTTTCAAAGAAGTGACTGAGAACAGAAAGGCCAATTAGAAAGCTGTGGACCAGTCATCTAGCTAGAACATCATCACAAGCTCAGCAGCTGTTTCATGTCTAGCTCTGCAAGTCATCAGGCACCGATTTTCTTGGCAAACTGCTGAAATTCTTGAGTTTGCTCTCTACGTGATTCAGACACTAATAATCTACTCTTTATATGTGTGAATCCTGCCTCTGTCCATGTAACATCTTTCTGCAGTGGCTCTTAGGTGCCTCTTGCTATTTTTCCCCCATCTATTTTATGTTTTGTTTCTGTTGCTCTCTAACACTGTCTGTTGTGGTGAGCTTGTAATCATTTTCACCAAAAGTGGACTGGCTGCTCAGCTCTCTTACAAGGACTCCACGTGCTTCTCACCAACCAGGTGTTTCCCACCTTGAGGAGTAAAGGGCAAGACCATTTTCAAGTTGTGTGATATTGATGGACTTCAGCATTTCCGAAGAACTTCCCCCATTTTTGGCAATGACCCTTTTAAAACTAGTTTCACACATTTACATTGCACCAAAGAGCCAGCCAGCCTTTTGGACCTTTTGGCCCAAAGTGTTCGTTACTCCATATTTTACTTAATTGACAATATGAAGGCGTTTAAATAACTGGTTGCCAATTATATTTGCCTGACAGTAGTCTTGAACACAGATAGAAGGGGACAAGAGAGGAAGTGTCACAGTGTTATTTCAGTGTCAGGGTGCTTTCTGTAGATGTTCAGCTATATTTTACCTTTGGGCTTTGTTTCAGGCTCCCACCCTCGTTTCATGCTATTCAACCTATTCATGAACCCTATTTTTAAAGCTTATATAGAGATCATGGCAACTTACCAGAGTGTGAAGCTGTCACTCCACCTATGCTCTGGCTCTGCCTGATTTACAGAGACAGCTCTTCATTATGCTGTACACTCACTGTGACCAGAGCAGAAATACTAGTGGTGCATTGAAGCTGAATGTTTGGTTTGGAATTGACAAAAGAAGGGTTTTCTGTTGTTCAGACACCACAAAAAAAAAGGAAGACTTCCTATCCTCGAGGGTGCTGGAGGAAGA
Source organism: Cnemophilus loriae (assembly GCA_013397755.1). NCBI lineage: Eukaryota > Metazoa > Chordata > Aves > Passeriformes > Corvidae > Cnemophilus > Cnemophilus loriae. The sequence goes on from VZTF01002191.1 coordinate 2,141,615, forward strand.
GCATCATATTTGCTTTTACACTACCTCAGCAGGAGGTACCCAGGAGACTCAGAGGCCGGAACAGCAGACCTGCATAAGGTCTTTTTCTGAGGTCTGAAGCCTCCAGTCTGTCAGGCTCCATTCCCAGACTGTAGTTATCACCCATTAGTTATCACCCATACACTTTCCTGTTTGCTGGAAAGACCAGTATCCCTACAAAAAAAAAAAAGCCTTGAATCACTTTAAGGCTTTGCAGCCCTTTCAGATTCCCCTACATTAATATTTGCGTGTGAAGCTAACTCATGCAGTAAATTAGGCAACTGTTGATTAAATTAGAGTGACCTGAGAGAAAAAAAATAGAGAAGCTAAGAAACATTCTTAAAGGAAGTGTTTTTAATGGCTCAAAATCTTCAAACTGCTGCGGAGCATAGCTGGAAAATCAATTTGGAGTTTCATTTGTTTCTGTTCTCAGAAATGACGCAGATTTGGCAGTTATGCTCTAATATTAATGATTTAAGGGACTTAACTTTGCTTTATGAATAGAATTCAATCCAGTCTTAAGGCCTGTGGGCAATTACTGCAATAGGCATCTGCATGACATGCTTTTAAACTCTATATACCTTGTAAAAATGCGGTGGGGGGTGGGCTTTATAGGGATACAGCAAACTCAAGAGGAATTCCTAATGGCGGAACTGCATGCTAATCTTTATCTAAGCACATAGGTCATAAAGTGCAGGAGGAGATGTTAGTAATATTTGTCTCACATTAAGAAGGCACCATGTCAGGTAATGCAGGAGAAATGAGTATTCTTGAAGCAATCAGACTAAGAGTATTGGTGTCCCATAAAGTGTTGCCTAAAATTAAGTGAATTTTATGAGAACAGTGGTGGAAATTGACTACTACTGTATTCCAGGTAAGTTTTTGACTGGTGGGAAAAAAGCAAACTCTTGAAGACCTGGAACAAAATCAAGGAGTTTAAACATAAAATACTGAAAGATCCATTCCTGATCTTAACAGTTAGTATTCTCCCAAAATTTTAGAAAAGTGATGTTCTTGATTAATATAAAATGGTACACAAGGTCAGTTAAGAAATTATCCTAGTTTTGGTAATCTTGTTTGTGTGGGCAAAGAACAGAAGAAATATGCCAACTTTTTGTTCTTGCTGCCGTCTGACAGGTTCTGCAGCAGTTTTTCCTCTGTCAGTGCAAATCTGCGCTGGATGCTTCTCTTTTCCTTCCTGTTTATTCTTATAGGAAGTGTTAGATATCCTATTTGTACCAGAAGTGTTGGATTGAGATGGTGCTATCTTTCTAACATTCCTCTGAAGTGTTTTTCTTTAGCTATTGGCTGTATGAATTGTAGCTTGTCTTCACATTTGATTACTGAATGCTTGTCTCTTAAAAAGGCAGAGTAAGATGAAAAGAAGCGAAAAGTTTCAACAGGAATGGTAAAATAGAAGCATCTGTGGACTGTTTTCTGATCTTTAGCTCATGAGGCTATTTCTCAAGCCATTTCACAAAACATTTAATCAGTGTTTCAAATATTCATACTGCTCATTTTAAGGAAGGCCTTCTATCTGCATATAGTTACTTTGGAAAAAAACTCTGGATTACTTGAATGTGTTGACTCTTGTTAATGCAGAATAGGAGTCTCTGATCTCTTTTAGTTCAAAGTATCTGGAAAATTATAGCTTTAACAATATCCATTTTCATAAAAGCAATGAAATATAATTATATCCTGCATCTCGTTTACTAGTGCAGTTGGTGCAAGACACATTTTCCCTTCTTTCTCTCTCGAAGCTAATAGGATCATTAGAATAACAGAAAATAAGGCTGGAAAGGATTTTGGGATTGGTTCTTTTGCCCCAAGGTAGGATCAGTTAGACTTGTTAAACTTCTCACAGATGATTGTGTGTAACTAATTATTATTTTTACTTTTTTTTTGGAAGTTTCAAAGGTCAGCCGTTTACCAGTCTCTAAATGAGCAAAACCTCAGTAGTTCTGAGACAGAAAAATAACCAGATAGACTTGCTACCTTAATAATTTGTATTTGCTGTCTAGCTCTAGTTGAACTGGTGTTGATAATTCGTGGACTAATGGTTTTGGTAATTCAGTTGACAGCCAGAAGTTTTGCTCTGTTCTCATTTAGGCAGGCTCAGGCTGCTGCTTTGAGGGTTACTGAATTGCTGCTGACTGTTGCTGTTTAATATTTGCAATTACACTGGATTTTGTCAAAATCCATGAGGTAGTCATGTGACCAAGAAAATCTCCCAAAGTTTAAAATCTGCCCAGGTGCCCAAGCCCAATCTTTCACAATTGTTAACATTACAAATTTTTTTTTGTGGTCTAAGCTGAGCTTTCTCATTTTAAAGTCCAGTTTAGATTCCTTATTTGGTATCCTTTTTTTTCAATGAATACTGTTTACTCATTGAAAAACCTTTTATATTCTCTTTCTGTGTTCTTCTGAGTCATCTTTAGGCTGAGAAGTTTGACTTCATTTTTTATTACAACCCACTGTCTGAGAATATGAATGTATTTAAAGTCTTCCTTTCCTTACGAGTTTTGCCATTGGTTTCTCTTGAAAAAAGAAGTACAGAATACTACCAAATTGTTATATTTTTGGATATTAATTAGCCCTTGAAATTGATTTTTAACATTAAGTAGTTGTTTAACAAAAACCCTCCTTACAGATCCATTGTAGAGATTGTCATGTAAGAGGTAGAGACCTAAGTTTGTGATATGTAATTAAAAAAACAGGAGAAAGTTAGTGATCATAATCTTCAGTTCCTGAAGTAATCTTAGCCTGTCTGTTTCACTTTGCTTGCAGGCTAAATCTTGCTTTCAGAATTGTGATCTGCTGTAATGATGTGATGTGTCAACTGTACACACTATGTTGTACCTAGTTGGTGCACTTGTCTCTTTGCATTAGCAGATTGTTTCTAGATAGTCTGACACAGAGTTATTGTTTAGTTTCATGAGCTTCATTTCAACACGGTGGCAGATAATTATGGCTTCATGACTTTAGACAGTGCTGCTAATGTCTTCTAATTATAGTAGCTGTAGCAATATGTTAGTTGGCCTTGCACGCCGTGTTCTGGTGTAGTTGGATTGCTCACAAACTGTAAGAATGACTCTAGAAACTTATAAACAAGGTTAACAATCTTATTAAAGTTAAAAATTGTAAAACTATTTTGTATGTGAATTCTAACACAGGATGATGTTTAACATCAAAATATATGCTTACTGCTTCTGTTTTGTAGTAAACTGGCGCATAGTTCTGAGGCAGCTTATACAGCTGCAGAACCTGTTTAACTGATGGACTGTTGCGTACAAATCATCTTTAAATGGATTAGGTCATGGTCATTACAGTGAAAAAGAGCATTACCATATGATCAGTGCTTTCCACAACCCAGCAATCTGAATGAAGATCAAAGCTCAGGAAACTAAAAGCCTATGAAAAGCAAGATGAAATGCAATGTGCCATGTTAAATATTTGAAAATTCTTTTGTCAAATGATTGTTGATGAAATAATAAGATCAGAGCCAGAATTCATCACACAAAATCAGTTTCGAGTAGTCATGGGAAAGTATCTTGCTGCCACAAGGTGAAACTGGAGCTATGGTTAATATGCAGAGTGGGCTACAGGTTTAAACATAGATGAAACAAGAGGATGATCAAAGGTATACAAAAAATTAACAAAGATCTTCGTGTTTAGTTTAGAAAACATACTGAAAACTAGCTAAGCATCAAGAATGGGAAAATAATTAGATATTATAGAGAATGGCATAGGCCAACACAGGAGCTTGAGATAAAGGGTAAGTGAGAAATGGAGAAATAAATCAGAGGAGTAAGAACAAGGTAAGGCAGAGTAAATAGGAATGTTGCAAAAAGCAATGGCATGAAACTTGGCATAGGATTGTGAACTGTGGAAGTTGATCGTATATAATCAATGTAGATTCTTTGGCTCTATATAATCAGTTTAAGTACATAGCTTATCAGTTGTTTTTGCTATTTACTCTTGTTTATCAATCAAGTCTAAGAAGACTGTTTTTGAGTAGTTTGATGGGGTTTTTTCATTTGTTTTGGTGATCTAGATCACACCAACTAAGCAATTAAGCTTTAAAGTTTTTGCTGTGAATCAGAAAATTGTTCACTTATGTTAGAAAATGCTATGTATACTCTAAAACATGAAGTAGTGTGAGTCATGTCCCGGATCATGTAGATCTTCAGAGGTGTCACAACCCAAGCCTAAAAGGACTAGATTACATCTGGTTTGAAGGGACTTCTGTTTCTATTATGTATTTTTTTTTTGCTGATTTCCTGAAAAGAAGTTAGATTTATTGGTCTTACCCATGGAAATCTTTCAATAAATTTTAATCAGATTTCCTTTCCTCCACTCTTCAGATAATATTTCAATGAGGGTTTACATCTCCCAGTTAATAGCTCAATTCCTTTAGGACTCTTCAGAGTTACCTGGTTTTGGTGCATTTTTAAAAGCTATTTCTACTGACTTGTTCTAAAACCTTTCTTCAGTTTGATCCAGCTCTCCTAATTGCCCCTGCAAAACACTGTGTGGTTGAAGACACCTAAGCAAGCTCCTCCACAGCAAACATCAGTGCAAGGTGTTCATTCATCTGTACTCCTCCAAGTGTGCTTTGTTGCATCCCTATGATCCAGAATTCTCCTGTTCCTCATGCTCTTGAGAAAGATGCTACCAGCCAGTACCAGGTTGCAGCTGTTCTATCATGTTCTATACTTCTAATGTGCCAATAGTAAATGCTGGGTTTTGGCATGGATGTGATTTGCTCTCTTGGAGATTGTCTTTTTTTAATAATAGTGGTCAGTATGTCAGTATCATTTTGATCCAAATGCAATAGCGTACTCAGGAAACAGTCAAGCATTGCTTCTCCTCTTCTGGATGTTAGTTATTCCAGGAAAATGTAGTTTAAGTGGTGTAAAATTGTTTCTTATGTGCCATTGTGACATTTACTCAATATGTAGAAAGGTAAAACTCCTCTTCCATTTATAGTCCTCTACACTCACACTCTTTTCCCAGCGATTCCTCAGGGTAGTTAGGAATGTAGTCATAAAAATAACAATAGCAACAAAAATAATAATAATTTTCAGTTTGGGCATTGAAAATTCAGTCTGTATGAATTCAGTGTTTCTTATTGACATTGTTAATTTTTCTGTCCTGTTTGACTATCTGCTTTTTTTAATATGTAAATACTCCTTCACAGAGGTCTCTTCTAAATCACTGCTATATAATTAGTTCACCTTCGGTATTATCATGCACCACAGATTATACTTTTCACCAACTTTTTGAGCTATGTTATTATCACATAGAGCCAAGCATTTGAGACCAACACCTTATTTTTAGGCTCTTGAAAAGTATTTGAAAGAATCTTGAACTGATCATCTCTTTTTACAGACCTGCTTAGCAGGTTTTATTTTTTTGTTGGCACTGTAATTCACTGTTTCCTGTTAGATGTTTATCAACTTTGATGTTAAACTTTATTTGAAAATTTAATCTCTAGTTTAATGACTTAATCCTTTAAATATCTTTTAACATATTATGTTGTTCTCTTTCACACCTGTTGGCTTTTTTTAAGTCTGAAAAAGCTGTTCTGTTCTGATTTTAATTTCAGTTGAGAACAAATTATTTTTGTTGTACAGCGAGACATTTCTTTCTTTGCAGGTTCATCTATCCCAAGCTTCCTCAAGTCATAATAAATTAAACCCACACTGTCTATTACTGTTTTCTGAATTATGCCTTGAATAACTTGATGGGACCTGTCCTCTTTGTCTTGTCCTAGTCAAGACACAAGAAGCACTTCAAAAAATTGCTCTCAGAGAGATCTAAGGCTTGAACTACCTTGCAGTAGTTACACTGTTGCCTTGAGCAACTCTTTCCCATCCGCTTCCTTCTCATTGCACTGTAGTCCCTTCCCACAGCCCAAAGACTTCTAATTTTATTGTCTTTTCCTCTGACTGCAGTTCCTGTTGCATCTGAGTTTCCCACATTAGTTAACTTATCTTTAGCTTGTGCCAATATACTCTTAACATAATATGCACGGGCAGAAAATCTTGTGGTAGGGTGTTCTCCACCTGTGAGTTTCATGAAAAAATGATATTTTGCTGGCTGTCCAACTTGAGATATGAGTCAACAATGGAGATACTATCACCATCCCTCCACTTAATTGTGTTTATTGCTCCCATAATATTTCCTTGATTACATTTTTTTTTTTCTTCTGGGTCACTTGCCAACTAAGTGAATTTAGTTCACCAGGAAGACGGTAGCATATAGGAAGTGGATAAATAGAAAGATCAAGAAAATATTTGGGGGACTGTGAGAAAGCTCTGGAAGATTGTAACAACTGAGGTCTGAGACCCAGGAGTCAGCTGGCAATACTGAGAGTCAAGCTAGGCAGACAAGCTCAGGTTCAGGGGGCATCTTAGCACAAATGAAATGATTTTTTATGGCTGCTTAAGTGAAGCTTCCATTACAGCCTTGGCAACAGCCCAAAGTAAGTCTGTGTTGAAGAGATTTAACTGCAATTGGAACAAATAATCCTTATGCAACAACTGAGTCAGTGCTGAGGAAGGAGTGCGTGTTTTTCACTTGTGTATACAAGAAAGAAAGGCAGTCATCTTTTGCACATCCAGGAAAAGCATTCAGGATGTCAATACCTTGTTGCTTGTCTTGAATTTCACTTGCAGCGCTGCCTCAGAAGGCCTCTGTATGGTAAAAACACTCATAAGAAGTTTAGGATTGCTTTCCTGAGATCATAAACTCTGAACCCGCAAGTTCTGTTTGCCAGGAGGCAAACTAGTTTGCCAGTTTAAATCCGTGACATATGGTGTGTTTTTTGCCAGTGTTCTCCAGTCAAGCATTTTCTTGCATTGTGAGGTCTGTGCAACAGAGATAAGCCCAGCCTCACACTCCTGAACAAGCCTGAAAAGACTTTTTCATCAAGAAAGAAGGGATGATTCTAAATTGTAATTCAGACTGCATCTCAACCTGGAAGCTTGAACCTATCTCTAGTTTACATGTATTGACCCTTGCAATAGCCGAAAAGATTTATGTTTCTTCAGGACAAATAAGGTCAATGGTTCATTTGCCTAGCTTTTGTTTTGAGATCACCTGACCATAACACGCATTTGTAGTTCACAACAAACCTTCACTTGCACATGTGACCTTTTTGACCACTATCAGAACATCACTGCCACTGGCCAGTGCCTCTGGTGCTTTGTTTCTGAATGTTTTGTTGTGAACTGGTTATTGAACTTCTCCTGCCACTGCCAAGAGATCTGTGCTCGTGAAACTGGCGACATAGACGGATATCTGTCACCTGTGCGCTGGGGAAGCATCGAGCCCAGCAGGCCATGAGGGATCAGAGTGCTCAAATGTGCTGTGACAGCTGTGTAGTGTGATGGCTGTGGCCCTCTGCTCTGGCTGACAGGTTGGGGAGCTCAGCACTATGTAAGGTATTTTTCTGCCTGTACAAACAAAACCCTGACACACAATCTTTGGGACTTAAGAAATATGAGTTTCATTTCTTTGTCTGTCCTTTTATTATTACTATTAACATAAAGCAGTATCTTTAATGTGGTTTACATTTCATGTGTGTACATGGCATCACCTTGCCAAGACTCAGAAATAGCAACAGCTAAGTATTTCATTTTTGAAATCTGAAGAGCTTCTAGTGAAATTAATCACAGCATAGCCTTCTAAATTGGGTATAATTCAATATTAATCAGATTTAATAAGCAAGAGGATGAATTGAGGCATTGCTAATAGGATACAGAATCTTTAGGCCACCATCTGAAAGTCAGTGCTACTTACAGATTAGTGAGGTGATTTCTGTGAATTGAATCTGGCAATATCTTTGCAGTGTCTCTGGCAATACCTGGCGTGGATATATTCTGCAGTTCACTCCACTAAGTCTTCATTATTCATATTCAGAGACTGGTATGAAAACCCTGCATGAAAATCAGGGCGTAAGGTGGGATGGTGCACCCAGCTATGTAGTGGAACAACTGAAATGCTGAACCTCAGAGCACTTTGCAGGGAGCATAGGTTAGTCTGTGACTGTAGATAAGACATCTCCAAATTAGCTCAGGAGGTGGCTGCAAGAATGGCTGCACTGACATGTCATCTTCATTGCTGATCACAGTTTGTAGAGCCCTGATCAGATGGGAACTTCTCAGAAATTTTTGCAGTTCTTCCACGGGTGAAAGGAGGTTCCCTTGGGCATCAGTTCAATGAATTCTGTAGACATGCCAATGGTTTTGGAAATAACCAAGAATAGTATGTAGAAAGATAGCAAAGGAGTGAAAAATAAGGTTCTTCTCAGTGAATATATTTTTACTATTTTGGTTTCTACAGGTATTCAGCCATCATTACAGTACCTGAATAACTTCCAGCAATATGTTAACATGTGCAAATAGTCTCAGTCAGGAGTAGCTTTTCCTTCTTTTTTACTCTTTTCAACTTGAGACCTCAGGATATAATTCTTTAAGGAAAAATTGGGTATGTGGTTTGTGTAAAAAGTGTGCATATTTTTTTTTTTCATATCAATATATATATGTATAGATATAAAATACTACATATCTCTATTATATAGACTATATGTTATGTATATTTATATCTTGCCTTTTTGGAGCCAATGATGAGGAGATCCTGCAGATTTTGAGAACGAGATTCCATTTGAGGTAGTGATCAAATGCAATGGAAAATTTAATATATGGAGCAAAGACAGCTCAGAAGCAAATGTGTAGTTATCTTCATGACCAGTATGCCAGCTGAGGCTACAGGCTGGATATTTGTTGCAAGAAAGCAGAAAAATTATGCTTTGCTTCTGAGATAGGAATGCTTCAAGACTTTTGAAGAGTACAAAAGGATTATAGCTTTTCATTAATGTTGTATCTAAGCCAGTGGAAAAAGGGTGCTCTCTAACCATGGCAGCGCAGCCATGAAGTATGTTTTCCACAGCATTTTCCTAGAGAAACTGGTTGCTCATGGCTTGGATGAATGTACTCTTTGCTGGATAAAAACTGGCTGGTTGAGCCCAGAGAGTGGTGGTGAATGGAGTTGCATCCAGTTGGCAGCTGGTCACAAGTGGTGTTCCCCAGGGATCAGTGCTGGGGCCAGTCCTGTTTATTTTCTTTATCAATGATCTGGATGAGGGGATTGAGTGCACTCTCAATCAGACTCAGTTTGCAGATGACAATAAATTGAGCAGGAATTTTGATCTGCTGGAGGGTAGGGAGGCTCTACAGAGGGATCTGAACAGTATGAGGTTCAACAAGGTGAAGTGCTGGGTTCTGCACTTGGGTCACAACAACCCCACTGAACACTGCAGGCTTGGGGAAGAGTGGCTGGAAAGCTGAATGGTGGAAAAGGATGTGGGGTTGTTGGTTGACATCAACTGAACATGAGCCAGTGTGTGCCCAGGTGGCCAAGAAGGCCCATGGCATCCTGGCTTGTATCAGCAATAGTGCGGCCAGGAGGACCAGGGCAGGGATTGTCCCCATGTGGTCAGCACTGGTGAGGGCACACCTTGGGTGCTGTGTCCAGTTCTGGGCGACTCATTTCAGAAAGGACATTGAGGTGCTGGAGCAGGTCCAGAGAAGGGCAACAGAAGGGTCTGGAACAAACATCTTGGGGGGAGCATCTGAGGGAGCTGTGGGTGTTCAGCCTGGAGAAAAGGAGGCTCAGGGGGGTTCTTATTGCTCTCTACAGCTGCCTGAAAGGAGGGTGTAGCCAGGTGGGGGTTGGCCTCTTCTCCCGGTAACAAGCAACAGGATGAGAGGAAATAGTCCAAGTTGCACCAGGGGAGGTTTAGACTGGACATTAAGAAAAATGTTTTCACTAAAAGAGTTGTCAAACATTGGAACAGGCTGCCCAGAGAACGATTGAGTCACCATCCCTGGAGGTATTTAAAAGACTTGTAGATGTGACACTTATAGAGATGGTTTAGTGGTGAACTTGGCAGTCCTGGGATTCAGTAGTCTTAAAGGACTTTTCCAACCTAAATGTTTCTATGGCTCTGTGATTCTGTTAGGTGCATGGATACATAACTTCTTTCATGGATGCTTGTTCAGGATATGAATGGAAAAACAAAGAATGACAAATCCTGTGGAGTTTCAGTATGTGTATGCTTTGTGTGTCTCTGCCTAACAGAGGCAAAACTAGGAAATAAACCCAGAACTGCAAGGGTTAGAAAATGGCCAGCAGGATAGGAAAACATGTCGACTGCTTGTGGTGTTGTAGAGGGGAGATCTCTAATATCCTGCAGCTTCCTAGAAGACCTACCAGTCTTTCTGTATCTGTGTGTAGTTTTCTGTATGCTCTATTTCAAACAGCAAATGCCCAGTGTAACAGAAATCCAACCCCAGCTATCTCTGATTCTATTAAAAACTCCAGCTGTAGAAGACTGCCAACCATGGATCCGAAGGGCACAAACCAAACTCTGCTTTTATGTCTTCTTTCTTAAAATCTTCATTCAAAGAAATCAGAATTGTATTTGACACACGAAAGAACATTTCTCTTCTTTCCTGATGCCCTCCTCTGCCAGCAAAACCTGTACTGTAAGTACCAGCGTGTGGGTGAATTTGCACAGCTAACACCTTTGAAAAGATGTTGGGTGGTTTCCCAGTGTTTGTTCTCTTCTACACTTAAACTTCAAAGGTAAGAAATGAGTATTTACCTCACGTCTCTTTTGGGCTCTTTAGAAAAGATGAGAGCATAGATTTTTGTACAATCTGATCCCCAGCAGCCTGATAGGCTCAGCTGCCGAAGTCAGAGTTTAGTCGCTGTCTCAAATAAGTCACCCATTAAGGTAGAATGTGTAGAATTGCCCAATTTCACAGTTTACTGAAGGTATTACTTTGCTTGTTTACATATTACATCTAGAACTTGTTGTGGAAGAAAGCCTGAAAATGTGAAGCAAATAGCAGGATAAATTAGAAAATCTAGTATTTCTTTTTAATTCAAAATACTTCCAAGCAAAAAAATTCTACGTTGCTGAAGGGCCTGATCCGTTGGCTTTGCATACTTCAAGAGTGTCAAACAGACTGTAGGTACAGATACATTACTTGAAAACTTTATTTGAAAAGCATTGTAATAGAGAGATGGCCAAGCAGGTTCTGTAGCTGCATGTGGCCTACGGTGCCAGGTTTATATCATGCAAACACAAGAAGACTGGGCTGACATGGAGTTTTTGGAAAAAAATTGAGTTTGTGCATGTGGAAGCAGGGAAGGAAACATGGGCTGTGAAAATATTCTTTCCAAGCTGGCCAAGAAAGTCACCCTTTGGGTCTGAGATACTTGGATGTGTCTTGTGGGGTTTTTTAAACATATGAAAGGTTTGACATGTACTTGAAAGAGGAGAAAGACTGGTCATTTCTCATCAGAAAATATGCTTTCCCCATGTTGCTTAATTTCTCCTTTTGATAATGCATATTCTCACTGCTTCAATTTGCATTTCAGTAATGTTTCTGTCCCTGTATATAGAACCACTTCTCAGGCAAAGCTGGAAGCTGCTTCTGACAATAGTCTGCAAGCTTTGTGCTTTATTTGGGAAGAGGCCAAAGGTAATGATGATCCTGTTGTGGTAAGAGCCAGTTTCTAGGGAGATGAAAAACCTCAGCCTCCAATGAATGATCAGCTCAGTTTTCATTCAGATGTCTGCTCCACTTGTCCAGCTCCTGGAGAAGAGCACTCAGGCAAAACAATCAGAATCCTTCCTTACAAGGAATGGCAGGAGGGTGCAGAAGAATCCCGGCAGCTCTACTCTCTTGTGCCTCTCCCGCCTCGTGTCACCCTGCAGGAATACAGATGTTCGGTCCATTTTTACAATGTTAAGACTTGAAAGGGAAGAGTATGGATCACAAGGCAGGAACTGAAGGTATGAAAACTGGGAAAAAGTGGTGGTCAGGCTCTTTTTGCCTGGAAATTACTTGGAATGAGGATAAGGCTCCCTAGAAAAGGCTGGAAGTAAGCAAATGCCACTCCTATCTTCAAGGGAAAAAAAAAATCTAGAGCACTACAGGTCAATATCACCCTGATCCTCGGGAGCATGAGGGCATGAATAATCATGGAAACTTTCCAGACACTTAAAAGACAAGAAGGTGATTAGGAAAGTAAGCGTGGGTTTATAAAGGAGAAATTGTACCTGGCCGAACCTGATAGTCTTCTGTGGTGAACTGACTGGCTTGGTGTATGAGGGGAAAGCAACTCTGTTGTTTATCTGGACTTTAGCAAGGCTTCTGACACTATTCCCTAACATCCTTAAGACAAAATGGTGATGGAAGTTTGAGGTAATCGTACAGTGCAGCAGATTGAAAACTGGCTGCACCAGTGGGCTCAGAGGGCAGCTGTGGCACAAAGTCCAGCTGGAAGCTGGTCACTAGTGGAGTATTCTGAGGGTCAATACTTGATCCAGAACTGTTTAAAACTTCACTAATGACCTGAAGGATGTGACAAAGTACACCCTCAGCAAATTTGCAGATAATAGACCAGAGGGATGTGTTCCTACTCAGAATAATTTCATCAGGCTGGGGGAATAGACAGGAACTTCATGAAGATAAAAGCAAAGTCCTGCATCTGGAGTTGGATAACCCCATGCATCAGCTGTGTTGGGGCCTGACTGGCTGAAAAGTAACTTTGCAGAAAAGGGCCTTGGGATTCTGTTGGACACCAAGCTGAATATGAGCCAGTAATGTGTCCTTGCAGCAAAGAGACCAACAATAACCTGAGCTGCATTAGGAGGAGTTTTGGCAGCAGGTCGAGGGAGGTGGCTCTTCCCCTATACTCAGCACTGGTGAGACACATCTGCTGTGATTTGTCCAGGGCTGGGCTTCCCCATACAAGAGAGACCTTGTCATACCGGGGAGTAAGAAAGGGGACTACGAAGGGTCGAGTCAGACTCTTCTCAGAGATGACAAGAAAAAGACACAAGAGACAATGAGCAAAAATTAAAATGCAGGGAAATCCACTCAAATCTAGGGGGAAAAAAGTCTTTATGGTTAGCTGAAGACTGCAACAGATTGGCCAGAGGGGTCATCCTTGGTGATAGTCAAAACACAGCCAGACAACATCCTGTGCAACCTGTTCCAGGTGACTGCATTGACCTAGATGAGGTCTGCACATGTTTTCTTCCCACCGCTCTACCATTTCTGTGATCTTTTCAATCAATATGTGGAGTCAGCTGTCCCAATTGTCAAAGAAAAGTCTGAAAATCCCATACAAAAGCATCTTGCTATTTCAATGTCAGTGATATTTTCTGTGTGAGGGTAACTCATATTTTTTTAACCTTTGGGGTTGTCACTAAAAACTAAGTATAGACGTGCTTTGATGATGAAGCCTGGCAACTTAGAAATGGTTTATTTTCTTCAAGTATAAATAAAGATAGAACCTTACCAACTGTTTGGCTGGCTGTTGAAACTCCTTAGTTTCTGGGAGTGTCTGTACACATGAGAACAATTTGCTTGGGAGATCCACTAAATGCCTGAACTTCTAGGATATTTAAACCCTGGTGAATGTACCTAAAGAAAGAAGTAGCCTTCACTGTACCCTTGCAAGATGGGGCTTTAAATGGGCTATTGCTCTGTTGGAAATGAATCTTGCTATCAGCTTGTGGCAGTTTTCATAAAATCACAACTCCGTGTTGCTGGTTTCTTATGAAAAAAAGTACAGAGAATGACACAGAAATTGCCCCTAGATGGCCATATCAGCTGCACTAAATACATACCCATGATGGACAGTGCTTTGGCTTGACCTTGTTAGGCTGTGCTTCTGTCCTTAGGCAGGACAGTATAGCAGACCTCAGAATCAGTCCTCTTATGAGCTGTATTTCCCATAAGATAGCAAAATCTTGTTCTTAATTATGCATTTTGGCAGTAGGAGCACAATTTCCATTGAATTCAACACAGATCAGCACACGCATTTTAAAACCTCTTAATGCAATTAGAATTGTATTAAGGTTGTAGAAGCCATTGTCAGGACACAGGAGCTAAAGAAATTTCCAGCAGCAGGAACAGGTTCTGACGATGGTGACATGTGACATCTTTTCTTGCTGCTGTCACTCCTTATGTCCCTAACTACTAGCATCTCAATTATTTAGTGTCACATGCCAAATACTGATAGAAGTGTTGCAAGAAACTGTGGAGGTAAAGTTTGGAGTCCTCATTATAACAAAAATGATTAGGCAAGCTTTCTGTATTTTTGCCTGCAGCATTATTTGTCTTGAACAGTGTCTGTCATCTTTCCTTTTGGTGATGCTGTCATTGTATGATTAGGCATTGAAACCCACTGATTACGGCAAATAATGTGGAAAAACTCCTAGATACGTGCCAGTCTTCATTTTGCTATAAATAATGAGTAGTCAGGAAGTCGAAATGTTTGTTTTGTTGTTTTTTTCCTGCCTCTTTCAGAGTCCGTTTCACTGGATTCTGATTAATGTTTCTAAGTTGGGAGCCAAGAATAAATCAAGAAGAAAGATCATAACTGAAGGGATGCCAATCTGTCTACAGGTAATTTGTCTACTCTGAACAAAGGTGTTTATGGGTCATGACTAGTAATGGCATTCTCAGTGATCTTTTCCACTTGAACAGACAACTTAATTCACTTACAATATTCTGAATCCAAGTAAGTGGTGGATATCTCATCAGAAAAGCATGCTGTAGTGTTTTCTGAGGCACCATATCATGTCGGAACATGATATAGCCATGTTCTGAGATTGTCCCATTTAGAAAAGTGTGAACCTGCACGTGGTTATTTTGCTCTCAGGGATCTTATCTAAACTTTAGGCTATATAGATCAGTGGGGTTGAGGATCTGTATCTTTGATTCACCAGAAGAATGATATTGCCTCCCTACAGACCTACAAAACCTTTCTGATCCCACTCCCACCCTTTAAAACCTCCACCATTCCTCGAGTTCTTCTCTCCCAACACATAGTCTTTAACATACAAACTCTGTCTTCATTTACATACTCCACCCAAAGGCCTTTGTGCTCTCCTTTCTAACCCATCCTGTCATTAAGTTAAATTTACATACACTCCATCATTCATAGCTCCTTAACTTGCAGCATGTGTTTGCAGCAGCAGATGGAAGCAGGAAGAAAAATCACCTGTGCTGCCAGGTTTCATTTCCCAAGGCAGAGAGTGGCTATAGGTCAGGAAGGAATAAGGAGACTTAATAGGAGAATGCACACTAACTTTGCTGTACCGTGGAGGATGCTTGAACAGCTCTAAATAAGCTGTGCTTCTTGAGTTCTGCTCCATGATCAGTCCCAGGGACAGCTACCTTTGTTGCTCCATGTCAGCCAGTTCCAGTGGGGAGTTTGTGCAGGACTGGGGATACCCACTAGCCAGAGACAACACTGAAATGGAGATGAAGACAACCTCCACCTTTCTGCAGCAGACAGTCTTGCCCCTCAGAATTTAAAACTGGTTTTTCTTAAACTCTGTGAAGAGACGTATACCATATACCACATACCACAAATCTCTTGGTTTGTGCTTCAGTTCTGGATGCATCAAGCTCCCCAATTACAGCCCTTTGTCATTCCTTTGGAATCAAAAGGCTTCCCAGTCTTCTCTGGATTCCTGTTTGTGAATAGGTGACGTGGGTGCTTAGTGGGGAGAGCCCTCCCTGACATAGCACAGAGGTCACTGGCTGATGTGATGACAACTTGACTGACACATGGGTGTTTGGGAGCTGGGCTGCCTAAAGATTCTTGCTCCCTGACATTCCCTTACAATCCTACGCTACTGCCAGTGTTGTGTCAGCACACCTGATCACATAGCTGGCTGGAAAACAGTTTTAGGCTGGATCCTCTCCATACTGTGGGTCTCTGACAACCTTGTTAGCAGTGGTGTCAGCAGCACAGGGATGTGACCAGGTGGCCTGGGCGGGAAGGGCTATTCAGCCAACAATACTGCTGGAGATAAAGGGTGACCTGGCCTTTAATAGGCAAAAACAGAGCAAAGGAGACCATTGTCAGTACACAGAACACTGTGAGAGCTGAAGAGTCTTTTGGCACAGGAAGGTGCCACTGGCAGTTTGAGCTGCGCACGCAGAGTATGCATACACATGGTAAGAAACAGAGAATTTGGAAGTGTAGGACATGGAAGACCTACACTGTCAATGGATTTTATGGTTCCCTTCAAAGCCAGGCATGGCTTTACACGTGTACTATTTCTCAGAAGCAGTACTGACTGCTTCAGTACCTTGGCCAGAGTAAGAGCTACACATATGCAAATGTTTGTAGCAACTGTGTTTAAAATCGTGGCAGGGTTCAATGAATGAAGATATGTCACACTGAAATATATGCATAAGGTGACATGAGATTGTTGGACAGAGAGAAGTTTTACCTCTCATTCAGCCAAGAAATTGCTGACAGGCCAGTCAAGTAC
The DNA here is from genome assembly GCA_013397755.1 of Cnemophilus loriae. NCBI lineage: Eukaryota > Metazoa > Chordata > Aves > Passeriformes > Corvidae > Cnemophilus > Cnemophilus loriae. Next base: position 2,158,014 of record VZTF01002191.1, read on the forward strand.
AACAAATAGTAATTGGTCCCTTAAAGAAACATTTCCTTTTCCTTCCTTAGTTTTAATCCTCCTCCTGTTACCTGTTGGGTAAGACAGAATTAAATAAATTTCATAGGCACCCAGAAGCAGGGTGGAATATTGATGGAGCTGGAGAACCTCAAAAGAGATGTTGGCTGAAAAAACTGTTAAGGCTAACATGCTTCAACAGGAAGATGATTCGAAATGAGTCAGGAATGCAAATAGTCAACCTTTCAGATATGATCTGAATAGTGGTAGCACATGCAGGCTTTTCTCTCATTTCTTCACCTTTATTTTTAAACAGGTTTTGAAACTGGGTTGTTTATTTTGTAGATTGGAAATAAATCACATTAGAAATAAAATGCATTTCACTTTACCCTGCTTTGAAGGTGATTTTAAGGTAACTGATTAACACAAGGCATTTCTCATACACAAGTGAGGTTAGTCTTTAAGTCAAAGCCCCGAAATGCCTGAAGAAACACCCAAGCTCCCTTATATATCCCTCCAGGGTCAGGTATCTGCTAGCAACTAGGGCAGGTCGGCACAGAACCATGTGAACCTGTTGAAGGGCTGACACTGGAAAAGCTGAATCTTATAGAGGTGTCATCCAGGGAGGATATGTAACTAGGAAGGCTCCCCAGCATGTGGCAGGTCAGCAAATAGTGCCTCCAAGTCTTTTCTCTGGGAAATGGGAAACCCTCTGTTGTGTCACTACATCCCAGGGATCCATCCCACTGCCGTAGCAGCTGGTGTGCCAGTGCAGAGCAATGCCAGGAGACTTCTCTTGTTAACGTGGGTGAAAGTGGAAGTAACACTGCCCTGCAGAGCAGAGCTGGCAGCTGGAATGAGTCAGAGCAGTCAGTTTTAGCCTTCTAGGACAGGCAGCAGTGCTTAGTTCTGCCTTCCCTAATGCCTTCTTTGCTGACTTAATGTCTTCAGCATCTGATGAAGTGTGAAGAGAATTAGATTATTTCTCACTCATGCATGTTGGGGCATTTTAAGAGGAAGTCATTAGTGCAGGCACATATCTGCAGTTTGAGGTTTTGCTGTCCCTAGTGGCTTGAAGGCTGGGGCAGATGCATTCACTGCCTACCTGTAACATCCCCAGTGAAGGAACAAGATCGAGGGTTTGCTGAGAGGACACTGAGTAGAATCAGAGTATTTCCAAGTGTAGAAGAGCACTTTACCAAGTGTTAAACGCGTTGGCCCAGGATGTTGGTTTTGGATGAGTCAGAAGTGTTTGCTGAAGGAGTCCTTCTGAAGTTCCAGAAAGTTGTCTCAGGATCTGATCTACTAATAGATCCCCGATGAGGGCCATGGTAGGAACTTGATTTCCAGATGCCCTGCCATGTCTATAAATTAGCCATTAGCCTGCTACTCCAAATTTCCTCCTGCCATTTGTAAGTAGCACAGAACAACAGGGTCTAATGTAATATGATATGGAATGATTTGAAGCAGATTTAAATGTAAAATGGAAAATGAAGTGATGGTCCCACGTGTAAGGGCTGATGTAATACAAAAATACGTATTCTTCTTGCCTAATGAATTTACTGGGAAATATATTGCCAATTATGCTCAGCTCTCTCTCTGCTAAAAGCCACCATATAACAGATGTGGTTATTTAAAGAGCTGCCAGCACAGGGCAGATAGAAAGAAAGGAATGGCAATTAAGAGGCACCTTTGATGCATTAAAAAGTGGAAATAAAGAGAAGGCTGTTACTGACAAAGACAGACTGACTGCTAGAGAAACCATGTTTCAAATATAATCTTTACATAGGTGACTCTCCAGAGGTTTCTGGCAGGTGCTTCATGCCCTCAGTTAGCACTTCACTGACACTGAAAAGGTAGAAAGATATTTGAAACTCTAGTATTCTGTTGTGGGATTCTCTACAGCAAAACCTTGGAATAAAAATGAGGTTGGAATTTGCTTTGTTTCTTTTCAAATGGTGTTTCTGAATTTTATGCATGTCTGTTGATACAGTCTCTGTAAGACGAGAAGAACCAGACTTTTTTTCCCCAGAAAAGAAAATCTGCAGTCCCTCAACAGCATTGAATGAGGTTTTCCTGGAAAGTAATTTACATATTATCTTGAAAAGGAGAATTATCTCCAGTAACTGTCACCCCGCAACAGATGAACTGAGGTTATAAGAACTGTATAAGCAGGGGGCAAAAAGCAGTGCACATTCTGCTCTGCATTGCCCCTCTGTTGCACTAGCTCTCCATTAGGACTGTGTTCTTAATCTCATGAGAGTTTTGCTATAAAGGATAGATTTCTGAATCAAATCGATGCATATTTGGTCCTCAACCCTGACCTCATATTAATTCTGTATGTGTTGCATTACTGGGCTTTTTGGTGTAACCACAGAGTTTGATGGGTTAGGCAGGGTTGATTATTCTTGTCCAGGGCATTAAGCACAATATGAAAGACCAGCTATGAAAACTAATCACAAGGACAGAATTGGATATGGTTGATCTAGTTTTACTTGCTGAGTTTTGACTTTCTGACATTTCCAGGATAAAAAAAAAGAACATTATGGTATAAAGATGCCATTATGAACTTGCTGCAGCTTGAAAATGAAGCAGCCCTTAATGCAGTAAGTAGGCACTGTGGCATTCAGTAAAATAAAGAAGTCTTTTGCCTTTAACCTTACAGCTAAAATCAGCATCCTTGGATGCTATGTGGATTCAGCTTTTACATAGAAACAGCAAAGGGCTTTGACTCAACTTCTGGAAAATTTCATGATCCTTATATCTATAGAGGAAGCTGTGGTCCTTTAATGACTGTGTTACTTCTCTAGAAATGGTCTGAGCTTTTTCTAAATTTCTTCTCCTGCACAATGATCTTATTTCTTTTTTTACTCACCTCAATCTATCTCAGTCCTTGGGACCCAAATGTGTTTGACAGCTGTCTGTCATTGTAGGAGATAGACCTTTACCTAAATGAATATGGTATTCTTTTGTGTAATGCTTGGGATAAAAAAGTTTGTTCTAATACCATGTTCCGACACACAGAAAAAATGTTCCACTTGCTACAGTTTTTTAGGAGGTTCTAGGTTGAGTAACTCATCTCATAAACAGCAACTTAGGTTGCTTTGCAAAGTCTCCTTTTTCAAATATTTCATGATTGTGAGAGGCATTTATTTATTTCTGCTCGATTCATTCCAGCTCTGAGCAGCAGCCTTGTCTGGATGAATAACACTAGCATTTGACCATGGCTGGGAGAGTGTTTTCTAACTCATGAATAGCTTGGCAGCATTACCAATTTAGCTACCATCACCTGCTCTGCAAGGACCTGTTGTGTCTGTGAAGATCTGCTTTCCCGTGTGCAGAAAATCCAGGTCAGCTGTTGGAAACTTTATAATACAGCCATGTCAGTGCAGCGCAGCACTTGGGCTAATAAACCACATCTCTGAGCGGGTCTCTGTAGTGTAGGAGCAGCCCAGATTTGATATTCTACTGCCCTCTCTAATGCTGGAGGTGGATCTCTTGCAGATTTTGTTTGGACAGGTGGAACTGCCCCAGATGTCACAGCACTGGAGGTGGGGCTGCTTCTCCAGAGGTATGGGCTGAGTGGGGCCTTACATGTTCCCTGGGTTCCTGTCTCCTGGTTGCTTCTGCTTCTAAGGTCTCTGTTAAGAAGGAAGGATATGAGCAGACTGACTTTCAGAAAGGCTGACAACAAGTTGTTCCCATTAACTTTGATGGGAATAGTCCCGAAAACAAGCTGCTGTTGACTGGTGCACTCCAGATGCTAGCAGTCCCTGTATATTCCTTAATGCAGAGACATGCCAGCTTTGATTAATTATGCTGGAATAGTACAGACCAGGATGCAGTAGAAGGAGCATGTGTGTATATGTCAAACTGCTAATGACAGCCCTGCCTACACTTCATATTGAAACAGTTCCAAGACGTGTCAGAAAGAAGAGGTATATAGTAATTGACAGCGAAGAAAGCAATGTGAAATTTAAGCACCCATCATTAGAGCTTGCATCTGAAAAGCCAAATGAAATTACTGTGGGACTAGCTAATGAGTTGAGAGTTATGAATTTGAACAAATATCTGGCTCGATAAGATCCTTGCAGTGCCCTCTCAGTCTGCAGATCAAAGAAGGGAAATAGTTTACAATTCAGTATGGCAGTGCAAGCAGATGAGGCGTTGATAGAGACCCCTTAGTTTAAAAAAAAAGAAGGAAAGAAAATGGACCCAAATACAACAAATGTATACATCTCCTCAGAGTTGTCTCTGTACGGTGGAGTTATTTCAAGATTTCCAGATGATTCACGGTTCCTGAAGTACCATTTCATTCATGTTCTAATTCTCTGTATCTTGGAGATTTGAGTTTTCTTTTTTGACTTCAGCTCAGAAATTATTTTTGGTAATTGTTTGGCCAATTGATCTAGCTGAGGAGACATTAATCCAGAAGTTTATTGGTAGTCTGATTCTATGAATTAATCTGTCTTTAAAGATTCACAACAGCCATAAGAAATATTCTTCAACATTCCCCTGTATCTGGCCGTTTCTGCCAAAGGGGAATATACCACCTCCATCAGCCCAGTTCCTGCTCTGCCTTGAAGGACAGAAAAATCCCCAAGTCATGAGAGCACAGGAAGCAGAACCTAGGGAGAAGTGCCAGGCAATAGAAGTGATTGAAATGTCTTATATATGCATATTACAGTCTCTGTGGAGAAGCATTTGCTGTCCTTTGGAGGCAGTTTGATCACCTCCATATGGACTGCTGAAAATGTCACAGCCTGCAATTTAGCTCACTAAGAAATACAAGATGTTTTCTTCCTTCTCTCCTGTAGATCTTTCTATCACCTGCCGTCTTCCTCAGCCACTTCTAGAAACTGCAAAATTAGGAATGACAAAACACGCAAAAATGAATCATAGGTAGAAGTGACAGCTCAGAAATATCAAAATGTGCTGTAGGTGGGACTCGATTTAAAATGGAATATGAAAAAAGAGCAGGAATTCTTTGGAAAGAAAGAAGTGGTATGCACAAAGTGGAAATCTGAAGCCTCTGAAAATCCTAGAGAGAAAAGAAATGGCAAAAAATCAAGCAGTACAGTACAGAACTGTCTAATTAAATAGCCAGATGTGCTAGAAATTTTTGATCTGATTTGCTCCTAAGCACTGGTTTCTGTTGAAGTCATACCTTTCCAGGTGTCTGGTTATTTCTACCTCTGTAAGTCTAGGATCAATTACTTTGGTTCACATTTGTTTCCGCTGTAAAGGTTTATGTGCCTTTGGTGACTTAGAATTCACAAGAAAAGACAGAATGATGCTTTGTTTGCATTGTTGCAATAGCTAAAGTTGAGTCAGCTCTTGAAATATTATTTTACTGGGTTACCTTCTCATTCTTTATGAACAAAATGTTTCGGGTTTTTTCTTAACCACACCTGCAATCCCTTACAGTGAAGTCTGTGATTTGCATGTAGGCCCAGAGGGTGCTGAAGGATGCTGCTGCTAACAGGTAAGGAGGATGCACAAAGCAGCAGTGACGTGGCTGGGAGTTCTGGAGTACACAGCCTTGAACCTGCGTCTCTGGGGAGAAACTGCAACGGAAACCACAAAATTTCTTGGGGACCAAGATGCTTCTACACACCTCTTTGTGATCCTGGGACCACGGTAAGTTGTGGCACACTGTGCCTCCTGCCTTTAATTCTGTTATGCCAGTTGATGCATCCGAAATCTCTGTAATGTTTAAGATCTCTGGGGCCTTTGGGACTTAAACAAATGTTTTTCTTGTCACCCTGGTGCCATTCAGATGAAGTATTGCAGAAAAGTGAGAAAGGAGGTTTTTAAATCTGAAGAAATTGATAGAAATCTTTGATTTCCAAGATTCATCTTTGATTCCAATTCATCTCAGGGCAGCAGAATGAGGTCAGTTCTTCGGTTCTGGAGAGAGCAGAGCCAGGGAAGCAGAATTAGTTGAATATTTTGAAGGATTTTCCCATCTGTATGACCTTGTAAGTCAATTTTCACCTTTTTTTGATCTTAGAGTCATCACTTACCTAGAGAATAGACAGCCTTGAGCTGGTCTGCGGCAAGAGTTCTCTGAATTCCACCTGTACTCTCATGCATACTCCTGACTCTGAGAAACAGCAGGGCAGGCTTAAAGAAACTCTGTAAGGGGATACCAAAGCTTCCATGGAAAATGTAGATATTTTCAAGCTCTGTTGGATCTACCTTGCGGAACTTGAGCCAAAACCCAGTGTAATTTTACACTCTAGGACTTGTCTGAACCTGCATTCCGCTTGACTGCAGGCCAGCATTTCCCTTCTCTAAGGAAAGGAAGGGGAGTTGTTTGCAAAGGGGTTTTAAAGCATGATGGGTCTCTTGCAAGCACGAAAAAACACGTAATGACTAAAAAACTGATCATGCACCATTCTGTTTTAAACTGTGTTTTTCCACTTGTGAGGAAGGAGGGATAGACTAAGATAAAAGGTGAAAACGTTATATGCTTTTTATTGTATGTCTTCTTCATATGCACTTCATTGGTTTTTAAGCCCTGAGGTATTAAAAAGGAAGGTTGTGAAAATAATTTCAAAGAAATCAAAGAGCACCCAGAGTACTCATAAACAAAACCGGTTATTCTGCATATATGCAAGATGATGTATGGCCTAACTCCTGATCTCGCAGCCTAATGCTCCCCTGTGCTGGGTACATGAAATCTCTGAAAGCAAATTACTCAGTACTAGCAAAAGAAGTGGACGATTTGTCCACGCTTCCTACCAAAAACCCTATGCCTCGCACAATAGCACCCATATAGCTCAGACAGAAAGAGATCCCTCCAAAGGATTAAGCGCTATCCCAGAAGTGCTTCCACTTCACTTTATCCAGAAACTACAGTCCCCTTGACAGACTCAGAGGTGATAACAGGCAAGAAGGATGAGGGACAGCTCTCACAAGAGGTGACAGATCTCCAGTGAAGACGTGGAGATATAACAGGGGATGATCAGAGACACAAATATTTGGACAGGATGTTAGAATATCTATGCAGGTCATGAAGGACATAGGGAGAAATGTTTTGAGAACCATTTTTTTCAACATGAGCTGAAAGAGAGAAGGATACTCCTGAAATGTTCCCCTTGTGAGTGGCACCACAGGCAACTGCCCAGAAGCTTGAAAGCACTGGACTTGCATGTGCAGTGAGACCATGTGAAAAAAATTAGACAAGAACTGAACATAGGTCATGAAAAATGCAGAGACTATCAATAATATATGATGAAGAAGATAAGTGATCTACTGGCTATTCTTGGTTGTAATCTTCTGTTCATTTTGTCTCTGTTCAGTGCTATAAAGCTATAATGTTCTTGCTTCTATTTGTCACAGTCCTTGCAGACAGGCGAGAGAGGTCACCTGGGAGGATCTCATGCAGCTTCCATGAGTCTGATACCTTGCTGATATGCTGGTGTGACTGGTGTGTAGCTCCTGGTCTGCTCTTATCTCTGTGCTGTTTCTCATTCTGCCATTTGGCTCGGTCTGGCCAACCAGCTCCTCATCCTAGCCCAGTCTTTGTGGCTTAGCTGTAGGCATGTGAGTGGGGTGCAGTGCTGCCTGCCTTGTACTGATAGAGCTGTGCTGGCCTCCTTCCTGCTGGCACTGTCAGCCTTTGTAGGCCCTAGTGAAAGAAATTCTCTGTAGGTCTACAAACAGTGCACTTCAATCTTTAAACCCTGCATAGTCCCCAGTCACCGTCCGATCTTTCTTGGAGAGATTTCAAATTTAAATACAGCAATTAACTAAACCCACCAGGCAGATAGTAGCTACCCTGCTATCTCTTTTTTTCTTCTTCCCTTTGTCCTTCTTTCCCTCTGCCATTATTCACAAAACTATCCAACACAAAAACTGAAAGAAAAGACATCCCATGTGTTTACAGCCTGAAATAGAAGTTGTTTTGTTTGACGGCATAATTCCCCTTTGGTGACCTCACTTTCATGTGTGACAACCTGTGTGAAACAGTCTGTTCGAGCAATGATACAGTGACAGGGATAGCACAGGCTTTGTGTGTAGGAGGGTGTAAAGAGATTGGTGTTGGTGACTGGCTGTGTAATGTGCGCCAGAGGCAAACATCTAAGTATGGATATTCCTCTAAAGGAGATCCTCGCAATCCGTCCATAACTCACGTTTTCTGCAAGCTGTTTGTGAAGTGAGAGGTGTTAGCATTAATTCTGCTTGAATGTCAAACCTTTTTCTCATGGAAAATGTCCCTCCCTCTCCTTCCATCTTTCCTGCAGAACTTCACTGTCTGAAGCTAGGGAAGGACTTTCGTGCTAAGATGTGACAGCATCGGTCCCTCTGTTGTAGTTGCACACTGGTGATTGGCATCTCCCTCCCCTCCCTAGGGAGGGCTTGCGCACGCCCTCTTCGGAGGCTCGTACTGAGTGTAAGGCTCACCCCAGCACAGCCTGAGCACAAAGCTCCTGCTTAAGAGATGGGATTGTAACAGAAGGAGCCAGTGATCTCTGGGCATATTTTAAAGATTGTCTGCTGGATTAATTGACTGAGTTTTCTGGTTGTTCTTCCATCTGTGTTGCCTATCTTTTTTGTCTGTATTTCGGCTAAGAAGAAAATTGTGATAGATTATCTAGAAGGGCTAGCACTTCTTCCTTTACAGAAGCTGGTGCAGCATTTCCTCTCCTGCAAGTCCTGCCTTCCACAGGTAGCACAAGTGTGTGTGCTTTCAGAGCTTTATCCCAACAAGTCAGCTGTGCTGCTGTAGCATTATTTTTGCAAGCAGTGCCTCAAATACCCACATCTCCAAAAGGAGAGACATGAAAGAAACAATGTATGGGTGGGTAACCAGTGCTGACTTCCTCAGTCCTGTCTGCCTTTCCTAAAATGGTCTTGAAAGTGGTTGTTTGGGTTTTTTTCCCCCCAAAAAGTACATGATTGTAATTAAGAGAGAAAAATGAGCTGTTAATCAGAAACAAACTATTTGCTCTAACAGCTCAGATACACCTGGGGCAGAGATTGCCATGCATGATACATCCATATTAAACAGCATATGGGCAGGCTTTTCTTTTCGTGGTTGCCTTTATCATTAAAAATTAGTATCGTTCTTGCACAGATGGCTTCAGCTCAAGCTGAGTCTGGATGACTCAGTTGTCCACTACATCCTCAATTATGTTTGGTGCTGAAGAGGAAAGGTGCTTAGCCTCAATCTGCAAGCAGGATATGATGAGTACTTTTTGTGCCCTTTCGCTGGACCTGCTCATATAAAATGGAAATGCCAGTGATTAATATACTGAAACAACTGCTTTATAAACGATACTAGCCACTGATTTCAGAGGTTAATAGGAAGAAGTACATCAGATTCACTTGGGATTCACAGAGGTAATGTAGTTTATGAAGTTGCTGTAAAGCTCTTTTCTTCCCTTCCTTGAGTGTTCCAGATTCACAGAACATATCCAAGACCACGTGTCTACGTGAAGTTTCTTCAGGGAGTTGTCATGGTATGAAAATACAGCTGTACCTCCAGGCAGTTGTATATCCTCATATATGTTTGCTGTGGCCTTCCAGGCACAAAAATCAATGCAATTCTGTTGACTTCAGGGCATTGTCAGGTCACATACTCCCCTCTTTCAGCAGCAGCCTATGCTTGTCTCGCATTCTGTTTAGGTCTCGTTGTGGATTAGTACCACCTGAGGACTTAAGAAAGCAAATGTTAAAGGCAAACAGCAGCATTACAGAAGCCTCTGACAGTGAGGTAAGGATAAAGTCAGAGATCAGTGAGAAGTATTGTTTTCTTGGGCATTTTATGCAGTTGTACCCCTAACCTCACCTTCAAAACTACAGCCAGCTCTCAATCATAATGCAATACTTCCCGGTATAAGGATTCCTTTGTTAAACTTCAAGACAGTAAAATCTTACAGACTGAAAGTACTGTATTTAGAATTCAGCTTTCTTGCAGCAAAGAACAGATGTAAATTCAGAAAAGTGATTAACAGATAATTCTTTTCTTGCAAAGGAAGATAGTAGTTGAAAGAAACATGAATTACTTGAAAAGGAAGGGAGATAATAGGTAAAATTCCTCCAGTTTTATGTTAGGTAGTTCAGGAGCTGGTTCATGAACAAAGCTGCTACTATAAAGTTGGCAACTTCCATGGGAGCAAGTGTGCAGAAAACTGAAAATAGGAACAATCTTAGATACTGAATTTTAATATACTGCTGCACATCTATGAGAGATCTTGGAAATGCATTGCATCTTCCAGGAATCCTTGTCACATCACCACTGAATTTGCCAAAAAGTTATTCACACCCTTTCCTAAAAAAAAATTCAGATGTCCATAGGAGTAAAGCTCCAAAGTTCAGTAGGCGAGAGATCTGGGCTAAGAAGCGCCAGCACGCCAGGGCTGGTATTCTAGAGACACTAATATACAAGGAAGAGCTGACTGTAGGATGGGAACAGGATTCCTTCAGCAAAATTTTACTTCATTCAAGTTTTGGAAGTCCTGTACTTTTAATCAGTTTCATTTTCTCTGACCTATCGTCCTAATGTACACATACCCTGCTCTGTTGCCCTTAGCTTAAAATATCCTTAAAAATTAACAGTCTTCCTTATTCTGAATATGGAAGACTGTAAGCTCTTTGAAGAAATGAGACATAATATTTAAACAAGGAGTTTACCTGAACCTTCAGTTTTATTTCAGAAGAATGAATGCTTACAAGCAGTCTTCCATCCTCTTAAGAGACTGGCTTTCACACAGATTGATTCTGGCCTATATTAATTTGGTGAGATCCCTATCTCCAACTCATGCTAATGGCATCTCCACCTGGGTGGCTTCAGTGATATCTGAGAGATATCTTCTAAATAGCATGTGACAGAACAGATGTTATTAAATGTGAGAGCACTGGAATCTGGGTCTGTGTCAGGGTTAGAATCCTCACTGAAACCTCTTGAAAATGGATTAGGCTTTCCCAGTCCTCTTCTATGTCACCACTGATTGTTTTCTGCCAGCTGCCATGCTGCATTTCTCTTTTGTTGTCCGTGTTCCTCATGCTGCACTACCCTCCAAGTTTACCATTCTTTGTCTTTGACTCCTTGTCCCAGCTCCTTTTCCTTTCCAAGGAAATGATGAGATGTTGAAGAGAGTTTACCTAGTCTCAGGACATTCAGGGAGACCTGGATCACTCTGAAATATCTCAAAAAATTACTTTCTAAATAAGCCATTTACTATAATTCTAATTTGAGGTCTCCTGATCTCTACTCTGGCTACCAGAATTTAATTTTATTGAGGCAGGAGCAAATGAGACACCTATTGCCTAACACAACATTCACAGAAATACAATTGATTTCCACAAGAAAGCCTGATCCTCCAGCACTGAAGACTCATGTTCAAAGAAGCTTAAAACCTTTGTCAACTGCACATAGATTAAAAGAAAGCAATTGATGTGATGGATGGCTTATTCCCTGGAGTGTTCATTTGAGACAGTGCATTTCAAAGGGGCTTCATTCACTGAAAGCTTAGAATTCATCTGCTTATTCCATGGGTCAGAAGGGGATATGAATATATTAAAATCAGTTGAATGGCTGTCCTGGGTCAGAACACCTATCCATCTAACCCAAGTTCCCTGCTACCAAAAGTACCTATGAACAGACTTCTCAGGAAGAATAAGAAATGGCAAACTCTCGTGAAACTTCCTCCTGAATCTCTTTCAGGCCTCAAATCTTTCCACTTCAGGGACTTCCTGGTTCTTCCATATATGTGTAATTGTCATTGTATTTCTCTTCCATGTACATGTGCAGTCCCACTTCGAACCCATGCCAATTTTTAGCACCCTGAAGTAATTCAGCAACAAGTTCTCCAGTCTACTGTTTACTGTGTGAATAAGCAAAATACTGTGTTTGTACTGGACCTGGCTGTTGTTATCTTTATTTGATGCTCTCCAGTACTAAAAGACACTGAGCATCAATTCCTATCTATTATTTTGTGTCATCCCCAGTTATCCTTTTTCCAGACTGCAGTGTTTAGCTTTAGTATGACAAGGCTTTCATGCCCTTGATTATCCAGCCTTGTTGCCTTTTTGTCAACCTTCTCTAAGGCTGAAGCAACGAACCATGGATTAATACAGTCACAAAATAGTGTTACATTGTGTTCTGCGTTCTTTTTCTAATAATGCCAAAAGTTTGAGTTCCTTTGCTGACTGTGGCTGGGTATTGAAGTGTTGTTTCAATGGAGCCACTTGCAAGACCCCCAGGACCTTCTGAATGGTGAAAACCAGTTTAGAGCCCATTATTCTTTGTGTGAAATAAGGATTATTTTTTCCATGCATCTCACTTTTCTTTTAGCTGTACCAAACAACTTTTGTCATTTTATTACAAATCCTGTTTCTCAGTCTTGCTCTAAGACTTTGTACAGTCAGCCAGCAGTCTGACTGGTAAAGGTGCTGTTACCAACAAGTTTTTTTGTTCCACTATTCATTTCCAGGTTTTCTTTTGAATATGTTGAACAGCAGAGGTCTCAGCACAGACTCCTGAAAAATTCCTCTTGATTCTTCCCTCCATTGAAAGAACTGATGATTTTTTTCTCTTTCCTATCTTATAACCATGCAAGACCTTCCCTTTGAGAGCTGCATTGTTGGAGGTCTTTCTCAAAACCTTCAGGAATTAAAAATAGGCTGTGTTGGTTGGATAACCCTGGCCCATACATAAGCTTGTTGACATCACAAAAAGAGCAGGATTATGACCTTTTATTTAAAGCTTCACTGACTCTATCAGTATGGATTATTTCTGGTATAATGCTTATGCAGTTGTCTGCTAACCCTTTATAGTTTCTCTTAGTTTGTCCAATATGGGCTTCAGTATGGTATTCCTGTAATTCTCCACTGGGACCACTGCATCACATATGTTATCCACCAGTTCTAAGTACCCAGACTGTTTTAAATGAAAGGTTACACAAGTCTCCAGCAATTCAGCTATTTCATCCTTGAACTGCTTTAATACTCATGAGTGATTACCATCTGGTATTGGCAATGTGTTAATGTTCTTTATATCATTTTTTCCCCAACTCCTTCTGTAGTCACTTCAGTATCAGTTATGACCTAAACTGACCCAAGAGTCTCTCTTTACTCCTGTGTAGGCCAGGACATAGAGCAGCTGAGTGACTAATGCATTTTGGAAAGCAGGGATTGTGCTGCTGATGTTTGCCTTGGGCTGGGCTATGGTTTGGTTATAGTGCGTCTGGTAGCCAGCAATTGCACGTGTAAAGGAACTGTGTAGAGGAATGTAATAGTGTAGTAGTGAGATGGTCACTTGTCATCACTAATTGTTGGGATGGCTGTGCTTGGAACGCTGGCTGCGTGAAGCCAGGAGTACCAGCAGTGAGGTAGCACACCCGGTTACACCCACGAGCATCTGGTGCCTTGCTAGAAACCCACAGTTATTCCCTGGAAGTAGAGACACTAGTGAGCATTGCAGGTGCAGGTTAAGAAGCAGGAGCTACATGCTGTATGGTGGTGGGGCCCAAGGAGTGAGCTCAGGCAAAATCTTTCCTTCTTACAGCCTAACTACAGCCTCCAGAGACCACACAGCTTAAAACAGAGTGCAGAGGAGCAGGGCATCACATACAGCTCGTCATGAGAACAGTTACAGATGGCTCTCTTTATACTTAGAAGTACTTGGAAACCAAGGATTTAAGGTTGGGATAATATTCTCTTTGTGTTATGCTGGTCTCAGTTTAGGCTGAGTCCTTGTGTTGCAGCAGCAGGCATTGCATTTGGTCAGTTCAGGGGGTTGGATCTGCACCAGGTGCTTCCACAGCTCCATCTGCCTCCAACCCAGGGGAACAAGGAAGGGCTGAAGAGAAGAGATACTGTGGGGCAGGGAGGGCTGCCTGTGCTTCCCTGAAGGCTGGAGCGGCCTGAGAGAATGTCTGCAAAGCATCTCTGCTTGCCAGCTGATTTCTCCCTGGGTCAGCAGAGCCAACCTTCATCACTTCCAGGTCTCATTTTTTTTTCTCTTTGCTTTCTAATAAAGGAGAATTCTTGAGTCGTTTAATACTGTTCCTTCAAGTTTCTTTTTTTCACTATCTCTACAGTGAAAAGATTATAAACCTTTTCCTGTCAGCTTTCAGCTCCATGTTGCTTCTGGCTCTCTAAGTTGCAAAGGTGGAAGACACTAAAATTATCAAAAAAAAATCCCTGGATATATAATTGTATAATTTATCAAGCTGAGCTCTCAGAGAGCATCTTCTCTCTCCAAACAAGAACAGAGTAGTGTGAACTAAGACTTTTCAGTCAGGAAATAATAGTGGCTACTGATAGATGACTTGCTTAAATGAGTTTTCATCATCAAGCTAAAACATAACAGTTAAGATAAGGCTTAATAGCCAGTGGGTTTTTTCCTTAATAACACATTACACCGAACTGATGTCTTGATGGTCCATTAGTCCCATCAACCCACAGCTGGTTTCATGTTTTAATGAGAATTGCTTAACAAGTGGACTGTGCTCTGGATGGTACTGAAGTGTGTTTGCACTGTGGCAACTCCATATAATTTGAAATAGAAATCTGGTTCGGGTGTAGCATTATCTTAAAACCCCAAACCTCTCCAGTGTACATAGTTAACAGTGGAAGGACTGGTGAAAAATAGTATGAAATTGCAGGAAGATTTACGTTAAACTTACAGACTAAAATGTAGAAAGAGAAATAGAGAATGAGATTTCAGAGAAGTGGAAAAATCATGATGAGAAATGACAGTAAGTTTGTTTAAGGCTCAGACCAATTTCCCTGCCTTCAGCCACCTGAGAGGTAGATGCGCAGTCTTCAGTGCTGTACTCTTGTCCATGGGAAAAATATGTTTTCAACTCCCACCTCAAGAGAGAATGAACTGCCCTGTTAGAGGTGTTTATGTTCTGTGTGGATTGTGGAGGGAATCTAGGCTGATAGCTTGGATGGCTAAATTTAGCAGACTTGAACTCCAGGCCTAGTCTAGTCTTGAGTGAGGCTTTTAGGGTTTAGCTTTTGTAAAAGCAGCCATGAAATTCAGCTTGTGGCAGTATGTGTGTGACATGCCACTGACTTGAAGGTACTTTTTCAACTTGCAATTAATGCAAGTCCTTAAGTTATCCTCTGTGAAGATGTTGCAAAGCTTTATTGTTGGCTTTGGATCTTTCCCTCATTCCAGCTTTAATGTCTTCAGATAGCTGGGGGGACACTTATTAAAATGTTAGCAGTTGTGCTTGCAGACACTCTGAATTCCACCTGGAGAAATGGATGCTTTTATGACTCTAAAACTGTCTCTCTTAGTTTAATTTCAGAGTCTAACTTTCCCATTATATACAAATAAGGATACTTGAGTTGTAGGTGTGTTGCAAAGATTAATGGATTAATGCTTCAAAAATGCGATAGAAAATGTAGGAATATCTTAGAAAAAGTGTTCAGTTGTTTTCCATATTTTTTAATTTTTAAAGATCTGATCATAACATTAATTGAACCAACTAATTAAAGCAATCTCATAGTGTGATTTGCAATCCCCTAGTAAATCTCTTTTGAGTTAGATCTCAAAGATTTGTTTGTTTTGCTATTTTCTTTATCTTGCTCTCTTGACGAACTATAGCACAGCATCTGTTTAGCACACACTCCAGCTTTTCTTGGGAGACTCTGTGCTGGGGGTGGACTCACAATACTGATAAATAATATGTATTTCCAAGCTCTTATTCCCAGATGCTGCTCACAGATGGACCAACAGTTAAATCCTTCCTTGCTCCCTTCCTAGACTAAACTTTATACTCAGCATGCTCCAAGTTCAGCCCTCTTTTTTTAAACATCAAAATGCCCCTGATGCCCGAGGAACAGGTGGGTAGTCTGTAGGTAGTGAACCCGCAGTTAAAAGAGATCGAATTTCCAGTGTCTCACCTCTCTTTTGCTTACTCTTTCCCCACATTATGCACATAAGAGTTCTGAGGTCTCTTCCCATTGCCTCTCAGCTAAAACACCTCTTAAGCTTCTACAGAAGGAAAAGGCTGAATGGTGCCAAAAAAAAGTGGTTTGAAGAAAATGGTACAGGGAAACTGAAAAAAAAAAAGTAGATGCAGTGAAAAGGGTGAGGGAGATTGTTTTTCCTTACAGCCACATTTTTGCCCCCTTTATTCATATTTGCTGTTATTACTCAGAACAACAGTTTTTGGACAATAGTTCATTAATATAGTGGTCTCCTGGCAGTTATTTCAGTGTGGAAAAGTGAGACTGTCATCTGGAAATATACAAAACTTTGTGGTTGGATTCACACACAACTATTTTTTTGGCCCAGAAGTAATTGATTTTCAGACTTCCTTTGTTCCCATCATACCTTTCCTAACAGCTGATTTTGAGATGAATACCCAGATCAGATACAGAGTGCTTAGGTCCCACCATAGGCTGGCACCACTTGTCTTCGGGGCTTACTCTGAATGCTGTGTTGCAGATCCCAAATGCCACATTGTAAACACATTCAAAGCATCTGAGACCACAGAACAAATAATAGGTTTTGCTGTAAACTATATGTTGGGCAGTCCCTGTTGAAAGGGAGCTGACTTCTCTGTGCTTTAAAATTATGCTTAAAACTTGCTGAAGTCTGTGTTCCAAGCTACAGTTTAGGTAAAGGTCAGTTCTGTAGATGATCTGTAAACATTTAATCAAAATCTGGTTTTACTTTAAGGCTCTTTGTCATATTTCAAAACTGTCCACTAAATGCAGTTTTAGTATAGATTCATGGTTTGGATTGCTATCAAGTGCATTTCCAACTCTTTAGAATTGCTTTATTTCAACCAGGAGCCGACTCTTTACTACAGAACATTGATCTGAATTTCTAAAGTGACTCAGATGGAAACTGGTTTTGGAAAAACGTTTATTTAGTGAACTGAAAAGGCTCACTCAGCAGATCAGAGATCAGCTTCAAACATTCAGGCTAGACAGATATACGCCTACAGTCACATACAATTGCTTACCTAATATTACACAAACTGTTGTGTAAAAATTCCTGTTTGTCTTCTAGATTTTCTCATCTCTTTTTCAAAGTCAGTCCATAAAGACATACAGTTGTTTGCATATTTTAGCAAAAGAAGCCTGCACTTCTTGAAGAACAGAAAGGTAACTTGGAGGTTTCAGTTTACAGGCTTTCAGATTCCCTGATGTTTACCCTTATCTTTTCTGTCATGAAAAGCGAGTTGAAGAGTGCACTTACTGATTTCTCATAAGCGTGCTGTGGTTGAATTGTGGCTAAATTGCTAAATTAGTTAGGAAGTTTGGAAGGAATGTATTTTCTTCCTGTATTTTACAGTTTTATCTCTACTTCTGATCTCTGTATCTCAACACAGGTCTTCCTCAATGGTGTTAAAATTTGGTGCTTTCTTCCAGGCTTAGAGGTTGGGATATGTAAGGGAGCAGCAGTTAGGAAGTGCACAGACAGTCTTTTTTAAGGAAGGTCTTTGAACGTGAGACCTGCCAGGGCAGTTCTCCTGTGGTTTGTGGATGCTGCCCTTCCTGAAGGGATCAGTGGCCCAGGGCTCAGTGTAACTATGATGGCAATGGAGACCTTCTAATTGCCTTGGCAAGTATGTGAAATTTAGAATAATATTAGTATTGTCACCTTATTCCCCTTTCCACATCACTTGTAAAGGAAAGTGTTTCTCTTCATGAAATTAAATCTAAAAAACAGGTTTTGGTTGTGTCAGTTTGGTATTTAAAGCGGACCACAAAAATTGAATACACAGCCCATAGGAAATAAAAAGCAGAAGAACAAGCTCTGTGGTAATGAAGTAAATTGAAATGGTTTTCTGAAAAGTAATGCTCTTTCTATGTACTAAATAAACTAGTTGGCTTTTCTTTGCCTTCTGCCTTTCATTATGTAGTTATGAATTATAAAGAGACCTTTGCGGTCCCTCTGCATATTTCTAAGAACATATTCATTTCGTCTATTAGGAAGAAGATTCTAAGTACACCACCATCAGATAGATACTTTCATATGGATTAGTGATTAATGCTCCTTACTGTAACTGGAATGGCTAGATGCTTACTAATGCACTTCCAAATATTCCCAAAGATGGCTGTGAAGACACTCTCCAGATTTGCATTCAGAAGGTAATGACCTCACAGTAAAAGAAAACTAAATTGGACTGATGGAAATATATTGTCAGTGGATCTTAAATCCAAGTCACCTACTGGGTTTCCATTTAATTTCTGTTTGCTGGTGAAGGATTGACTTCTAACATTCATTATAGCAAGGCTTTATAGCTACAAGTGAGAAAACACTCTCATGCCAAAACCTTCTATTCAGCTGCATAAAACTTTCCAGCAAAATTACCCTTTGGGCTGAAGTTACTTATGCTTGTTCTCCTCACAGAAGTAATTTGTTTTTAAGAAGTATTACAATGCTCTTTGGTGGTGGTGAGAGAAATAAATTTTAAAACAAAACAAAAAACCAACCAACCAACCAAAAAAAAAAGCAAAACCAGAAACAAACCAAACCAAACAAAAAGTAAAAAAGAAAAATAGAAAAAAATATTACCTTGTTACAGAATGTGATTCTTTGATCATTAAGGAATTACTTACAATTACAACTTCAGACTAGCTGGGTTTCATACGCAAGGAGCACAGGTGATTGTTCTGTGCTTGGAAAAGTTTCATTAGGTAGAAATATCTGCACAGTCTTGCAGTCTGTAGAGTCTCTGCACAGATATTTTGCCTTTTCAAGGCAAACTGTGAGTCATTCTGCAGAAATATGTTCAAGATATCTGTGAGTGTTTGTGTTTGTGCAGGCAGTGGAACATTCCATACTCATAGAACACTGCGTGGCTAACAATGTATTTTGTATATGTAAATATATATCCACTGTTATGTAAAGCTCTACACCAGCACATGCTATCTGTGACTTTTTGGAGTTCCATTGGAAAAACTGGCCCTTGGTATTTATTCTCTTGCTTCTTTCTTCCTTACCATAGCTTATACTAGAAAAAAGAAGAGAGCAACGTGCTGATGAATTTTCAAGTACACAGTTAAAGATGAAAGTAAACTAGTGGAATGGGGCAGGCAAATAATTTATGAAATAAAGGGGTTCTTTTTTCAGTATTATTTTCACATTGCAGTAGATTTGAGAGAAAATTCATTTAGAATATGAAAATGTAGCATATGAGGAGAAGTAGAGCCATGAAGAAATTAATTGATTGTTCCATTCCTTGGTTTTGGAAAGTCACAGATGTCACTGTAGAAGCTGTGCCCAGGAACAACAGTAGTGTCAATGAAATGATTCGTAGTACAGCAAGAAGAGCCTGCTGATGTAGTGGGCAAACAGGTGAGAGAAGAGTACTTGGAATTTCACTGGATTGCCTCACTGACTGAGACATTTTATTTTGAATTATGCAGTATGTCTCTTGCTTATAAAGAGAGACTTTGAGGAATTTTCAAAATCAAATGTAGCAATAAAGTTTGCCAGACTTGAGTCTGTTCATGTCCCCCCATTCTTCTGCAGCTGGCAATAGCACAACATAATGACATAATGACAATCTGGTTCTGCTCTGGTAACTTTATACCAAGTCTCTGCGACCAAATAATCGTATGATTTCCCTTCTATTTGATGTGCACAAGGAAGCTGGGTTTACAGGCTGGACCTTACTCGGAATAAAGGGAAATTGTGTCACCTGCAGCCCTATTCTATCACTCTGAGGTTAAGCTAAGCTCAGAAACCGTAAGGATAGCTAATCTCCGTATTTTTGGCTCATCACTTCCAAATCTGATGTAATATTTGGGAATTTTAGAGTTAAAGGCCTCTGTTTGGCTATACAAGTAAAAAGGGGGCAGGTCGGTTGTGATTTCTCTTCAGGTCAAATATTTCCGATGATGATGATGATAGTCTGTGATCAGAAAGAAATGTTCTAGGAATCAAATTGCAGACCCAATAGAATAGTAAGTCCATAGTAACTGGAGAAAGTAATTTTCAGTAAGTCCTTGTGATTTTACAGGGAAAAGAAATGAAAGGATATTGTCACAGGAAACCAGTCCTCAGTAGTGAGAGCTGTTACCCAGGAGAGAGGTGATAAACCTATAGTAAAGAAAGCGGAATGTAGCTAGAAGAGAGAGAAGGGAGTCAGAATTAGTAGCAGGATTTAAGGCACACACTTCAAAACTCACCTAAGACGTAACAAAACTCAACAAAATGAATCTGTGAATTCCCCTCTGGCCAGTGTCCCTCAATGGACTTTGAGGCTTATGCCTAATCTTTTTAATCCTTGTTTCATTGTGCACCGGATGTTTTGGCATGGCCTCTACCTCAGCTTGACAGAGCCCTGAAATGCACAATCACAAATAAAGGGGTGGTCATATGATATGTTAAGGTATTTCACTGCATCACTGATCCTTAGTGATCTAAGAGATCTGGTTTTATATCTCCTGAATACCTTGGGGTTTATAATTTTTCAACAGAACTGTAAATCAGAGCCAAACTTCAGTGCTCAATACCTAGGATTATAGGACTGTTTTTCCTCCAAAAGCTGATCCTTTCAGTCTGTGTCCCACAACTTGGAAGATACGGAAATAAGGTATCAAATCTTGATTTATCTCAAAACTGGCAGTGTCCTAGGTTCTTACAGTCACCAGAAATAACCTCTTGAATCTCAAAAAAGACAGAAGAAACATTAGGATGGGAGATGAAATTCTCTTGTACTACTTCTGCAATTGAAATTCTTCGGGAAAATAAGCCTTTCTCATTTTAATTACCAATGTTTGAAATGTGGAGAAGTCCACAAAAAAAAGTACACCTTAGCTGCCGTAATCATCCACCCCAGTGCAAAGCAGACACTGGTTATCTGCAATATAAATGGCTGAAAAATGCACTGAAATTTAACAAAAGCTGGAAAATCCACTTTTAAAGCTGTCGCTCTGTCCAGAGTTTGCTCTTTTCTGCCTTGCTTTAATGACAACTTTGCTTAACAATGGGTGATCCTAAAAGAGACCCATGAAAATTTGCATTTTATTATTGCCACTTATTATGTCTGAACTCCTTATGAAACCAGTGTCTCACTCCTGTCTTGCTCCAACAGTGTAGAGCATGGTCTCAGACTTTTCTTTTTCCAGCTCTGAAATACCTAGGTTCCCTGAGAGTTACTGTTTTCCATCGAGCCCTGAAACGCTGACGAGAGCTAACTTGTTTCAGCCAGTGCCCCATATGGTCAGTGAGAGCAGCCCGCTCCGAAAATGCAGTCCTGGGCTAGCAATTTAGCTCTTACAGATTTTACAAGAATACAGCTAGCTTACCTTCTCCCCACATGCCTAGATCTGCACATTTCTCTGTGTTATGGGAAAAAGCAGAACTCCCTCAAGTGTCTTCAGCATGCCCTCAAGTGGTCTTTGAACTCACATCATAAATAATAACACCAGTAACGTGGGTCTAGATGATTTTTCTTTCCAGGCCTGGCCTCTATTTTGTGGAACTTGGAGAGCTGAAACAAGGTTTGTGTTGATAAGCGTGGAAAAGAGTGCTGCACACAATTTGGAGTCTGCTAAGGAGAATTCAGCCAGCTCTGGTTCAGCTGGCTCTGGGAATACTTGTCTGATGCAGGGACAAGCAGGACAGGGCTGCACTGAGCAATGATACAAGTGTGACCTGCTGCCAGATTTGTCAGAGACACTCAGATTAACAAAAAGGTCACTTCCAGGCAGGAGGATTTTTGGTTTTTTCAGACTTCTCTATTTAAAGCATAAAGATTTTCTATTGGAATAATTATACAGCTGATGCAGACACATGGTGTCCCATAAAACTTGTGCTTGCGGGCATATGCAGTTGTTGATCTCGACCCACAGTAATTTTTGAGCCAGCTATGTGATATCACCAAAACTTGAGAAAGAAAAGGGTCTGGAAGACAACAAAAGAGGAAGATCAGGAACCTTATTGCAAATACCCTGCTGGTGAGAGCAGTGGAACCCCACAGAGCAGAGTCCTTGGCCTTAAAGCTGTCCCAGCTCCAGGCAGACTTTCAGCCATAACTTGTACCATCCTATAAAGCAGTATCAATGAGCCTCAAGACTTCAACCTGAAGAAACCAGGCTTCTTCTGTTGCAGAATTTAGTAACCTACATCTTTCCTGCAGATATACAAGCATAGAGTAACTCAAGGGAGGTAAAGGATTTCCTCTTCTCTTTCTTCCTTTGCAGTAACATCCTCTAGTAGAGTGTATTGTGCCTGTTCTGCCATGGTGATGAAAGGGAGGCTGTGCATGCTGCAGGTCCCCAGGACCATCATGGTGACTGCTTATGATTTACCCTGTGCAGCTCTGATTCTGGTGTGAGAGGTGTATGTGGATACAGCTCTCCGATCCTCACTGTGGGTGCTTTCTCCAGACCACCTGCTCTGTGTGGGGATGATGCCCGTAAGTAATTTGTCACAAGATAGATCCCAGTGACCTAGGAACCCAGGACTACAAGGGGTTACTTTTTTCCTCATTTTCTTCACCAGGTGAAATTTCGCTTGAAAGAATTCAGGCTACACTGAATGCAGTGCTCTGAAATGTGCAGTAAGTTATTTTTGCCCTGGCAGTGCTCTTCAGATATAGCAACAGTATTTGAAGACAAAGAGCATGAAGCAGTAAAATATGCCAGATTTGAGTATTTGACCAAGAAACTAATAAAGCTGACAGTATTGGCAGGATACGTGCCAGTGAACTCACATGGCAAATGTGTGCAGATTCCTCTTTTTATATTGAAATCACCTCTTTTTCTTTTCCATGAAACAGGGGGAGAAGTTGTCGGCCTTTTCAAACCACTGACATTTGGATTTATGAGCATGCCACCCATATTTTTGTGTGGGGAGGACTGCCATCTCAAGTCTTGCCACTGCTAAAATTAACTGACATCTTAGGCCACGTAAGCTGCTTATTCCCAAATGTCGAGCCACTAGGGACATTTACAGCAAAGAGAATGTTAATGGGGTATTTCTGAGAATAGACATTAAGTATGGAAAACACTGCAGCAAAGAAATGCATATTTGAAGCTCATCTGAGTACCTTAGGCACCATCCAGAGCATTCTGTGATGGGAAGCTGGGGAAATGCACAGTTGTACAGAGGGAGTTGTGAAACTCAGTCATTTCCTCAACCTGAACACTTTGTATTAGCTTCCATTCCCAGCACAAGGAGCACTTACTCCTTAGCTTGTTCAGCAAAGAGATTCTTGTCTCAGCTGTCCCATCAACCCATCTGTTACAGAACCTTATGGCTGTGGCCATCTCATTCAGATTCTAGAAAGAAAATTACTTTTTCCTACCTCAAACATAAATTTATTAAGAGAAATACTGCATGAGAACAACTGTTTCGTGTTCCATAAGTAGAGCCTGGGACTAATCAGCCATTAACTTGATTTGCTGAGATCAGAATCAGGTGAGAAAGAAGGAAAATGTAAGCTGTGCTTAAGATTAGTATTTTATATGTTTTTACATTGCAGGCTGACTATAAAAGCTAGTCAGCCAAGACTGGCTAGTCATGTGAAAGGAGGTCATTTGCCTATGAAGCCTCACTGCTGTGTGCAAGCTATTTTAAAAGGGACTGTGGAAATCTGGGATGCCTCCTGCACATGCCCAGATCACTGAAATAGATTTGCATGATATCTCCTCTACTGTGTGAAACATGTATTGGATTTGAGATCTGGCACCTCCTTTTCTCTTCTGAACTCCAAAACACGCCTGGGCCATTCACCTCTCTCCCTTACCACGCTCATCCATCCTTAGAAACGAAGAAAACCAGAAATCTCCAACACAAACCCACCCATAATCTCACCCTCTCTGACGTTTGTAGAATAGATCCCAAGTAGATTTTTTGACAGTTTCTTGCCGTTTCTCCTTGCCTACCTCCTTCCCCCATCCCCAGTTTATCCTAATCGAAGTTAATACATTCCAACTAATATGTATGTTGATACAGGAATCACTTTGTGTTTCTGAGAAGCAAATTTTCTAGGTAGCCTTGAATGCAAAAAGTCTGAGGGGGTCTGTAGAAATACATACGGATGTCCTGATGAGGCAATTCCCTGGGGAGCACCGGCAGGTCTCTCTAATTAGGGGAGCTCGACTTAAATGGCAGCTGGCCAACTGCAACCCCAATTACTGGAACCACTTACAGAAACCTCAGGAGACACGATCAGGTTTTCAGCAGCAGATGATTTGGGGTAAGTACTGGATATTCAGCATTGCACACTGGGGCTTTTTTGAGTTTGACTGCAATGGCTTAAATTTAAATCTACTGTTAGTGCAATGAAATTTTTTCTCATAAAAATGTAAAGAGATGAATTCTTCTCAACTTCACTGCATCAGCTTTTACCTTCTTTTGTCTAAAAGCCTCTTCCTGTGAGCAGCAGATACAGAAAAGTATTGTCTTAATGAACTGACTGCCAAGTCCTTAGCAAAGTTGGCCTTTTTGCAGCCATTTTATAGCAGAGATGGAATGCGATTCCACTCATAAACCCAGTAATGAACTGGATTACAGTGCTGATTTCATGATGTTTCTGTCCAAAAGTAAACACTGCTAGAAGGTTCCAATACAGGCAGGAACTGTAAACGTTGCTCCAGAAACAAGGAAACCATGATACACTTCCAACTGCTTCCCTCATAAAATCCCTTCTTGCTGCACTCATCAGGATCCTTGGCAGAATTTGTTACCTTGTCCTCCTCTGGATAAGGCGAGGCCTCTGCAATGTTTGGTCTGTTGCCTCAATTAAATGACATGGGCTGAGAAGCAGAAGTACAAAAATAAATCAAGAAATTATCTTTGGTGAACCAACAAGCTGACGTGTTTGCATGACCCACGGTCCCAGGAACGTGGTTTGTTGAAGTTTTGTGGTTGTGTTCATAGCAGCAGCCCAAGATGTGCTGCATTCAGTGACAGTGATTACAGCAAGGAAGGTAGTGAATCTTTGGGGAGTCGCCACCTCTCCTGCAGAATGATGGAGTGGCACCAGTTACGTGCCACGAATGTCATTCATTTCCAGTTGTTCCCACAGTTATTTGCCATGTTTTCTATGCTACATAAAGGGAACTGTTTTTTTTCTGTCTGATTCCAACATACCTTTCCTTACTATATTAATTTATCTTTCCACCGCCACTATTTTATTCATTTTTATATTCTGCCATTTCTTCCTGGTATATATTTGCTGTCTAGCTGTCTCAGCTAAGGCCCAGCCTCCTCATTGCTGATCTCAGCAGTGCCTATGACATTATGACAATTTTATGCATACACATTTTCACATCGTTTACTTCTCCTTCTTGTCAGCAATTATGAGCTGTCATTAAAAGCATGCGAAATGGTTACTGTGTTGTTAGAATTTTAAATGGACAGATAATCTAAAGGGAATAAGGGGAAGAGAGAAACAAAAAGATTCAGGAAAGCAGTGCAGAAGAGGAGAACTGCAAAAAGGATTAATTAGTGGAAGAATATAAAGAGTAGGAAAATGTAGTTCCTAGTCTCATAATTTCAGTTTATTCCCTGGTACAGGGGGCCTGTGACAGTTTTCTAGACACAGTTTACGCAGCTATATTTGGGATGCGGGAAGGAAACACCCTGTAAAAGCTGGCAGAATTGTCAATATACAGTCAGCTAGATCATAACATACTCAAAATCAGCTACAATCATACCATGTGGATTGACATGAATGTATATTTGTGGTACCTCAGCCATACATATCAGCTTTCTGAACAGTAGCTGTTGCCCTCTGTCAAAATGTCCCATAATGGTACAAATGTCACTGTATTGTAATTTATGGGACATCACTGTTATACATATGGTTTCTAATTCTTGTTCGGTTGCTTAGAAAACTAAAAAGCAATAAATGTAGTGGTACAATATTGCCTATCACAGCCTGCATCAGTATTTTAAAATTGTTGCCCATTCAGTTGATGAGACATTTCTGTTTTACTGAAGCCTGTGAAGAAAGCAGTCCTTCCATCCTGAGATGGGTGGGGGGCATCAGTGTTTAGCAGATTCCTATTTCCATGGCCTACAGAACCAACGTAGTCAATTAGTTTAGTCTAAACCTGATTTTCAGGCAGCTACAGTTACTTTAGGTAAAATGAATGCTCCCCTCTAAAGGTGTGAAATAGAGCATGAAGAACTGAGCAAGCACCAGGAAGGACTTCCCAGACCCAGCAGCAGGCTCAGGATGCAGCTAGTGTGTCCGAGCTCTGGCATGGCCAGTCAGAAGAGAGGTTATTCATGGATGTGACAGAGGGGCTGCTGAGTACCATGTCCAGCAAGGAATGAACGGAACTGAAATGGCTGATGGATATCATCACAGCAGTAGCATCTGCCAGCAAAGGATTTATGGCAACAGCTCTAATTGTTTTTAATGTGAGGGGAAAATCTTTCTGGTAAATAAGCTTCTAAATTGATTGCTTGATTCTGGTTGTTACCAGAATTTGCTTGCCATAGTGAGCAAATTCTGCATCATCAGGGCAAAGACAGAGTAAAAGAAACTCCTCTTAAGAAAGCTGAGAAGAGTCAAGAGCAATAAGGCCTGTCATCTCCGTGACATGGTTATGACTCCTGAAGCCTCTTTTCTGCCAATGAGTTGGTTGTTCTTTGCTACAGAAGCTTGTTCACTGAGACCATTCTCTGGGTTCTCACATGATTTTCTGGAAAACAGGAAGAAACACACAGTTCTATGTCTATGGCATAGTAGAGAAGGTAATGGAAATGTCTGGTGTGATGTAAAACTAGATTCTAACAGAATGGTGGGCTTTCTTTTTCTTCTTGTATTGCCCAGACCATTTCCGTGTCATCTGCTGGGGGAAACATTACAACCATAACTATCATCAGACATGAGATTGCTAACATTCAAATGTATCCATGTATTAGCCTAAAATTGCCACATTCTAGGGCTGAGCCAGGCATGATTTTGCTTCTGTTAGGGAATATGCACTGAGCATCCTAACATCCAGCGATATCAGGGAGAGGCTCAACACCAGCTCTTTAGAGAGTTGTGTAGAAAGGAAGGTTATTGTTGGGGAGGATTAAAAGGAAATTAGGAAAGATAATACACTGACGTGTCTTGAGAATACTCCAGACTATTATAAGCATGAGCATGTCAAAGCAAATTCCCCTGCTCTCCCTCTCCAAGGAATACATTCTAAAAGCAGACATTCATCTTGATGTTTGTCTTGTATAGAAGTGAAGGTGGAAAAAGCTACAGAAAAGTAGTGGAAAAAACTGGTAATACAGTTAGATAAAAGAGTACAAGGATATCATCCAAAAAGAGGAAAAGGAGGTTTTGCCTGATCCCAAGATATATTGCATACCTCAACATAAGCAGATTGCTACCAGAGGTAAGTCATAAATACCATTGCTAAGTAAGTGTGAAATGGAGTCATGGGATATTACTAGTCTATGACATTCTTGGATAAAAAATATAAGGAAATCAAAATAGAAAAATGAGAAAGGAGGCAAAGAAATTCTTATTTTTGCTTTCACACGCAGGTTGAATCAGCCTACCATGTAATTCTGTATCAGAAGGAAACTCTCTAAGCTAACAGACCCCTCCATCTTTCATAATCATCTGATCAAATAAGGCACTGCCTAATAGCAAGAAGATTGCAAGAAATTTTAATAACATCAGGTTATTGAACCAGTGAAATACAGGAACATGACAGACCTCTCCTTGCAGGATGTTCAATTACTTTTATGTTATTGCTGACTCATGAAGGGGGGTCCTGGGCTTATCTTTCATAAGTAAAGGCACAGAGCCAGATTCCAACAGATGCTGAGCCACCATAGCATATTAGCAGGACAGCCCTTTCTTTTAAACTTTAATTTGTGTAGTATTTGCTAAGTCTTTTCCTCAAGGTTTTACTTTTTTTTTTCCAGAGAACTCTGAAGAATGGCCTTTTAGCTTTCGTTATGGTTTACCAGTTTTCCATCACAAGCTGGACGAAGCAATAGCTGGCCCAGGAGACCAGAACAGAAATACTACCTCAGCAGATGAAGATGGATCTTGAGGCTGAGAGTATAAATGTTTAGCACAGACCTGGGTTTTCTTTAGCAATGAAGAGAAGTGGAATAAGTTCCTGTCTCTGCCACAGCCCTTCAGAACAAGTAAGTGGAAATATTGAGGTAGCACATCCAGGCTGATGCTAAATGGGTTACAGTAACTGTGTCCGAAAAGCCAATGGTTAAAAACTCAAGTCTGAAATATTATGTACCAGGAAATGGTGGAGATCTGTCTAGACCTTGATTGTGGTGTGTGAAAGTGTAATCCGTCTTTCAGGTTGGGCAGGTGGTTGACTAATTCTTGAATCAAAGCAGTCTGGATTGTGTAAACAAATATCTTCGTCATTTATACGCTGTTCATAAGCTTTGAACAGAACATGGCTATTTCTTAGTTTTTCAGCTAAGGATTTAAAACGGCGATATGATCACTTTTGACACTTCTGGCCTCTCCTGACAGTTCTGCAGATTTTTATTTATTAGTTGTTACAGCCCACCTCTGAGGCAGAGTAACTGAGGTTCTTGTTAATAGATCCCTTGTGGTGGATTAGAGTGAAACGACAGTGAATGACCTGTATACATATGAGCCGGGTTTATTTTAAAACAATTAGGTTGCAGCAGGAACCTGACACCTCCCCTGCAGAGGAATTTTACATTGTCTGAAACAACACTGTGGAAATGAGTTGGGGGGCACTTTGGGGGTCTTTGATGGTTTGTGGCCCCTTCTAATGACACAACTGCTGCTTTGCTCTGCTTTTCCTTGTGCTGTTTGTGCCTTTTGGGAGGGAGGAAACCTTCTGGCTTCCATGTGAACACCCAATACTCCCACGGTGGGGAATTTTACACTGTCAGATGCAGTTGTGCCTTACTGAGAGGGAGGAAATCGACCTGATAAAAAGCATTACCCCACCTGCAAAGGATCTCCTTCTTACCTGCCTTTATCCTTCTCTGGCAGGAAAACACTTTAAGGCATCAGTCCTGCGTTATCAGGGAGAAATTTATCGCAAGGCTCAACCAGTTTACATAAACAAAGTTCAGTTTATCACATTATTTCAGTGTGATTTAATTTCCAGGGCATAATCAAATGGCAAATCTAAGTATATTTTTTTTTCATTCCAACAAAACGCTTAGACAGGAGGTAGAAGTAGAAGGCTGTTTTGCATTCATATGCCTTTTCTCTCTCTCTCTGAGTGAATGAACAGCTACCACTATATAAGTGAGTAATTTTGGCTGAACCATAGGCTTTCAAAGAAGTGAAATGGCTGGAGTGCAGTTCATTAGCACTGAAATCCCAGTGATTTGTAAAACACGGAAGCCTAATAGGACCAAGATTTTAGCTAGAAGATTTGAAAAAATGTTCCACTTTCCAAAGCTAGCCAAGTCTGCTGGTGACCTAAAACTGTGTAATAGTTTACAGGAAGAGTTTGGACCAAGGAGGTCATGGTTTCTACTTGTCCAATGTCCTGGTTTATGACTCTTGTCATGTTTTGTGCATGTTTTTTTATTCCCGTCCTTTGGCCATGCTTCTTTCTATCTGTCTTTTTCTGTGGCCTCACTCATCTCTATTTATGTCATAGTCAAACCAGTCCTGCAAAAATAGAAAGGAAAATATCATTGTCAGGTAATATCACAAAAATATCACAGTCGGGTAAGCCCTAAAACATGTCAGACCAGACTAGGTGCTGATTGGCTCCATCCCCAGTTCTTCCCCTCTAGCTTCAGCCTGATTTTCACAATAAACAGAAAAGAGAAGTTGTCTGTCTTTGCACCCCAGGTATTTTCATCTGGTGAGAAACAAGATGTGATCAACAGCCAGCCAAGTGCATATAAAATATTCCATAGGAATATGCATGTCTTCACGTGCAAAGGAAGGCATAGGTCTGTGCAAAATATGATAACCCCCAGCCATGGAAAAAACCCGCAGCTTCAAGACATGTTTTTAAACAATGATAATGTAGGAATTCAAAATGGCATTGATATCAAGAAACAAGTCACACAAGGCTCGTATTTTAAACAGTTTTCTGTATGCCATCTCACAATGTCAGAAGCTTAATTAAATTTGGCTTTAAATTCTTCCAGCCTAAAAAAATAAATAAGTGATGGAATTGAACTGGCATGCCAGTGATTTAGAAGTAGCTTGCACACAGTCAAGGGCAAGGAGCTCATTGTTAAATTCAGTACCAAATCAGAGAGCTTACATTGTTTTGAAGCCCAAGGAAGAGAACAAAATCCTCCCTGTTTTTTGAAAATTCTATTCTATGAATTTATCTAATTACCTTCTCATATGGTCTCAGAATGCATCAAAATTTGTTCAGTGAATTCTTATCACTTGCATGAGCTGCCTCAGAATTGCTGTATAAAGGATACTGCTTGCTTACCAGTAAAAACTGACTCCTCAAGGGAAAGTAAAATCTACTCCTTGTAAGATACTAGGTAAAATATTGCCTCCAATGAAGTCTGTAGGAAAATGCCTGATTCGTTTAGTGCAAACGAGTTTTCATCCATGTGTGTTTCTTGTTATCATGGGAACCTTCCAAGAAATAATGGAAACTAATGAAATTTTTGTGTTAGAGAATTCTCTTCTTAAAAATTCTCTTAAAAATTAATGCTGAGGCTGCTCCCAACTTTTGTGCTTGATCAAAAATATATATTAAAGGTATAGTCAGGTGCCTAGGGTGAATAGGACTTGATCTGACATCTCCGCAAAAAGTTGAAAAACAGTGTGACATTTACATTTTTACTGTGTTCTAAATCCCAAACTGAATGAATGTATTTGGACGCTTTATAGCTGTAGCTGCAATGGCTTTTCTGGAACAGAAATATTGTTGGGACATTTCTCTTTTTATCTTTCTAATTTCCACTGATAAAAACCAAAATATAAGCAAGAAAAGAACTGATTAAGGCAAACTAACATTTCCAGATGCTGGCAAATATTGACTTCTGAAGATCAATTTGTCCCCATCTCAGCATAGTTGCTTATCATATCAATTGCCATGTCTTCAGTGCTTAGAGCTAATGAGATTCAACTATTTTCCTCACCCAAGTATGCCTTAAAATCCTAATTGGTCACTGAAGGCAAGATTCAAACCCTAACAGTGCTGGAACGGGCAATACAGAGACATCTGAGTAACATGCTGGAAAATGGAGGACTTCAGGGGTTTATAATTTCGTCTCAAAATATCATAATCATCAGATGTCAGTGGGCCTTTTTGTGTACAGAATGCAGCATAGCAAATGTGCATCACACAGGTGATCGTGAAGGGGTTTCTGTTCCTCAGAGACTGTCAGACCAGCCTGTGTGTGCTCTGTTTTGGCAAAACTGTGAAAGGAAAGGCATTCAGTTCTCTATCGGTTCAGATGCATTATAGAGCTGTCTTTCACCAAGTGCTTCTTCCTCCAACACTTCCAAGGTTGCGTGGCCATGCATTGACTTATGCTTCTGTTCCCCTTTATTTTAAATGCAAGCTTTCTTATGCAGCTTCTCTATTCTACCTGTAAATGTGTGAGCTGCTATTTTTAACATGACCATTCCAGATTCTTTTTGCTGATGACTGGTAAACCTGTTTTATTATTTGTCGATTCCAGACGTTAAATTTTCGATGCTACTGCTAGCAGAACATATATTCAGTCATTGCAGTTTTATTGTGTTTCCTTAGTTCTACGGGAGAAGATTCTCTTAGATTTGATCTTTTAGTTTAATTCGATAAAAGCTCGACTAGATATTTCATTTTGATTTCACTTCTTTCCCTGAGTTAATTAACAGTATTCTCTTTGCTACGTCCAGTGAAGCTGATAAGAATGTCTATATCCTGATTCAACTGAGGATATAAAAGGAGCTTCTTGGTGCCTAATTATAGCAAGTAAGAAAGAGGGCTGAGGCCAGAACTGATTTATGGACTAGTGCATCATGTACTCCACCTACTGTAATTCACTGGTTTTCTAAATGGCAGCCTATGGAGGTGAAAAATCTACAGTACTTTTCCATATTTTATTTTCCTTCCAACAAAACACTTAGCCGGGAGATAGAAGGTTATTTTTCATTAATATGCCTTTTCTCATTTTAGGGAAAAAGGGAGGCTTCTGAGAGCAGTATAAGGGTAATCCTCATTAAGACTTTATTAACAAGGCATATTATTAGAACCGTTAAAGCCATTACCCTTGATTATAAATGAGTAAATTGGTTAATGAGAACAGTAGTTAATTGGGGGTATTATTACCAAACGGGGAAATCATATGAAAGTTAAATACATCACAGTGATTCTTCTACACAATTAAACATCTATGAGGAAAGAGATTGAGGAGGAGAGTATGAGAAAGTAGCAGTCATAAAGTAGAAGTATATTTTAAAAAGTGTATTGCAAAAGTCTATTAAAACAGAATAAAAGTCAATGGTGCATATTTACTCTGCTGAAACTCATCTGAAGCTACTTCTTGCAAGACAGAAAATCTCAAACTCCATGAGTGTGCTGAAAGGTTGTGTAATCATAGGGCCATCTGGTAGGGATAAGATTTGCCACCCTGCATCTGCCTTAAGATCCAGGCATCACATCTGTCCTTCCTTAAGCTTCTCCTTTCACGTGTTTTATCCGCTGTAACCACCAGGATTGTTTTGAGCAGCTCTTTGCTATAAGGGTTAGATTTTGCCTGTCTTTTGCAGTCTTAATTGTATTTCCTTTTCCAGTTATGTCTGATGGAAATTAAATGCCTTCCTGCCAATAATCTGTTGTGAGGGAAAGCAATGCACATATGTGTTTTATCCAGGGACCTCAGGCAGGGCTACCTAGACCTGGTTGACCAGGGCCATGTCCAGACAGCTTCTGAATAGTTCCAAGGAAGGAGAATCCATAACCTCCCAGGATAAGATGTTGCAGTGCTTCATCACTCTCAGTGATGCAAAAACAGAAAAAAGTGATTCCTTATGTTTTGATAGAACCTCCTGTGTTTTTGTCTGTGCCTGTCACCTCTTGTCCTGTCATTGGGCACCACTGACAAAAAACCTGTCTACCTCTATTTCTTCACTCTCCCTTCAGGTATTTGTACACATTAATGAGATGTTCTTTGATGCCCTCCTGAGCCTTTTCTTCTCTAGGTTAAACAGCCTTCCAGCCCTATCCATTCTGTGATTCTGTGATTTCTTTTAGGCACCAGAAATTCACCCTAGGTTAGTTGTGGTTGGTAACCAAATAATCATACCTGGCTTTGTAGGAGAAAAAAGTTCTGTGGGAAAGGAAATTGCCTTATCAGTTGTGCCTTGAAACCACAGACATGGAGATGGGTGTCCACAGTATCCCAGAGCCCAGTACCAGGCCCAACTCAAGAGCAGGAAGAATCATCTTGAAAGGCCTGTAAGAAATATCAATGCTGCCCTTGGGGATGGCTTGCTTCATCGGGTAAATCATGTGGACAAGATGCTTGGAGTCTACCAAGAGCCACTCCTTGTGGCTGTATAGGTATAGTCCAGCAAATAATACGAGTAAGCACTGATTCTATACCTTTGCTTCATCTCTAGTCGTGCTGTGTATTTTTAAGCTTGATCCACAAGGAAAGCAGTTCAGCCTAGGGCTGTTAAAAGCACTATGACAGACTTTTGTCTTTGGAGTCCCTTGCAGCTCCTTAGGCGTAATGAGACTGTGTGCCAATGCCTTTGGCTTTAAGGGGATGCAGGGGACTGCTGCGCCAGTTTGTCAGCCAGCTGCCCTCAGCTTGTGTGCAGGGAGGGCTAACCCTGGAGATGAAGAGATACGAGAATACAGCACTGGCAACACACTTCTCAACTTGTATTAGCCTCCATCTAAAGCAAGAAAGATGCACAATTCAAGGCCTTTCAGAGCCACATTGGCAAATGCCTTGTTAGCAGCCTGTGGAACATTTAAGGTGTATGCATACACTAGAAGTACTAGATGTGACTCAGAGCTGGCCACTTGAGAGCACTGCTATAATTACTGATTGTCTGTAGGGTGAACAGCCTGGGGCACAGGCTGTCATTTACAGTGGCATGTGCACTGGACTGCTTAGTTTCCAGATGAAATTGTAACACAAACACAGATGGAGTGATAATGTCCCACCCACTCTAATTCTTCTTGAAATTCCTAATTAAATATTTTCCCTTCTAGCTTTCCCCTTTATGAAAAAAAATTGTTCTCTGGAGTGTTGTTGGGGAGGGGAGGGAGGGGCTGTATGTCTTCCAAGTAGCACATGAGGAGTGGCTAGGTTTTTGCTGTGCATTGGCAAACCTTACACACAATCTATGAAGGACTGAGTTTTTCTTCAACTTGAGACCTGCTTTGGAAACCTGAAGGCATGGAGGCATGGCAGGAGTGGGTGAAGAGGGAAGGGTATTAGATCCATACTGAACAGTGTTTTCCATTCAGTTGCAGAAAGTAAATCCACAGCATGCTGCCAATTTCCTGTCATTTGTTTGATGGTGATGGCATACTGCGAAGCACCAAGCTGAGCATCCCATAGATCTCCTGCATAAAAAAAAGTGTGGGAAGTTGATGATATATGTCTTGTAACAAAACAACACATAAGGGCTGTGCATCACTGAAGTCTTTTTCTATCTCTTCATTTTTTAGTGTTACCCTGAAGAAGAGTTTGAGTTTGTCATCCTAGAGCTGCAAAACAATTTGGTTCTTATGTGAGATAGTAAAAACATCCTGCCAAAAACACAATGTGGTGGAAAAATTAAATATCAGATCATAGCTCTGTGAAAAGAGTAATGCGGATTATCCACAGATAAACTCCTAGGACTACTGTTTAGCTGGGGCACCTCTTCTCTTCTCTGATCTCATCTATCAGAGATTGTTCTGGTGATAAGTCTTTCATTGCATATCTCACTTTAACAAAGCAGTCAATCAATATTTGCTCTTCTGTTTTCCCATATTGCCATGAGTCAATGTAATGTTCTTTGTCTTACTTGATGTAAGAACACAAATACTAGACCTGCTGCTCTCCTCCTAATCTCTCAGGGTCATCACAAGAGCTGGTCTTGGTTATGCTCTGCTAAGCCGAAGGCCCAGGAGGGCTACTACATTTCATTCTAATCCTTCATAACCATTTCCTTTTTAGCTTAAACAGCTCTCCGCTTTCCAACATTTTTTAGCCTTTTGTTCCTCAGTTGCTTTAGCTATGTCTAGGCTATTTTAAGGAGAGAGAATGAATTTGTCTTTAGGCCTCTATTCTGCTGAGGGAAGGTTAATACATTAGCATAAAGCAAAGACCTGACAGATTCAGCCAGGCACATCCATGGCCTTTTTCCACTGCAGTGTTTAAATGCCTCACAACTACCTGTGGATTTATTCTTACTGTGCTGAAATCAGCACCACAAGTCATTGTTGCTAACCCCCCTCTCGTTGTAGAAACATGCAAAAATATTAATTAAATTTTCCCAGATCACGTCTCTTAAGTTTACAATCAAACAGAGAAGTCATCTCAAGTCTGAGTCACCAGCCAATACTTTAATATGACACCTTTCTCCCAGTTCTCCCACTGGTTTGTCTGGTGGGGCTCTGCTTTTTCCCAAACAGGGTATGCACACTGAAAGGCTTAGCATGACTGTTCTGTGCTGAGTCCCTTCTGAAACTTATCTTGGAGTGAGATATAAACTTCAAGCTTTTTCTGGATGTTTTGGTCATCTTCAAACAACCAGCACCCAAGCTGTGCGCACAAGGAAATCCATCCCAGATTTCCTGAGATGTGAAATAGGATCTTGACTCCAGAACTTCTAGAAATAGACAGCATGTTAGGCAGAGAAGAAATATTCTGCATAAAATTCACTCTCAATCAAGCTACATCAGGAACAAGACAGACAAAATCAAACTTTTTCCCAAGGTAAATTACAGATATTAGCTAAAAGCTAGCTGCAGGCTCACATAATTGAAGCTAATATGCTAATTGTAACAAAGCCTGGACTCCAGCCAGGATATAAAGTCATGTTGCAACACTAGTAGATGATCTCCAGGCATTAATGGGTACAGAGTGATCTCTTTCCTTAGAGCCCCTGTTGATATCTTATCTGTGTCACCATGAGATGCTGCTCTCTCACTCAGGGCTGCTAAAATGTGCTCTTGTAATGACAGCTCGTTATGGGTGGGAGCTGCCCAATGAGTTGCAACAGGAAATTACCCCTCCATCGTTAGACTTCTTTTAGAACTGTTTCTTTGTTTTCCTTGAAAGGTAGCAATGGACCGCACTTTGAATTGGTGAGCCAGTACAGACCATGAGCCAGCAAAATGCAGGTACAGGGCCATGAAGGTGTCCCAAGGCCTGCATAAGATCAGTCTGTGAAGAAAGACCAAGGAGTAGTCAAGAGGACCCTGACAGACACAGGGAAAAGCTGGTAGGCATCTGCACTAAGCTGGCCAGAATGGCAATCCTTTGTTGGAGGTAGAATCTCATGTGGCATAATTAATGAATAATGTTTTATAACATCTCAACTTGTCCCAAAGTCTCCACTCCTTCTTGATGAATGGTGAACTATCTGTAGTTAATCACTTCTCAAATGGCAATTTGACATCCTAAAGCACTGACCCTTTGGCAAGTAAATCCTAACGCTTGGCTCATCCTCAGTGCCAAGGCTCCCATGGCACATCTAACAAGTGCTTCACTCTCAGCAAAGAACTCAGACAAAGTCAAAATGTGGGTTCACAGCTACCTGAAGACTCAACTCTGCTTGACTGGGCTCTTCTGATAACTTTGACTGTCTGAATACATCTCCTTTCCGTGGCCTGTATTTGCTGATGTCACTTCTCTGAACTGAAGTAGAAGTGCTAAGACATATAGAGTGTTCAAACTCCACACGTACTTTTGTGTGTATATAAATTCTTTTTCCAGGTGCCTCTGCAGGTGGATTAAACTTGGCAGTGCTACAAATAACACGGTCTCTACTGGAGAGTCTGTGTTCACAGAGAAGGAGAGTGGATGACAAGATCTGTAAGTAGCAGAGAGCAGCTCTGAGGCAGGTATGACCGTACAGAACACGCCTTGGTGTTCTGTGTACCCTGATACTCTAAAAAAATGGCATATGAGGCTGAGATATCAGTGGTGCTTTTCCACTGGAATTGCTGCCATGCTCAGCTGCCTTGTCTCACTGAGCCATCCTGCCTGGACTGCTGCAGAAGCCTTTCCCTCAAGGGAAGAGTCAAGGGAAGCATCAAGGGAAGCATGGAAATGCTATGACAAATGAACCTGTGAGTTCACAGATTTAGTCTAAAAGTTGTTAACGTTTTTGGCTATAAGGTCATAGTTCCATAATAATAAAATGATGAAATTTTAGTTCTAATTATTTTTAGATAAAGTAATATACTTAATGATTTGTGTTTGTTATATGTAGTATATGTATAAATGTATAATTTTTTTTATCTTTATAGGAAAAAATATCAAATAAAATGTAATTTTTTTTTAGCTAGTTTAATTCTGGACTATATATGAGGCAGTGGAGATCTGGCCCTGTAAGCCAAAGTCAAAGCAAATCATGCCTGATTGCATCTCTTGTCTTAAGATGGTAAACTTTTCCCATTCAAAACAGTAAGCATTGTAAACACTGTTCTGTTCCAAATCATGGTCAATTATAAGATTACAGAAGGCAGTATTTTTCAATAAAATATTCATGGCTTGAATGAAACTATATTTTTTTAAAAAAAAGTATTCAAGTTACAGAAAGCAATAAAGAAAAAAATCCCAGGAAATTTAAAAAGTGGCCCCTCCTCTGAAGTGTGTAAGAGGAATGCGTGAGCCCGGAACATATCCCCGTATTCTGCTCAGAAAGCTGGTGGAAAAGATGATGGGATTTTTGGAGTACCAGCAAGTACTGTGTTAGTATATTAGAATTACATGCAAACGGAAATATGGGACACGCATGCATTCTAGATTAATTTATGTGGTTTTGTTTCCCATTTCAGTCTCACATTCAGTTTTCATTGTGGATGAAGTAATCACCAGTATGTCTCAGGGAAAATGAAAAGATGATG
Organism: Cnemophilus loriae; assembly: GCA_013397755.1. Classification (NCBI taxonomy): domain Eukaryota; kingdom Metazoa; phylum Chordata; class Aves; order Passeriformes; family Corvidae; genus Cnemophilus; species Cnemophilus loriae. Next base: position 2,195,925 of record VZTF01002191.1, read on the forward strand.
CTGGTGCTCTGTCATGATTGTTTAGTTTGTAAGTTAGTTAGTTAGTTAGCTGTTCGAACCCAGTGTGAAAACTGTGAGGTAGCTGTATGTGAGATGGATGTGAGATGGACATCCATCCCTAATGATTTCCCTAAAAGGAATTGCTGCAGTACATGTATCCAGAGAATTCCCTGGTGGCACCACCCTCAGCTAAAAACACCCATTTACGTAGGGGCAATTTTTTCGAGATGCAAAATTGTTCTAAATTTACTCCTACAGTAAGCAGCAATACTGCTTAGCATGAGGTTTGTCCACAGGAGCTCTGTAACATCTCCCATTAGCAACTGTCTGCTCACTCCAGCAGAGCAGCTATTTGATGCTGGGGCTGCTATGACAGCTACTTGAACATACAAATAGAATCATGCTTCATAATTGTGACAGTATCACATGGCTGAATGCGTGGAAGTGCTGAAGGGCGAAAAATTTCTCTTGCCCCATAATTATATGTGTGTTAGTATTACATTTAGTGGAGCTGTAGGCCTGGTTAGACCCAAGAATGAAGCATTTTTGACAAGGTTGGATTTAAACTCTAGCTGTGATAAAATGATTAAATTCAGGTTTGATGCAGGTGGGTACCAGCACTCTATCTGTGCACCTAGCCGATGCATTTTGTCTTCAGCTCCATGGCTGATCCAGTAAGTCTCCGAGTGATCTCTGAGTAGATGTGGCAATGGACTGGCTTGAGACAATGAGGCAATAGACTGATCTCTGCTCTGTTTCACAGCACAGCAACGGACTAGCAACTGTCAAGGTGGAAATTTCAGACAATTGCCTGTTGTGCCTTGACCAGTTAGGCGCTATTTGTGTGCTTCAAAGTGTTGGTGAAGTCCCTCCTGGGTTGAGGAATCCTGGGCACTCCCAATGGTACTATTAGTTCCAGTGACAGGTGAGGCAACTGGCCAAACGCCACATGGATAAATTTAAACAGTCTGCAAAATGCAGGTGCAGAAATGTCTTTGGACATGTTCTAGACTTAACCAGTCAGCAGGATTTAACTACCTAAGCAGCCTGAACTAATTAAGGGCAGGATGGGGGGCAGCAGGAGGTTGTATTAGATGACCTTCACAGGTCCATTCCAACCTAAACCATTCTCTAGTTCCATGGTTATAGGTAGGACACTCAGTACATAATAGGAAAACTAGAAGATGTTCTGTGCATAGTCTTAAGATAATAAATAGAAATGGGTCATTGATGTTCTCTAGTTATCGTGTAGGACCACAGAGCAGCTGAACTGTAAGAAATCATCAGAACAAATTGTGGTATCCCATTTCATCCTGTAGGAGCTGCTCTTGCAAGAATGCTTGCAATGGAGACTCCCATCCAGACAGCAACTGACCATCCTGTTTGAGGGATTTGATTCCCCACATGACCAAAAATGTTTATGCAAAATATCTCAGTGAGTAGATGGGATGTTGTGGGTTCTGAGTGCTTCTCAGAACCCATTCAAGGTTCTCATTGTGTGATTAAGAATGATAGAGTTGGGCAAGAACTGGCCAGCTCCAAGTGGTTTTCTTGAGGCTTATCCTCTTTCCCACCAATATGGCATGTTTAATGTAATCTTTGCAAAAAACACTGGTGGATTTTCTCTGAGATACAGGGGAAAAAAATGTTGTCGGTCAAAAAAACACAACAAAAAACCCAACCAAAACTCAGCGGTAAATTGTGTGAATTTATGACTCCTCTTGTATAGCAATAGAAAAGATTAAAATAGAAACTTGTCAGCAGGTCCTGTTTTCTTCCCTTCAAAGCAATTATTCAGATGACATAAATACTTACAGGATTTTTTTTCCCCCTTTCTGTATTACTTCCACTTGTCTTCTCCAGTCCAGATACCACAATAAGATATGTCTCTATGCTATGATGAAGACTGCAATTAGTATTTCTGTGTGCAAGAAGATACGTCTCAAGAGACCAGCAGTAGAATTTATTTTTTATCATACACACAGACACATATATGACAATGAAATATTTCAAGATGTTCCAAATATTTCCTCCTAAAAAAGACTGATGTCACATTCCTGCAATATATTCTGTAGGTGTTGCGGACAGATTATGCCAATCGAACACTAGAGGTAAGAATATTTTTATGTCATTCCTGCAAAGTCTATCTCATTCCAGAGATAATAGCAAGAACACTTTTTCTTGAAATCCTAATAAATATACCATTTTCTAGATAGGGCTTGACTTCATGCTGTCTTGAAAAAGCGATTGGCTTTGATTTTTTGAAACGTTATGCATGGCATAAACTGTGCAAAGCATCCTTTCCCATTTGTAAGATATTATTATTAACCCTTGGAAACTTTGATTTCTACTTAATCTTCTGCTTCGTGCCTTCACCGATAGTGAAAATCATTATCAAATGCCATTTTGATATGTTACCTCATGCAATGAATTACTGAAGTCAACTGAACAGCAACAAACAGAATGAAGCCTGGTGTGCTTGCAGACCTGTATAACTTCGCTGATGGCAGTACTATTAAATTTATCTATGTTCAACTTGAATTGAACCCAGATCTTTATTTAGTTTGCTAGCAGGTGATTTACATTCTCAGAGTCTGTTCCAATGCCAGCTGAAGTCAATGACAGCCTGCACTGACTTCAAGGGGTTTTAGATGAGGCTCCAGTTCTTGGATGCGATGACATAAAGGTAAAAGATGAAGGCTTTATATTTTTTTTTGTAAAAATGATGGGTGCAAGACAGTAGAGCAGATTACTATGTAGCCAATAGATGGAGCTTTTATTTCTGTGAAGCTGGAGCAGTCATATGTGGTAGTCAGGAGAGGTAGAGGGGCAATTGTTCCTTTCGACCAGGTTTTGTGATTGCTTTTCCCCTTTTCATAGGATTTATTTTTTTACCTGATTCTGAAACTTTAAAACTCTAATTTTAATTGACTGAGATTTACATTCCCTAACAATCTGACCCGGAGGCTTTGGACCCTTCTGATAATCACTAAAATGGAGTATATTGACAAGACCCGCAACGCTCCTCATTAATTGCAAGCTGCTTTCCCCGATTTAGAGTGCACATCAGGCAATTGGTTGTACCAACTCTCCAGGGCCCTGAACTTCTTATTTTTCCACTTAAAACCACCTGGAACACAAGAGCAGTGATTCACTGGCTTCCAGCCTTCAGGTTCCTGTCCTGATGCACAGCCCTCTGTTGCTGATGGTCTTAGTTATGGGTGTGACAGTAGAACTCCTGCCTCTTCAGGAAACATAGCATTAAAGAAAAAGAAAAATAATGTACTGTATATGATTTATCTGCAGCATTATTTCTTTCTCAGTAGTCATTTTGCTATGCTTTGTGTTTCCTTTTTCCAGGTCTTAATCAATGCACCAAATGTGTAATCACCAAAAAGCAGGTCTGGCCATGTGGATTCATATGATTGTCCTAACCCAAGGTCCCATTCTCATTTACCAAGTACTTACTGAACAAAAGGAGATCATATAAATGCTCCATAATTCCACGACATCCTTTGGCAAATATTTCAACTTGTCCAGTACGTGATACACAAAGAACCATTTATTTTGGTGTTTGTTTCAAATCTGGCTCCCACCAGCTCCATTTGGAGATCTGCAGTTCTTGTGGTAAACAGCACTGCTCACAGTTGATTTCTAATTACCATCGTCATACCAATCATCATTTTTTCTGGATAATTTTTCTCAACTCAGAAGTCATAGCATGCTCAATTGCATCTTGTATGGGAGGTGTTTTTCATTTCACATTATCCTTCCAGCTTTTCTCGGGACCTTTTCTAATTCTAATATAAATTTTCTGACACAGGCAGATGTAAACTGCATATTTTTCAAATTGTAGGCAAACCATGGATCCATACAGTGTTACAGTAACGTTGCCTATTGCACTCTCTATTTTTCTTAATAATGCCTGCAATTTTAACTTTTATTTATCCCTGACTGCTACTGACCGATACACCGATGTATTCATGGAAAAATCTCACTTCTGAGTATTAGTGCTGGGCTCAGAACCCATCATTTAAGATGTGGCATTAGAAGTACTTTTGTCCAGGGCTCATCCTTTCATGTTATCAGTAGTGAAAGCTATCAACTGCTGTGATCTACACAGGCATTCAGTCTTGTAAGTTGTGCAGTTCTTCACAGACTGTTCATTTATCATTATTCTAACCAGAATAGGCTCCTGCACACATCCCTCTGGTTTCTTCCTGCCATCATGTTTGTTCACTTCTCTTCTCTTATCTTTTAAAGTTTATTAGAAATACTCAGGAAATTAAATGTGAGGAAATGTACTGAAGTTGCTTTAGGAGGACAGATACACCACACCAGCCAGTTCACCCTATCCAGCTCCTTCCTGGCTTCTTCAAATAACTCCACCATGCCTGCAGGGTAAGGCATAGTCTTAAAGAAAATCACGTGGACTCTTCCGTAATTGATCATACTTATCCAGGTGTCTGTTCTTTGTGATTTTAGCAAGCGATTGAAGCCAAGGACTGGCATCGGGATTCCGTATTTGAATTTCCAAATGAAAAGTTCTCCCTGAAACTGTTTTTTATTCAGTTAGTATCATATCTGACATCTTCAGGTGTGTGAGGTGGGTTTAAGAACATTATCCACCACTTTCAGTAATCAGACTATTTCATTGGTGAGTTCTTTGAGCTATTGGCTGAACACCATGTTCATCCTGACAATTTCTTACTTTTGTCCGTTTTCTCAAGGACGAAAGTAAAGTCGTCTATTTTTACAGTCGATTCAGTATCACGCAGATTTTGTAATGAAGTTTCCCACAAAAAAGAGTCTGAGCAGGGGAATTGTTCCTATTTTTTCTGGTTTGTGTATTGATACTAAGGTGCTATTTAGCTTCTTGGCTATTGCCTCACAGAAGCTGAGCATTCTTTTCATATCCTGATCATTTACAGGCCCTAAAGACTCTCAAGTGAGCCTGTTTCCCTGACATGCTTCAGGTTATATTATTGTCCTTTTGCCAAGAACTGGGAGAGCAAAGTGATAGCACTTAGAGGTCCATGAGAAGTAATGGATAATAGAAAACATTAAAAAAATATTCTGAGGTCTTTTGGCAATTCCTTGTTTCTTAAAAACGGAGCTACTCATGATCAAAGACCATTTGTACTTTCTGTCTCCTGCTCATTTTGCTTTCATTCCTGTCTTTGTCCAGCTGGATATTAATGAAATGTTTGCCACCTAGTTTTCCTGCCAAACTTAAGATGACTGTCTGTGACTGTGTGCCTTACCAAGCAGGTACTGTTCAGGGAGTAACAAGAGATATATCAGCTAAGCTTACACTGGGGGAAATCTTGAGTCTAGATCCAGGGCCAGCTGCACAGTTTTTATCATAATAAATTGCCAAGACCAAATCATACCAGAGTGCATTTATGGAACAGTGATAGACTGTCAATGTGATACACTCTTTCAAAGACCATGAAAATGTTGACTGCTTTCTTCTGTGACTTTTCATGAGTAGGATTCAAATGTTTATTTACCAATTTGGAAAAACCTAATGTTCCTTTAAAATGCAAACGACATCAGAAAAGCTCTGGAAGAAACTCAGCCTATTCCTGTTTCACTAGGATTCTTTTACTCTAAGTAGATTATCATAAAGTGATATTGGCAATTGCACAGGGTACAACTCTCTCCATCAGCTGAGCAGACGTAATTAGATTGAAAACCTGGGTGCATTAGTCTAATCCAATACTATACAGAAATGTACAATCAGTTATACATCATATCATCTCAGCACTGTGTCAAATCAATATCTGTTTTCAGCAGGAAAAATGTGCAGGTTGCGATGGAGATATGACTAATGGGACTGCTATTTGGAGTGTTTGGAGAGCAGTTTGCACTGTAAGGAATGATGACAATTGGTTTCATCTGGAGTAATTACAGCTCAGTGGCCACTAGTTAGGCAATTACTCAAAGGAAATCCTCTTGAGGGAAGCGTATCTCAGATTTGAGAAGGAAACATAATCAATATAAATTCCTTATGTGTGGTAGAAAAACAGCTATTCTTCCAAAAGAAGTAAAAAGCAATGAAACCAGAAGAATGGATATTTCACCAAGCCCCACAGAATTTCATGTTTTCTGTGTGAAAAAAATTCCTAAATCTTACAGTGTCAGGTTTGGTCTCCATGATGCCATGAAGTTCTTGAAAAGATAACGAGAGAGGAAAGGCAGTTTTGACAAAGTACTCGGTCATCTGCGTTTCTAATGCACCACGTCTGCATTGGGTAGGGTATGCATGCCATGACTGTGGTTTATGATACACACTTCGTGAAGCATTGTGGAAATGTTGTCTCTTGAATGGTTCTGACCTCCAGGAAGGCCATTTTAAGCAGAAAAAACACACTATTTCAAGAACATGCCTAGACTGTGAATTCAGGACATTCCCAGGGTGGCGGTAGAAGTATTTTGCAGGTGATCCTTCAGAGTGCAACTCCAGAAAGCGAGGTGGTAGGAGAAGGATGTTAATAATTAGAGATATGTTTGAGAAAGAGTTCTCTATTATCAAAACTCCTTTGTTATAGAGTAAGGAGCCAAGAAAGATGAGAAAAGGGAACTCTTGGAAAAAAGAGGGGAATATAGTGCCAGGTGGTGCTCCCAGGGCTCTTTCTTGGATTTAAAGACCACCTCCAATTTCGGTATTCTACAGGTATAAGCAGAAGCCTTGATGGCAGTCCATCAAACCTCTGCAGAACTACACTAAGGAATTAACTGTTCAATAAAGCCCTGTTTGCGTTGTAGGACTCAGCCTGCAGAAATCAGGTCTTTTAACAAAACCTATTGACAAAGCTTACAAAGCAAAGACATTACTTTGGTTTTTTTTAGTTTTCCCAAGACTACCTTGAAGTAAAATCACAGATATGGCACTGCATAAATAACTTCTACTGTTTCTTCTACTTATAACCCAGGTGAGCATCAATTCAAAAGAAGAAAAAGAGCCATCTTTCATGAAGCTCTTTTAATAGCTATGGAAAAATGAAATACTTGACACAAAGAGACGTAAGGGTATTTTATTGCTGAATTTTAGTACCTAGTGTATGCATAAAAGAGCTGGGAAGCACAGACTTTTCAGACGGGTGTTGGAAGTTTCCAGACAGGTATTACAGCGGGGCTTATTGCAAACTTCGCCCCCTCCTCTGGGGATGGTGGAGGACTCTGACATGGGGGAGCTTCTGAACTACTGAGTCAAACCTGCCTTTGATGAAGCTTCATTTCTCCCTAGATAGCTCTGAGGTATTATCTCCCTCCAAATAATAATTTTACATTTGTTTAGAACTTTTTAAACTGCAGAATCCTCTATTTCTTTCTTTATTTTACATGGAGAGAGTTTTAACCCTCACAAAAAAAAGTATGAGATGTATTTTCAGTAGAGTTGAAATCTACCTTGAAGAATTACTGCTAAGATTAGCCTGTGTATTCAAGCTCCCAGAAAATAAAGAGCATTTTATCACATTTATTTATTATTACCAAATCATGCTTGTTATATATAGAATACAGTACCTAATATCTGTCTCAGTACAGACCAGATTAAATCTAACTGCCATGGCATTTTTCATTGGCTGAACTACATTCTTAATAGATATCATAATTTTGGCACTGATGGCAGTAGTAATTTCTTCAGTAAATCACAATGCATTCCCTAAGTGGAAAGAGCTTTGCAATTTCCCACATAAATGGAAAAATAATTTTGCAGGATCAGTAAAGGTAGCAATAATTGTTATAAGGCTTATTGTAGTTTATGCAAAGAACCTTAGTTGTTCAACATAGACTATCAGAAGTAAAACAGCATAAAAGTGGAATCCATAACAAACGTAAGTGTAGCACAGTTTAAAAGAACAACTTTTTTATTGCTAAAAAACAGGAGAGTGCAGAAAGTGATGAAGTGACTGCTTCAGAAGCAATGAAGTGCAGAATGTCAGGTCACTTCATCATGATAGCAGTGTGAATAATTTTTTCCAAGGTCCGCTTAGAATTAGGCTATAATTGGTAAGCGCAAAAGGGTTTTAAAATTTTTTTCTAATTAAAAAGGCCACTGATATCCCAACACACAGAGATATTAAAATGTTCCAATAGCTGTTCTTAGCTGTATGTGTAGGTGCACAGCCCCTTAACTGTTCTCTGCTTTGTTGCTTACTTTGAAGGCAACATGGAATCACACCAGGAATATTGGAAGATATAAAAAATATTTAGCCATAAGGCAGTGCATATGAATACAGCATGAAATTTAATATTATTCTAAATAATCTCCTAGTCCACATATTGTGTAATACAAAAAGGGAAGCTGTATATGGTTCATTATACAGCCTTGAATGTATACTATGAAAATTTAAATTATCTCTTGCATTTTTGCCAAATGCGTTTTTGAATTACGTGGCAGTTTTCATTTTGTCGTCCTTGAGTGGACAGAAATGTTGAGGAATTTCTCTGCAAAGTGATTATCTCCAAACCCCTGCAAGTTAAGAGCCTGAAAAATCTTGATCTTATATTAGAAGCTGTTTTCATATTTTGGGCTTCAGCTACTTATTTGGTTAAGACAGGGATGATGAAAAGACATTTTGAATAACTGATACTTCATTCTGTACTCTTCAATCAAAATGATGACTTTTATGATGTCTTAAAACTAGAATAACAAAAGCTTGTAATGCTGCAGTTGATGAAATACAGAAAGTTTTTTCTTTGAAATAATGTTCAGGAAATACTGAGCATTTCTGAAAGACCAAAGAAAAATCTTGATGCAAATTGCTTGCAAAAAACCAATGTGTTATCACTTCAGTGCCATGTATGGAAACCTGTATTTTGGAATAAACTAACATTCTGCCTTCCCCTCATAGTTGTTTCATATCTCTGAAGTTTATTTTGTGCAATCCAACCATAAATGCAGGACTAGAAAGAATATTTTCCTTTTGTGAAAAAAATTGTACATTTTACAGAAAAGATGCTGAATATCAATTCTTTTAAGGCAGCACTTCGAATAAGTTAGTTTCAGTTGTACACAAACAGATTTTAATGAACTGAAGAAAATATAATTTGAAATTTAAAAATTGAATTTTATGACAATATAATTATTAAGATGAGCACATCAAATGTACATTGGAGGAAAATTAGATGGTATGAAACAGTGTTTTTATAAATGTTCCTTATTGGGTTTTTTGGGTTGGTTTTTTTTCTTTTTTCAGGTGTTTGTCCCTGTGGCTAGGACTATCTTTGTAAATTTTAAAACTATCATTGAAATCTAAGAACTAACAATTCAGGATGACACAGTGTAATATCCTTCAAAGAGCCCAGGCAGCAGTTATGAGAGATTTCAAATGTAAAGTGCTGCTCAGGATGACTTTGTGTTGTCTTTGTCTATACACTCTTGCTTTCAACATTATAATCAGGAATGAAACCATTTGTCTTACTAGAATAAACCTGTAGGGAATTTAAGGTGTTCTGATGTTAAAAGGGACTCATGGTACAGCTGGTAAACCCAACCACTTCGTGTAGATAACTGAGTCTCTTCTAGCATAACTTTTACAATATTTTTAAAGTCATTCCCACCAGCTCCCACATTCTCACTTTCAGTTCTCTGCCCTTCCAATTTACTTGATGTAACTGCAGTTAGTGACCTGCCCTTAAGTAGGATCAATGAAATTAAGCTGGTTGAAAAAAAATCTACAAACATGTTCTCTGGGGGAATGACAGTCTTGCCCTCCAGAGCTGGACCTGCCTGCAGGCACCTGGCAAGGCTGAGGGCTGATTTGAGAGACAAGATTCAGCATTGACCAGTGTCCCTGGAGCTGCAGTGATGGAGGAAACAGCTGGCATTCCCAGAACCCTCAGCTTTGCTCAGGCCATGCAGACTTCTACACCCTTGACCTCGACAGGTAGATGAGAATGGTTCTGAAGCTGTCTGTGGCTGTTGGCTTTTACAGGGAAACCTAAAAGGGTCATGTAGGTGCTTTCATGTTTCCACCCAGTTGCTAGCTCTGAAATGCTGCTATGCCAAAAGTGCGCGATTGTGCTTTAGACAACATATTTTTTAGACTAAGCCATCACAGTGAGCATGTCACTCAGTGTAAGTACTGAAAATGCCCTGCAGCATTTAAACTTTTCTGGTAACTGCTCTTACCAGCAGTCTAGACTTCTCTTTGATAGTAGCTGAAATGATGAATACTTTCACATTATTTAACATCAATCTCTGCTGGTTAATACTTGATTTAACTACTGGCATATTGTTCCAGGTAGCAGCACACCGTGACAGGTCAGTGAAACTATAAAAGCAGTCAAGAAGGACAGCTAGCCAGGGAGTAATTAGCTGATTTTATTTTGGTAACAAACACGTTTAATTGAATAAGTAAAAGAGGGTAGAAGAGATCTAACTTGTTTCTCTCCAAGGAACAATATAAAGGCTGATAATGCATTTGGTGCTGGGCACTACAGAATGAATCTATAGGAAAAGTAACCCCTTGGTCACAGAATGCTCACATCCTAGAGAGAAAATACTGTGAGTGAATCATCTATTTAATGTAGCAAGCAAGAGTACAGAAAAAACCATGAAGCTAAAGGACAGCAAATTCAAACTGAAAACAAGACATAGGTTGTTCTGGTAGGAGTGATTGAAACAAACTATCTGGTGAAGTGATAGATTCTCCATCTTTCAATGACTTCCAGAGCAGGCCTGTTCTCTGAAGAGGTGTCATTTTTTGCCAATGACAAGTTACTCAGAGGGCAGTTTGAAGAGCAGTAGCTGATGAGCTACAGGTCCTCTCTGGCCTCAAACTCTCTAAACATGGCACACTGCCACAGATCTTACAGGCAAGGCACAAAACACAAAGATGCCACAACTTTCTTTTGCCAGCTGCAGGAGAGAAGAGGAACAATAAGGGCCACAGTGTAAATGGAAGCCTGAGACAAGTAAAACTCCTGTGCAGGTATGTCTGAAACAAAAAAGGACTGTGGGATGTAAACAGGGTGGAAAGGGGATGCATGAGCTTCTCTGTGATGCTTTACACATGAGATCTCCCACTAGCTTAAGTGTACGTTAATTCAGACGCAATATGCACGAACCAGAGCAAATCCACAAAGCTGCAACATGGAAACAGCCGGTGTAGTCCTTAATTACAATGAACCCCTTCCATATGAGATGCTGGAGATCTGGGATGAAAATTAAAAACAATGCTGTAAAACGTTGTACTGGTACTTATGCACCTGCAGTCCTGAAGGCACATGTGGCAGGTGCCTGTCTGCATATCCCCATTTTGCTGGCCAGTTCCCTAATTTTTCAAGGTGTAAGGCTCTGACAATCGCACTACCTGTTCGTGTGGTGTGTAGGAAAAGGCTTGGTGCTTTACCACTGGGAACTAAATGTGCATCATTTCAAGGTCTTGACTCATGACCTAACCACACTGCAGAGTTGGTCACACCACCTCCATCTAGAGGAAAATACTGATTTCCAGCCTTGCCCTTGTATGCACATAGCTCCCCTGTCTGTTTTGGGAAGATGTGTGAGCAGTTTCTGGTGTGCGGTGGATTTTTATGCTTTCCCGGAAAGACAAAGGTGGAACAGCAAAGAAGCAGTACTGTCTGATTGTCTCCTTGAAACAGGAAAATGTGGACGCCATGCAGCTGCATTTCTAAGCTGTTTTTTGCAAATGTCTTTATAGGATATGTGGGGGAAGGTTTGGGGGCCAGAGGAAGTCTCAAGGGACCAATTCATAGATCACCCAAATAGCCATGGTTTTAGTCCAGCAGTAATATTTGTTTCCAGTTTCATTCCCAGGCTCCCATTCCTTTTTTTTTAATAGAGCTTTTGTAGCATGCTATTTTGCTTGTACTGCTAAAATCATGTGTCCTTAATCCTTTTTTTTCCCTTTCTAAACAGGAGTAAATGTGATCATTATCTTGCAAAGGCTCAAGTCTGTCATTTCCTTGGCACTGCCATTACACTGATGGTATCAGTGGAAGAGAACAAGCTACTCTGAGCTATTACAGATTCATCATTAGCATAGAATCCTATCGATTGTCCGTATCTTTTTTCTAAGGCTGAGCTACAGGAACAACCTATAATATAATCATTGAGCATCAAGTTGAAATTGGAAGTGCTATTGCTTGTTTTCAGTTGTCTCAAAGTAGAATGAATAGCAGGAAATATTCACAAATATTTGGTATGTTTAAGTGCTTAAAATTATTTTTTTGCTCCACGGTAGATAGGCATTTTCAGATTGGTGCTTTTCAAGTGGGAATTAGAGATATACAGTTGTTTAGGTTTTTTGTCTGCTAGACATTCAACAAGCAAGACTTCTTTCTAAGATATTTTATTCTATTCTGTCCTTAAGACCCAGCCTTGATTACCTGCAGGCAGCCTGGAAGGAGTTATTTAGGTATTAGTTAGGTATTTTCTTCCAGTTTCCAACTCTTTTCCTTTACTTTGCTGTCAAAGGTCTCCTCAGTGTTAAGTATGTCTCTTCTTTGTGTTTAGCTTCGTTATGATGAAATGTGGCTCAGTGGCTCGGTATGCTCTATTGCTTCTTGAATTAGGCAAGTTCTGAGTGGATTGTTCTTTGAATGTTGCCTGCAGATTTATGAGTACATCCTTCCCTGGGGATGTACATAATCTTCTTCTTCCCCATCAAGGGGAGTGTAATTACAACAGAGAGTGGTGTGACAGATGTGGGTGTTATAAACAGGCCATCAGTGCTTTCTGAATGACTCAGGCATTAGTTTTCCCTCCAACTGAACACCGATGGAATGTTCTCTGTTCCTCTGTATTGTAAATCAGAATCTTGGTACTGGTTCTCATTCATTCCAACACTGTATTTTAGCCAAGTACCAATAACTGTACGTTGCAATGTGTATGATCCCTCCTCCCTTCCTCTGTCTGTTCATTTGTTTCTGCCTCCCCCTGATTTAGTTGCAACAGGGAGCCTTTATTAATTTTCAAATGGAAATCTGTCTAGATTTGCTCTTACCATGTATGTCATCCAATCTTTCATTTACTGCCTTTTTATGCATTTCTGGATGCTGTTTTATTTTTCTGTTAATAGAGAACTGTCTTGAACTCTTGCACATTTTTTTTCTTTGTGTGTTAATGTAGCTGTTCAAATCACACAGCTTATGGCTCACTTCTCCTCAGAGTCTAGTTTTTTATTATTACAAATGCATAGTGAAATTGGAGAAGCAATCTGCCTTGCAGTACGTTTTACACTTACATGAACATGCAGACCGAAGACGTCTTATTCCTAGAGGTGCCACTTGTAATTCATGCCATGCTAAATAAAATGAAGGGCTAGCCATTTTACCTCTGACTTGGAAAGTGAAAAAACCAAGAAAGCTCTAAAATGAAACAAAATCTCCATTGACAATTAAATGCCTTCTTTTTAAGGGAAGAAAAGAAGAGTAGGTATACATTTTTTTGGATTCAAATGCAAATGGAGCTAGAGGAACCTAATGTCCACATACGCTTCAGAGTTATTCTGACAAATCTAGGCCTGTTTTTTATCTTCATCCCGTTGAGATTTGTGCCGCTATAGTATGGAAAATATTCAGTGATATTCTTGCATATAAAGACAACTTTCCTAATGCTTCTGAATTCTCTCTTATTTTATTTTATTTTCTCACTCAGAAGTTCAAAGTCTGCTGCCTGGGCAAGTATCCTGGTATACCTGGTTGTTAAGCAAAGGGAATCCTGTTTTCTCTGGCTACCCTGCAGTATGAGAAAGATGTGTTCCTGCCAACGCCTGAATGCACAGTACCAGTGCCTGAGCCCTCAGTGGGACCTTGGAGGCTGAAACCCACCTTCACAGGTAACTGATGATCCAGCCAAGGGAAAGACAAAATTTGAGTGTCACTCCCCTACACTGCTGACAGTGTCTCCTGTCTCCAGGTTTGGACTCCCAGGTCTCAGCCACAGCCCCAGCACTTAGAGGATTTGACAGACAAACTTTTACCCCTGGCTGGAAGGCATTACCCCTCCAGCAGAGCAGACAGAGCAGAAGTGCCCAGTCCTTCGGATTAACTTCATCCTCTCTGCCCAGCAGTTTAACCTGGGACATCAGGTTGGCACTGAAACTGCTGAGCTGCAGAAGTTGTGCCATGCTGCTGATGTGGAGGGGGCAGCAGAGGCACAGCTGGAGATGCAGAGACACAGGTGGACAGCCCTGGGCTAGAAGACCTTCAGCTTATAAAGCCTGTAGGCCTGAGCCTGAGAGTCCTCTTATTCAGTACATAACTTGGCTATGGGAACACCAAGCAGAACCCAGCCTCTGACTCCTTAAAAACTGCAGTGCACAGCTTTCTGTCTGTTGTATGAATCTGGAGCTTGGAGAAGTGAATCTGAGAGCATTAACCAAGCACAGGCTTCTCTCTTCCTTAAGCTGCAGATGGGCTGCAGAGTTGCTTTGCAAGTACTGCCCAATCCTAAAGCACAGACTGAAATTTAGTGGGACCTTTTCCTGCTTTCCTTGCAGGCATGTCTGTGTACATTGGCAGGAAATGCAAAGGATCTGCCAAGCAAAGAATTCCCTAGCCCAATTCTCCCTCTAGCCGCATGCCAACCCTTCCAGGGTAATGGTCTTTGCAGGAAGCAATTTTGTAAAAGCTTATTCACAATGTGGAGAAATAGGCCATTTCACACAGCTCCTGGCATCCCAACCCAGTGCAATGGGATCCCTCAGGCCCTCCTGTATGAGTGCAGACATGGAAATGTGGGCTAAGTCTCTTTTTGATTACTTTTTTTTATTGCAACAGTTTTTATGGGAAATGTAAATATTATGGACTCCATTCCAAATTAAGTCATGCTACAGTCTTGCAGTGCTGGTGTTAGTCTGATGCCATACACTTCCCCATGATCAGGAATAGCCTCTATCAAGCAAAAAAATACCTCTTTCCCTGTGGGACAGGGCACATGGGACATGCCATTCCTTCAGGGAACAGAAATAAGGCGGTACAGCTGCTGGTTCCAGTCAGATGCTAGAAGAACTGAGCATTTGTCTTGTTCCTAGCAGCAGCTTTGTGAGTGAATTGGTGGGTAAGATTTGTTTGCAGTTGTACAGAAAAATTGTGAGCAACAGTCTTGACCGGAGAAGAAAGACCTGCATTTGCAAGGTAATTTATTTGGGATAAATCACATGAGTGACTCCAACCTCCTTCAGTGCAGCTCTTTACATGAGGTGCCACGAAAACAAGAAACAGGAAGGAAGAACAACCTGAAAAGAACAAGGTGAACAATTTTCTTTCTCAGTGGCTGCTGTTGCTGGGTTGGCTGCATAAGTGAATGTTTAGCTGTGAAGTCTGTTAGAATGAAATTCATCTCAGATCCAAACATTTTTTTCACATTTTGGGTTCATATTTACATTTGTTAAGGTTAATAGACCTGACAATTTCTTCATGTTCTCACCAGGGATCAGTCAATGACAAACCGTGGGAGAGGCTGAAACAATATTCTCCACAGAAAGTAAAATCTGTGCCTCACAAGGCTGTTACACATTCCTCCCTAGTTACAGTCCTCAGTCCTCGGTGGTGAAAATCAATCTAGTGCCCCTGAATTTACCTCAGCAATGCCAGTTTGCACCTCGTGTAGATCTGACAGCTTATCCTTGTTACTTATCTTCCTCATTATTCCAGTAATTACAGTGGGGCCTTAACATTTCCTAAATCCATTTTGTTCTTTCCTTTTCTTCTAGAATGTTTTTGTTTCTAATTCTTCTGTGTTTGTGCTACAAAGCCCCAACTTCAAGTGTTCTATCTTGCCTTTTAGACGTCATCTGCTAAAAGCCATTTCTTAAACGCACAGGTAAAAAGTAGACATCAGGCAAGAGGTGCCTTTGGCCACTTGTAATGCTGCATGCCTTTAAAAAGAAGATAGTACAGGAAGCCAGGAAATTCCTTCAGGAGAGAACTGAATTGAAATTTTAAGGTTAGTATATAATCTGGGGAAGTATGAATCTGCATTTTTCCTACTGGCATTGGGGCTCCCAGGATATCTGAGGCAAGGACATTACTGAGTTCAAGACCCTATCTCTTCAGCTTTTTTCCTGTTCCCAGACTCCACAGAGAACTACCCAGGCAGACTTTAAAATTCAAGAAGACAACTAAGACCTAAGCAGTTATCACTTTTGAGCAGAGCTGCAGTAAGGGATCATACGCCTGCTCCTAAACTAAAATAAACATGAGCTAAAATACATTAGCTAAATCGAGCAATTTAAGGTAAAATATTTTATTTGCATTTAAAGCAATATAAGTGGTATAGGCAGGTCCTGTGACTAAGCTCATGTGTAGTATCCTGCCAGTGAGGGAACCAAATCCAGTGCATGAGTCCATATAGAAAGTAATCTCTCCTCCCCCTATTCCACGTTTAGTACAAGGAGGCAGGAACTGAAAATTCGTAAAAGTGTTTAAAAGTCCCTGCTTTGCAGACTAGGTTTTGGGAAGACTCATCCCCAGATCTCACCTGGTGTTTTACAAGATAGTTTCATTGCATTCCTTTGTGCTCGTGCCTTTAATGAAGTCTGGCTCAATCACCGCAGTGCTCACCATTGAAAGATCTTCCACCACAAGGCCTTAACTTTATAGAACTCCATAATAAATGTCTCTCAAAAGTAGAGGATAGTTAGAATAGCATGGCATGGTCAAATTCTTGCTCTTAGCAGCCTTGTGGGGAAAAGGGTGAGTTGGCCTTTGTTAGCACCTGGCATTAGCTTCTGTGACAGGTCATGCTGCTCTTTCTGTGAGAGTCCAAGCAACAAATGCTGCAGATGGCCAAGTACTCGTCATAGTTGTTTATTTGCAGATCATCCTTCCTTACACCAAGCCTATCTCCTCTGGCATTTTGGAAGCCCAGGAACAGAAATGTTATGGCTTTTCATCAGTGCACCTTTGTAATCTGGTGTCACATGTTGTTGGCCACGTAGCTTTTGTTTCATCAGGAAGTTCTAGTGCACATCCTCTCTGCGAAGTTTTAATTTAGTCCTTTGTTGGACAAATCTCATATGGTGACTAATGCAGGAAGAAAGATTGGGTAAAAGTCAAATAATGTCCCAAAGATTTGGCCCCGAGTGAAATAATGCTAAATATAAATGCAAATAGGAAAGGTAGACTGGGGAAGAGAAAAAGTGCTGGCTTGCATACAGCTTTTCTTCAGAGATAAATAAATTCAGAACATTTTTAGATACAGGCTGAATACAGTATAATGCTGTATTTGTCCTCAGCTTTTATCACAACTGAGAAGAGTGAAAAATTGCTTCATCTGTAAGGGCTTGGAATATAATGAACAAGAATGAGCTTCTCTGTCAGTCCTAATAGCTTTCCCTCTGAACAGATAGCTGCAGTGGGGGAGATGTCACTTCTTCCTGCAGTTACCAAATAGCACTAGTAAACCACAAGTTTGCCACTGCAACCCAGCTGGCTAGTGAGAAATACAGACCCCTTCCACGGTATGCTCTGGAACATCAGTTACAGGGACATAAATGCAGCTACAGATGCACATAAAGAAAGGCACACATATAAATGCATGCAGAGAAGAGAAAAAGGCTAAAAAACATGTACCCTACAAACTGTTGTGCTCCATCATTTTAAATACATGACATAAAAGTTTATTTCAACTTAACTTTGCATAGAATAACACCCAATTTGCTTAAACTATCTCTCTATCCTAATACATACATCTAAAATACTGAACATATATATAAAAAATATATATTCACATATGTACCATACATATATTCGCAAATTCATTTGGAGCAGCACTGAAGATGTTATTTTAAGTCCCTAAGACCCCAAGGTTTATTTAACATCTAAACTTAAAGAATAGTAGTTCATGTTCTTACATACCACTAGATGGTGACTTGTGTAATGAGTTGTTGACTTCTATCCTACAGTACATTTCTCTTTCTATTGGAATGAAACAGAATCACAACATTACTGTCTGCATTGTTAATAATTTACCCTGAAGTATATTTCCATAAACATCCTGCTGGTTATAGGGGGTCTAGGGCAAAGCTATAGAAAGAAAAGGTGAACATGGTTCTTGCTAAACTCTATTTGGGATTTTTAATATCTTTTTACAATTCAAAACTTTTGTTTTGTTAATAGGGGCTGCAGGATGTCACGTACAAATGATTAGGCTACAATTCAAATGTCTCCTGAGACAAAAAAGCATCCAATTACAATTATGTAATGCCATGTGCATCAGCTTGTATAAACAGTAAGCTTTCACACATCAAGCAAAACTGCCTCCCCCCATGTGTGTTGTGTTCCCACTCAGAGCAACCTCTCATTTTAGCTATCTGCTATTAAAAGGCTACTTCAGAATCATACTTGGCACCATTCTCTTAATGGCTGCAGCTACCACATCAAACAAAAGAGCTTTGTTTGGCAGCTGTAGTCTCGTTCTTCAGCTGGGCAGGGGATCAGGGTCTTATCAATAACAGGCTGTACCAAAGACTCACTCACCGCTTTCGTCCAGTGACACTTGTTGCTATTAATACCCTTCATCTGGCATAAGTGAGGACAGCCTTTAGCCTCAGATAAGTGGTGAAAGTTCAATGATATCTATGCACCGAATAAGGAAAAGTAATATTTCTCTCTCTCCTGTTAATGCATCATTGAGAGTGGAAGTTATTTAGAGCTGAGTTTGTCTTTTTTGTGCTGCGTGTTTTACAAAACTTCCTACAAAGAGGGGACCTGACTCCAGTTGTTTAGCCCAGGCTGCCAATCTTTGTCAACAGCAACGCAAGTAATAGTAATAATAATTCACTGTGATAAGAGCCAACTTCCCGTAGTTTGGTTGTTATTTAACAGACTGTGATATATACATTATGGATTTCAAAAACAGCTGAAGAATGAGATTGTCCTGAAGACCTTGGATCCTGAAAATCTGACTCCTTTAAGGAGACTTAAAAATCCACAAATATGAATAATTTTTGGCCTATACAATGGACCCCCTTTCTGTACATAATTAGTGAACGGTCTGTAATGGCTATTCCTGTAATTTGTAGCTGGAGTGAGAGTAGGTATCCCCTTGCTTTATCTGTACTCTCCTGATGGATGACTGCACTACAGGGGTCTTGCTCTCTTCACCAAATCAAATTTTCTTTTCTCATCAAGCAAACCTCAACCTGTAAACTAGCAGTTGTTTTCTCTGAGCATTTACACAAGCTAAAATTTTCTTGTGCAAAGGGAAAGCCAAACCAGATCTTGGCCGAATCAAAACGTGCTCAAAGAACCACAAAGGCATCTGAACATCCTTCTGGTCTTCACCTACCTCCACTGTTGATTGATCTGTTATAGCGAGGGCTTTTGCGTGGCTGGACTCCAAGCATTTCTGGTACAGTGTTTATTAATGCCTTGCCAAGATGAAACATTTCTGAAACAAGATTAGCATCAGTATTTACAAGCAGAGGGTTAGCTCTAGAAATAGCTCAATCAAAAGATGTCAGAGCAGGCAGCTATCCATGGGAAATTATTTGCAAGGGACACAGTCTCCCCTCCTCAGTTGTGCTTAATGTTTTCTTCCCACCATCAGATTCACTCTCCAGTTCAAAGCTTAAATGAGGAAAATACATAATTGCTTCCTAGAGTACAGCTCTGTTAATTTTCTGCTACCTTTCTGCTTGCAAAACTGCCTATTGATTTCTCAGTGTGTGTATTTCTGTCCTAATGACTAATGACTGAGCCTTAAGCTGTGCCAACCCTGGCAAAACAGGTTGTGTCTGTGCCACGCTGAAGTGGACATAAGAGGAATTTTTTTTATTTAATTGAAGTAATCTCTGATGGTGTCTTGCTAAGCAGAGACTGCTTTTATTTCCAGCTCTGTGGGGACAAAAGGGATGGGAAAAGTCCTAGGAGAGCAGAAGTTTTGGAGGCACATGGAATTTATGCTGACTCTATAAACGATTGGCCAAAGAGTATTTATATGCCTTGGAATATCCTAAATATGAACATGGTTTTTAAATCTAGCTTTCTACCCTGACAGGGTATGTATTTGAGAGATCCAGCACTCCTTCGTTTTTCATTCTGAGGAAACAATAACCAATATCCTGGCTTTCAGAATGGATATACATCCAAGCCTTGCAAATGCAACATAGCTAATTTGCAGTGTCCTGCTGGGTGCCTGGTGACACTGTGACTCGAACCCTTGATGTGACCAAAACTGGCCTCAGGCAGGGTGCATGTCTTTTGAAGCAAACACACAAAAAGAAATAACAAAACCAAAACCCAACCCCAAACCAAAATGTGGAAAAAATATTAGATAAGGGGAAAAGCAAAAATGAAATGGTGACTACTTCTCATCTGGTTTGAAACAACAGCTTTTTCTAGACCCTGATCTATATTCTACCTCTCTTTTCACTACAGCTTGTCAGATGAATTTTGAAATGGAAGTAAAAATTGGTAGTTTAAAAAAAATTGCTCCCATTAAGCTATTTTAGAGGGTTATAATCTAGTCAAAAAATATGTTCTAAATCTAGCTCACTTTTACTTGCTAAAGGGATTTTTGAAGAGTGATATGCTATAGCAAAATATACATGCACATGCCTTGTTACTGGTATCAGCTGAAGAGTTAATCCTTATAGAAAATGTGCATAACATCGACTAGAGCTCATGTGATTTTCTGTTTTCCTGTTGAATAAAGTATCTGGGAACAATGAATGTGGTACATTGCTGCTACTAATGCTGTAGCCTGTCGTTTTGTTTAATTACTGCAATTAATCTTAATCTGTCTTTGTTTGGCAACAGCTAGGTTAGGAAGAACCAGCTGAATGCTTTTCAAAGAGACTGCTGTTTTGATCACTAAGCTCACAGTCTTTTCTTTGGCAGATGAAAATATTCAGCATTTTATTGCAATCCGAGTATATGCTGTATGGTTCTCCAAAATACAATTGTGTATTACTAAGAGAGTGGGAAAAATATTTGCTACAAAGGGATTTTTTTTTTGTATACACAGTAGAAAAATGAAATTCAGTGTGTCTAGAACATTTTGCCCTGTTCTGTCTATAAAAATGACACAGCTGTGTTTCACATTGTATGAACCACTCTCACAAGCATTTAATTCACTCATTGTAAATTGAGCTACATAAAGATGATGTAATAAGTAGGTCTGAAACAGATGGAAGTCCTACTTTAGATAATACACTCACTAAAATAGCATATGCTGGCTTCCTTCAATTCTATACATTTTAGTGTGTAAAGCTGTACTTCTGATCAGATGAGAGTTGCTGAAAATAATAGAAGAGGCAAGGTTTGCAGAAAATTTTCTGAGACAGAAGATCTTTATTTTTTTCAGTATTGCATTTATTTAGGCATTGCTGTATATACATAGAACACCGTGTATGATTTCTTGGTTGGGATTCTAGGAAAATACAGTGGAGGAGTAGCAGTCTCATGGAAACAAGCTTAAATTTTTCCTCTGAGTGTCAGTGAGTATAACTTTACCCCATGCAGGCTGAAGGACCGTGAGCTGCTATGGTCTCGGCTGGACGAAGATCAGCCCCATGGGTCATCTGGTCTTTACCTACCCTTGGTTATGTGAAGAACAAGGCCGTGCGCACATAGGGAGGATGGAACACACTGTCTGGATAGTCACACCTACAAAGGTAAGTCCTTGGTTTCAGATAGGCTTCCAGCACCCCTGTAAGAAGAAAAGGTTCTTTTGTTCTGTTTCCAGTGTTCATTCTTGTGAGAGCCCAATTAAGCTAAGTTTCTGCTGTTTTTAGCTCCTCTGGACACAAACAAGAAGTGGTATCCCATCTACCGTAGCAGAACTTCACCTGGGAGGAAACTGGAACCTAACGCAGCATTGTGCAGAGCAGGCACTGCCTCATGAGTTACCAGGTAAACTCAGCTTCTGCAGGTTTCAGAGACAGTCTTGGTAAGAAAATACCGGGTGTGGTGACAAAGGCATCAGGTATTGTAAATGCTGCAGAATAAAATCGGTCATGACA
Source organism: Cnemophilus loriae (assembly GCA_013397755.1). Lineage (NCBI taxonomy): Eukaryota > Metazoa > Chordata > Aves > Passeriformes > Corvidae > Cnemophilus > Cnemophilus loriae. The sequence continues at coordinate 2,217,872 of VZTF01002191.1, forward strand.
CATTTGCCATTTCTATGTGCTAAACTCTAGGGAAATAGGGACATGGCAGTGTTTGAGCCAGCATTGTATGGCAGTGGATAGCATGCTCAGATCCCGGGATCTGGATGATTTTCTTTTCAGAGTGATAGCATGCCTGACCTCTGTTCCAAAATGTTTTAAATAGGAAGAAACCACCTGGATTTTCTGACCTTCTACATGTCTATTTTTCTTCAGCATGGGAAGGATGTGGACCTGTTAGAGCAGGTCTAGAGGAGGGCCAGAAAGATTATCAAGTGACTGGAGCAACTCTTCTATGAAGAGAGGCTGAGAGAGTTGGGGTTGTACAGCCTGGAGAAGGGAAAGCTCCATGGTACTTAAAGGGGGCATAGTACCCAAAGGGGCCCTGGAAGAAAGACTGGTGAAAAACTTTTTAGCTGGGCCTGTTTTGATAGAACAGGGGGCAGTGGTTTTAAGCTGAAGCAGGATCGATTTAGACTAGCTATAAGGAACCAGTTCTTTACAATGAGGGTGGTAAAACTCTGGAATCGGTTACCCAGACATGTGGTGGATGCCTCATCTGTGGAAAAATTAATGGTCAGGTTGGATGGGGCTCTGAGTAAACTGATTAGTTGAAGATGTCCCTATTCACTGCAGGGGGTTTGTATGAGATGAACTTATATGTCCCTCCCAATCTAAACCATTCTATGATTTTATTTCTGTCCTATGGATGGCCAGTTGTGTCTCACACGGTTATGCTTGCTGTCAGGTGACATTTTCATAGTTACACGTTGTGCTGCTTACAGCCACAATAACGCAACTCAGTCAAGATTTGGAGAAAACTGAGAGCATGGATTTGTTTGGAAAATATATCAGTGTCTGTAAAATCAGTGTGCTGAGGTTTTATGTTGGTGCATGATTTTGTGTTGGCTGGTTCAGGCAGGTAAGGCTGAAGAAATCTCGCTTTGGACCCATAATCCCAGTCCTTTAACAGAGGGCTCTCTACTCCAGGGAATGCAGTCATGTTTCAGACCATTGCTCAGACTCAGTATGAATGAGAGCAGATTAAAGAAGCAGTTAGCATTAATACCCCTCAATATAATCAGCGCAGAGTCACCCAGCTATGTCTGGGCAGCCAGCACTTGCTCCCTGGAGGCCCAGTCCAGCACCAGGAGTACGCGTGCCTGTGCTTTGCCAAACAAACTTCAGTCTGTGCTTGCAAGATGTCCTCTACAGAGATGCAAGTCTAAATCACATAGATGCACAGAAAATGACTCTATGAGTGATCAGTTCAAATCTAAGGATTTTAAAAGCAAGACATGGTGGTTTTGTTCACTTGAGGAAACATTCAGCATTTATTCATTATTATGAACAAACACTAGCAGATTATAAATACTATTTTTTTTTCCTGTTACTCTGGCAATCAAAATCACTACAGAGAAAACCTGTCTGTGGCCCAAAGAGCTTACAGGCCAAGCATTAAGCAAGAGATAGAAGATAAAAGTGATGGAGGTGTCAAAGTTGTCTCAGAAGTGACATTAATAAATAGATGCCTTATTTTAATTTTGTTGTTAAAAAAAAAAATAAAAGGAAATAAAATCTCAGGATTGAACATAGTATTGCATCTGAACCCAAAAGTGAGCTTATTATAAGTGCCTGAAAAATATGGAAAGGAAGTGAGGAGCTGGATTTTTCACAGAGCTGTTATAAATCCCAGTGTTGGTATCTCTCTTACTCAATGACTCACAAATAGGCATCTTCCATCGAGACTGTTGTCTCCCAGGAGGAGAAGAGCACAAATACACTGTGAGGCTTTGTACTGTTTTAAGTTTGGGACAAGGGTATTATTCATCAGAAGGGCTGAAATCAGACATCCAGGTCATGCCAAAGAAGTTTTCACGCATCCTGTGTGCTAGTCCATAACATTTCTGCTACATTTGTGATGCATGCTCTGTAGAAAAAAGTATTTTATGTAAGCTTCAAAAAACAGTTTTCTTTACTGCTGCCCTTTACCTTCACCTGTCAGTCATGCTGCTAACTGCAGGCAGAGGCTTGTTTAGCATACTGCGGAGATGTGTCCCTTTGTTCGGTTTGCAGATTCTTCACCAAGGACTTGTTTGTTATTTGGCATTATTAAGCAGCTGATTTTGCAGGAGCACATTTGAGCCATGGATTGTTTGCCAGCAGTTTGTAATAAGCCAAGAAAGAGCAACAACATATAATCAAATCCATTATGACTACATTAAGATTACAGTAGAGAAAGGAAATTGAACAAATAAAAGTGTTGCAAAAGTACAGCTAAGAACAATGAAGATATCTGAGCGATGTTGTAAACACTTATTACTACCTTACATAAGGTCTACATGTCTGTGTACTCTCAAGCCTGAGACTGAACAGACTTTCCTTTTAAGGCTGTGCTCAGATAAGGTCAACCTCTGTTAATATGGGATCATATCAAATACGAATTTGTTTCTCAGCAGCTCTCTTAGAAAAACTGAAACCATTCCTTAAGTGGCCAAACTCTTCCTTCAGTTCTGACGATTTTTATTATTGAAGAAACAAGAGAAATGCAGGTAAGATGATAAAATCCCAGATGAATATATCAACCTTAGAGAAAATAAATATTTAATATAGACAAGTTTAAAATTTAAAATAAAATAGTAAATACAATACATAATGGAGAACCAGTATTTAAGAGGCATTAATACAGATACATTCGTCAATGCAGAAAACAGGTAATAAAGTAGGTGTAGTGTCAGTTCAGGCCTGAATGACCACCTTCTTCTTGATATGGGGAGGAAATGGAAGGCAGAAAAAGTAAATACAGGCCACTAGCAGAGAGGAGGTAGAGCACCAGACTCTAGAGAAGGCGAATGGGAATAGTTTTGTAAGTCAAATGTGTTTTCCAGTTCTCCCTTATATGACATTTGCTGTGGGAGAGGCGTTGGAGGTGGCTGACAACAGCAGCCGTCTGCCCTGCGCACACCACACGCTGCCGGCCGGCCCACGCGCTGCCAGCAGCTCTGACTTGCCACAGTGCAAACAGGAGGGGCACTTACAGCAATACGCAAGGTCCAACCAGCCAGAGAGGCATCCTGGCTACAGAAAAGCATAGTTTTTAAGGGAATGGTCTCATGAAACAACTGTTACAAAAAGTCTGTCTTTCCCTGCCAGCACATTCTGATGAAAATTTTAATAGCAGACTTTGGATTATTTGGCCATTAAGTGGATTGAGACTTAGCTCAATCAGCTACTCTGCCATTAAGATCAGTGGCTTTCCTGGGATTGAATTTATCTAGAAAAGAATTATTCACTGTGTTCTCAGAAGGGAAGGATTGTATTTCAGTATTTCGGTAGAGAAGACTGCTGAGGCATAACGAGAACACAGAGAAAGAAAATATATAGCATGCTGTGCAAATGATATGGTCCTCCTTTCTTCTCTGCATAATTCAGTCCTCGCCAGATTTTAGCAGACAGGCTGCACTCAGTTTGCCTTTCAGAAGCCAATGATTGGAAATGCCAGCTCTCCCCAATTTCTCTGCCACAGGAGAAACATGCACCTCAAAACATGGCAAATGATTCTCTCAGAATGGAGACGCTGAGTAGCTAGAAATCATTACTTTTCCCCCAGCTTTCCCCTCTGACCATTTTGTCATTTAGGCTTAGCGTTGCAGCGTTAAAACAGGAACTAGCTGCAGGAAGTACAGATAAATTAAGCTTACTGAGACTGAAGAGACGAGCTCTTTTGGTCAGTACATTTACACTGAAGTAAAGCTGGTGGGAAGCAATCATGGATCTGTCCCACTAGGACAGATCTGGTTGTATCAGAGAGCATTTCTACCTTCTCTCTGCAGGGCTTTCTGCTCTCATGTAAATAGGCAGTAAAAATTAGTTGGAGGGGAATTCTTATTCTTCTGAGGCACAGCACTCTTGATTACAGCCAGCATTATCACTGCCTTCTGGGAATTAAGTCAGTGCCTTTCAAAATTAAATCATGGGGAGGGTTGCTGGTTTTCCAGCAGTTCAAGATCTGAAATGCCTTTCAGGCTTCACAGACAGAAAACCACTGAGCTTTTCTTCATACCCAGAGAATGGCACAATTGTGATCTTTTTTTCAGTGTAAAGCCTGAGAAGATGAGCTAAGAGCACAGAGCTGAGTTGCCTTGGAGAGAGGCTCTGTTGGTAAACTCTGCAAGGGGAAGGGAAAGTGGTCAGCAGTCTCATGGGTCAGCAGCTGGCCCCAAAGGGAGGTGGTGGACTTTTGGCTATCTGCAACTCAAAGCCCTGCTTGGTCATACAAAATCTGTAGTCTGCACAAGCCTGACACAGCAGCACAGCACCTGTTCAGTGTGTGCCTGACCCATATTTTAAGTGTGGGTCTGAGCTCTATTTACCCATTAAGAAGTATCTGGGCACAAGTCCTCTGTGCAGAGCAGAGATGAAGGGGCAGGACAAGTAAAGCCCAGGACTGTGCCATCCCCTACCTCTGTGTGACCAGGACATGAGAAGCAGCCAAAGCTGTCATCACTTATCCCACGCCTGTGGGAAGCACTGGGTATCTGGTGTCTGGCAGGGTGCCTGGAGAGACCCAGCTTTACTGGCTGCAGAAGCACAGAGATGAGCTAAAGACATCATGACAAATGAGCACGGAGATTATGGGGCTTCTGCTCAGGCACTGGCCCACACTCCTGTGCTCTGTGACTCCTTTACCGTGTATTCAGATAATATTTGTATTCTTGATGATCTACAAATTAGATTAAAAGCAGAGAGATAAAGCCTGCTGTATAGGATCAGGCTGCTGAGGCATCTGTGTCAGTATCCTGCTCTGGGATTAGGTGCTCTGAGATAAAGGCTCACAAAACTCAGTAAGTGACATGTAAATGAATAAACTCCTCCCTGGTCCTCTCACAGAGACTTTGTTCAGCTTGAGCTTGGCTGTGTTTAGAGGCATTCAGAATTCCTTTTTTTTTCAAGGGGAGAAGAATTTTCATATAGCTTTAAAAGAGCAACTAGTTAATGAAGCATTTTTATGACGAAAAACAGTTCGTACTTATATACATGCATTTTTTTGTGAATACAAAAAAACAGCATCCTCCTACATATATTTACCTCGACATAGGCATATACACATACCAAATATTTGCTCAGTTTCCCCCATAATTTCATATGGAGATCTCTATCTATCCCTTTCTTGGTACGTCCTCTCTTCCCCTCTCTCATTTCACTTCAATAAAAAGCCAAAATCCACAGGAATATAATAATGCTGTACAAACATCTGAAATGTGAAGAGCAGTGAGAGAAAAACAGTGTCCTTACACAAAACTGGGAGGGATAAAATGAAGGCTCATCAGCTCCGTGTAAAGAAGCAGAGATTCAGGTCAGGTATAAACCTTCTCCAGTGCTAAACCAGATCAGGCTGTGGAATTAACCACCTGAAAAGATCACTGAGTCACATCAAAGGAGGGATTGTGGAGCTAGAGGCTGTGGAAATTGCATTGGCATTAGGATGCAGCGACAGAGCTCCAGTAAGGCTGGCTCAGCTGCCTCACCCTGCCACCTCCACCTGGGGGTCAGTTTTTATTTCATGCACAATTAAATGTGACTTTTGCCTTATCTGCATGTAACAAGCTTGTTGTGCAGCTCCTGGTGTCCCTAGAGTGAAGTCTCAGGCTATGGCTAAGCTTATCCAGACTCCAGCAGATGGGGAGGGATTACTCTGCCCTAGCTCCCTGGGCTTTGCTCTCCCTGGGAGCCAAGGAGGGTCACGAGAGCTCCCTTGTGGGCAAGGCTGGCAGCAGTGGAGGGAGGAGTAACAGCTCCAGCCCACACCTGCAGCAAGTGAGAGGTGAGACGAGTGCAGTGTCACATAGAGCTGTGCCCCATACCACTGCTGTTCATGTTGACCACCAACTAATGAGCTGGAGAGAGCAAATAGCAGAGACATGTGGAAAACAGCTGGCTTGGCATGGCTGTGAGCATATCAAGCACAAACACTGGTCTGTCACTGCCATTTCCCGATGTCAGATTGACCAGTTCACCAGGTGCCAGCAGCCAGTGCCAGTGGGAGGAGGATTCTTGCTCCACCACCAGCAGCCAGACCTGCACTGGGCTGGACACAGAGAGTCCCTTTGGGTGCAAGCAGACCTTGCCAAGTGCCACACATGTTTATGTGCTGTGTGTTATAACCTGTCCTCCTCTCTTACAGTGATTTCCTTCAAATTCTTTTTCTGCTGTGTTTTTCTCACTTCCATGACAATATCATATTCCCAGTGACTCTGGCAGGTGCTCATCACTGGGATCAAGGGAAGAGAGGTCCCTGGTCATGGTAGTGGTATACAGTCATCTTAACTGAGCTGTAGTGTGGTGTCTTTTACTTGACTGGCCTTTTTTCAAGCAAACACTGACTTCACTGAATCACAAAATCACAGAATGGATCAGGTTGGAAAGGACCAAAGTGGGCTCATTTGGTCCAAGCTCCCTGCTCAGGTAGGGTTGTCCTAGAGCAGATGGCACAGGATTGTGTCCAGATGATTCTTGTGTAACTCCAGTGAGAGAGACTCCACAGCCTCTCTGGTCAGCCTCTCTGAAGCTTCATGGCCCCCTCCAATATTAGATCAGGGTGCACTTGAGTGTCAGTGGCAGATAGACTGTGTTACCCATAGCAGCTCTACACAGCAGTTTGGAAGCAGTTTGGAATTAAAAAAACGCAACCTGTGCTGAGTTTCTCTGTCATGGGGATGCACAAGGGCAGTGTGTAATGGCTCCTTCTGGGACCCAAGCTGGGAAGGATACTCTAATGGGTTGTAGCCAGGCACTGGACAGGCTGCAATGAGAGAGCTGTGTCTGGGTGCAGTTGGCACCACTCTGACACAAGCTGAAACTTGGCACCTCATCCTGGCTGCTCTCAGTGACACTGTCCCATCCCCAGTGTAAGGCAGCACAGCTGGTGCCCGTCCTAAGCAGGCTTTGAAAGCACAGGCAGGGAAAGGGGGTGTCCGCAGGCCCTCAACCTCAGGATTTCTGGCCCTCGTGCCTTGCAGCAGGATAATTGCAACATCTTCACCTCTCTCTGGTATGTGCCTGAGCTACTCCACTGGGCTCTGCGTGTGGATAATGAAACCTTTACTTATATCCATGAATTGCAGAGAAAGTCTTGAAGAATTGTCAGCTGGTCACCTGCCAAATGTAACCGAAGTTATGCAAGGTGAATGATATACAAGAAATAGTTAATTACAAAGGCACAGGAGAAAGGACTACTTAAAACTTTTAAATAAAAGAACTGTTTTTAGACTGGTGACAATGATGTTTTTCCAAACTAATGTCCCAAAGACTGTGAATACTTAAGACAGAGGTCTTGAAGAACTTTTTCTCTTTTTCAAATCCATTAAGTATTTTACTACAGAGGTGGACAGAAGGACAAGCCTTGCAGGCTGAGTACATCTGAAATGGAGGTTTGTAATGAAGGTAGTGGGTTCCTAACTTGTGTGTCAGGTTGTTTCAGGCTTGTTTTTGAGAGAGCCACCAATGAGTACCTAGTGGACAAGGAGGGTGTAGAAGGCTGTAATCTGTGGTTTACAGTAGTCATGTGTTCTGTGCATTGCCAGGCGCTATCCTTCTGCTTAGGGATGTGTTGGTATTACTGTAGCTGGTCTCCCAGGCTGGACACTCAGCAGCTCTAATCCTGGAGAGATATCCCTGCTCGGCTTGCATTGCATTTGCATGAACAATCACCATTATATCAAAAGAAGATAAATTGCTAGTTAGAAAATTATTTGAAAGGAGTTTCAAAATAGTTTTCTGAGAAGGCTGTGCTAAAAACAAATACCTACTTACGTATATGCATAGTGTGAGGATTATCACATAAGGAAAGTAGGATATAATGCAGTTAAGTGTGCATAATGCTTCTCCACACCACTGTGGGAATTAAGTTCCTTTCCCCTATAAACTCCTCTGTGTTCTGGCAGGAGAGGGTCTGGCAGGCAGCTGCCAGTACTAAATGAATTGCACAACAACCATTGCCTACATCCCACTGGTCTGCAGAGGCTTTCTATTTTCATATTTTCAGTTTTTCACTCCTATAAAGAAACACTTTAAAGCCCAAAGACAGCTGGCTTGCCACAAGCACAGCCTCCCTTGGACATAGCTGCATGCCTTTCCTATTTATCCTACCTTGTCTTAAGGGGAGTATCTCTTGCTGTTGAAGAGCAGAGCTGAGTCTATCATTGATATCATTTACTAGAATCATGTGCTGTTCTCCTGCTAAAGAAAACCCAAAGTCATACAGTCTCCTGGAAAACAAAAAGAATATTTAACATATTTATAGATCTCTCTTCATTACTAATTATAGGCTGTTGCCTTCTGCTCAGACTCAAAAAAAGCACACTGTGAACAAACATTCAAGTGAAACAAGCATGCAGTATCTTCCATGCTTCTTTGGTTAAAACGCTGTTTTTAAAGGCTGAAACAACTACACGTTCTGTGTGTGAATATGGAGCAGAACAAATACGGAGCAGAACAGTAAATCATAATTTCAACTGACATTCCAACGAAGAACCCCCAATCAGAGTATTACCTGAATAAAATACCTCATAATACTATGCTTGAAACACTTTCAGCATCTGTAACTTCAGATCTGTGCCTGCCAAGTTTTCCTGCATTTCAGGAGTAATTAAATTATTCCCACCTTCCTGGAGATAGATTTGCAAGTCCAATAAATTACAGGGACAAGCAGGTAATTAGACAGCTAAATGCTGTCATTTACAACGGTATTTATTTACACCTACAATCTTCTGCTAACAGCTGACTGGACATTAGGAAGGGGGATGTGGACTCACAGGCTGTTTAAAAGCATTGGGTCCGTGGTGCCTGACTAGGTCTAAATTGATGTAACAACTTTCCATTATATTTCCCTTATATTTCTTGCTGTCATGCTTTGCATCAGCTCCTTGCATGTCTCCCATAGAATCACAGAATAATCTGGGTTGGAAGGGACCCAGAAGGATCATTGACTCCAACTCTTAAGTGAATGGCCCATACAGGGATTGAACCCACATTCTTGGCATCATTAGCACCATGCTCCAACCAACTGTGCTAATCTCAGGGCACCCAATTCTCATTAAGCAGTGACTGAGTCACTTTCCCTGTTCCTTGCTATGTGGTTTTTCTGTCTCTCATTCTCCAGCCAAACCCCCTTCTTTTTTTCCTCCCTATGATTTGAAAAATATCTCATCCCATGGTGTTCTGAGCTGGAAGGTGAGTTTGGTTAGGAAGCCGCAGGTCAAAAAGCTTGGATAATTCACATACAAATATATTTGCACTAAAGGTTAGACACTTGCATCATCCGCTTTTCTAGCCTGAGGTGCCAGATAGCTAATATGTGCGGTAGCTAAATAGCAGCTTGATGTTTTTTTAAAGGTTACATTGCTTTTAGCTTATCTGCATTATGCTGGGCATGGTGTTACTGGCATTTCATGACATCAGAGTTACCTTTATACTGACAACAATACAGAAATACCCAGAAGCTACAGCATGATATAAGCCCTTTATGATGGCTATGCTTAAGGAAGCCTTACAGAAAAATGCAGATTTAACTTCTGTCAGAAAAAGAAACTTCTCTGAGGGCTATGGTATAAAAGTGAGCTCTCTTCTCATTCCCTTCTACACCTTACCAGTCATTTAGTTCAGTCTGAAAAATCATATGAGATAATCATATGATTTTTATGTCGTATTTTATTCAATCCTTTTTATTGAGCTGAAAGAAAACAATACAGAAGGTAGAACACTTCTTCAGTCATAAGCTAGAGGAGAAAAGAACAGTTTCTCTCTGTGAGACACCCAAATGGATAAAGAAGAAAAAAAGAGCCCAACACGCCCCCTCACCCCCACTCTCACTCCCTAAAACACCGAATTAATAAAAGGGAAAGAGGCAAAGGGTAGGTGAGCATCTGTCTCTTTTCTGTGTCTGTGGAAAAAAAATTAAAAATTTGTTCTTTTGACTTAAAATAATATCTGGTTCAGTAACAATTTTGGATGTTGGAGCAATTACCAACAGACTTTGATTCAGGCCAGCACTTTGAACCACACCTGGAAGGCAGCTGAAGGCCTGGTAAATCTAAAGAGTTGAACATTTCTATGCTTCTAAACTAAGCTGCTTTTATCTATGTAGCAGTGGCAGCTTCAGATTACGCAAGTGAGACACTGCAATCTGTAGGGCTCAGGAAAGCCCTGCTGTACCAGGGCTTTCTGCCCGTCCTTCCTGCTCCACAGATTATGGGTCATTTGAGAATCAAGGAGATCTGTGGAGACGAAGCAGAGAAATTTGGCATTAATGTGTCACTACATATGAGAGAACAGTTGTTTGTTTTGATTCTGTACAACATTCTGGTGCAGATGATGAGAGCATTTCCTCCCCTGGAATTCACCAAGACTTTTGGAAAGAAAAATACAGCAAAGGACACTACTGAACAAGATCAAACATGAAGTAGCCAAATAAACCACAATTTTGAGTGAGATAGCAGAAGGAGTGAGGTACTAACATTGGGTTTTTTAATGCAAAATGGATTTAAAAATAAGCATTTTCCTAGCATCAGGATTTGAAAGTGAGGCTGAGGAAGAGCATCTAAAATTACATCAAAATGAGACTACAAGACGATTTGCTCGTTATTAGAGTTAGGTCAGGTAGCTGAACCTGGAAGGAAATGATAGGAAATGTTGACTGGTGCAGAAGTAGAAATTCTCCTGTGGGGGTCCTGTTGGCCAACAAGCTGAACCCGAGTCCCCTTTGTGCTGCTGCAGCCACAAAGGCAAATCAGATCCTGGGCTCTCTCCACAGAGACATCATGAGCAGAGACATGATCATCCCACCCCATTCAGTGAAGGAGAGCATTTCAATATCTAAGGAAGGTTTATTTTGCTGTAGAATTGGAGAAGGGAATGATAAAGAAACACACAGTCATAGCTGAAAATAGATAAGAGACAAGTTTATGTTAGACATCAAGAGAAATACCAAGCCTGTTGTATGATACTGATTTGTGAAATAGTTCCTTACAAAATGTGGAAACACGTGTTGCAAAGAAATTTAAAGGAAGAAAACCTCAAGAGTTAATACCACTGAATATGTCTGTCTGGTTATGCCTCTTTGGGTACAGAGAGAAAAGACATGAGTGGTTCTTCCCATCCCTTAACCTATTGTCTGGTACCAATGCAGTAAGAGGGATGAAGCCATCCTGCTGTACTGTGTGCCAGGTTAATCAGGGACAAGCTTAAGTCCCTGAAGATCTCCCTTTAGTGTCACTGGGAAGGTCTTTCCACTGGTGCTAAGAAACAGCTTGCTTTACATTTCAACCCCATCTGTGAAGCTGTTGCTTGGATGTTAAGTAAAAATACGCTACCTTATAAAAAAAATAACTAGCTCTTTGTTTTCTGGTTAGAATATTTTATATTGTCAGAATAGCACAAGGAATATATTGCCAGAAAGGGGAAGAAAAGAGCCCATGAACCCTCAAGGTGTATCACATTATCTCTTTCAGTAAATATACAATGGTTTATTCCTTGACAAGGAATATTCATTCACCTTCTTTTCTGCATATATTTTTTGTTGAGTGAGTGGGCAGGCTGTGACAAGGGGTACTTAATTTGACATTGCATATATTTATGACCTACAAAACTTGATATAGACCAAAAAGAGTGGGCAGAGGATGGAAACTGAGAGCTGGCTTAGCAGCTGAATATAGACCTAAGAGCCAAGAAATCCTTGGTACTAATTGTACTGCCACTACTGATTTATGGAGTGTCCTTGGGCACTGTTAAAACTTAGCAAGTGTTTTGAGGTGGAAGAGAGCTATGTGTTTCTATTAAGATGGCATAATGAGGCTTTAATTAGGGAAAAATTGGCTACTTCTCTGCTGAGATGGAATAACAATTGTAGATGTGAATATATAAATACTCTACTGAAGCTGAAAAGGAAGTTATTGGTTCCTCTGACATGAAATCTTGAGAATGGGCCATAGAACAATTTCAACGTTACAACAGAGATTGTATATAGTTTTGTATGGGCCAGTGTCACCATCAAAGGTTAATACACTTTAACTAATTTTAATTTATAATTAATTCTGATTGAAAAGATTGTTTCCATTCCAGTGCAATTCATATAAGCCAATATGTACTCAAGACGGTTGGAAACTTGGCCATATTTCCTTCCCACAGGAGCATTAAGCCAACTTTGACATTTTATACATTTTTAATTAAATCACTATGCTCTTTGCAGGCCAGTGTTTGCTCTGACAGTATTTTTAAGCTTGAAATTCAAAGGTAGATTATTTTAACAAATGTGCACAAAGATTAAAAAATGAATCCCTTCAGTGTTGAGACTGCATTGTCTGTTATCTCTCTTTTGAGTAAAACAGATGGTTCACATTGCAAATGATGCATGAATAGGACTTCCCCAATGTGATGCAAATGGATCTGTGAAACTGGCATTGTATGAAGGAAAAGAGGCTGATGTTAGTAGAAACTTCTTGGACAAACCTTAGTAATGAACATGTTCTTTGATTATGTTTCACCACCCGTTGAAAAGCAAAGCATGTTCAGAAAAAATAAACAGAGAGAAAGGTGTCCTTTCAGAGACTGATGGTTTCAGGGACAATAAACCAGTCAGCAAGCCAGTGCCTGGTGCTGCTGCTGATTCCCATCGTCACCTTTGGCAAGTGCAGTCACCCAGGGTCTCTGGGTCAGCCTCTGTAACACGAGGGTTACAGCCTCCTGCTGTTTATCATCTTTCTGATGCATTCAAACCATGCGTGTTTGGGGCAGATATTTTCCCCCAGTGGCTGGCACAACCACTGCACACTGCTGTGTTCCAGAAATTGGAAACAAGCAACAGTGTGGTGGGAACAATATTTCACTGAGCTTGAATGACCTTCCATGTGCACGGGATTGTATGGATTAGATCTTATAACACAAAAAAGCCATTTCATTTGAGCAGATTTTCTCACCTCACTGCTCTCAACTAAGTATTTTCTTGAAATACCTCATAGCTACTTTAAGCAAATGAGGATCAGGTCTAAATTCCTCTTTAAGCTCCCAGTTTAGAGCAGGCCTTAATGAGCTTTCAGTCTGTTCCTACAACTGTCAATATGCATGTTTCAGTGATTAAAATTAAATACATTCCCAGGCTGGTGTTATGCTGACCAGGTTTACATAATCTTTTGAATTACTGATTCTTATGGTTTTTGAGGAAAATGCAGATCTATCACAGCAAAACAGTATGCAAAAATGGTTTGCATTATCCTTAATTATGGTATTGAAAGTGCCCAGCAGCCTTGTTTTAAAATGGAGCACCCCAATCACCATGTCACCAGCTTCTCTATTTTTTGTATGTTTTACTTCATTTACTTCTATTATCATAGATCACAGAATGGTGTTGTTTTTGGAAAATAGTGGAATGAGTTATTTATTTGGGTGTTTGGGCCTGGTAGCCAACAGGTTTTACAAATTTACGAGATATCTGGGAGAGCAGTTGCAACAGGTTGAGCTGAAGGATGGGAAAAACATGTCCGTAAGAAATAAGAACCCCAAACTGTTGCTCGCCCTTCTATTTGCACATCAGGCTATCTTGTAGATTTTGATCACACAGGTTCACTTTCATGTGTTTATTGCATCTATTCCACAGGCACCCCAACATGGTCAATGTGTGGTCTCGCTGTTAAGTGCCATAGTTGATTGCCAATCACCCCCTGGAAAACTTTCCTTTTCCCTATGCCAAATCACATTGTCAAAGAACACCAAAACCTCTGTCTTTGCACAGCTTCCCACTGGCTTGATGAATCTCAACCTTGTTTTCTCTGTGGCTCTCAATTCAGATCACACAGGTGGAGAGACCCAAGACAGACCCTACCAGGAAGAATCTGAAAGACTCTGGGAAAGAAAGGTGATATCCAGGATCACCAGTTGGGAAGGACAGAGAAGGTTCGGGCTGAGAAAGGATTGTGACAGAACATGTGGAAAAAGGAAGGAATAGAAATTTGAAATTCTAAGAACAAACAGAAGTTTAGAATACCATGAAAATTTGCCTTGTTTTAGTTGTTGAATATTATATATTCTGTCCTCTCCTTGCAGGGGTACCTAATTCCCATAGTAATTCTAATTTTTATGGCATACTGGGCACTCCTGTACATACTTGCTTCAGAGCTCACCAACCTGGAAGACACAGCTGAGGTTTGCTCCTTGCCTAACAGAAAATTCTGATCTTGAAGGGGTCTATCCAGCCACTATAGCGAGTGATGCAGGCAACCCTCATAAAATGAAGTGTTCAATATTCTGTGTGTAGAATCACATCCATTTTCTCAACATCTGGAATGATTCCCCTGACTTTTCAGGGCTCTTTAGCTTAAATGCTCCGTGAAGTCTGTGTACAACTAACAGTTGCTGCTTTTTTTTCTGGAGTGAGAAGAGAATGTTCATTTTTGCATCCATTTGTGTGGCTTCTGGGACTTTTTTTGCTTTTAACATTCTCTGGCAATGCCTCATCCTGAGTCTGCCTTTGGCGGCAGCCACTGCACCGAGGGGCCATGCAGGCAGAATAAATAACAAGGCAGTGCTGAGAGGCTTTCCTTGATACAAATTGCTGTAGGCTGGAAAGAGAGGGCATATTTTGTTAGCAAAGAAAAGGCCTCCACGGCTGTTGCTGTAGGAAACTGATCCATTATTGTCACTCTCTGTTCTGGGAAGGGACAGAAGAACTTTTTGATTTTCTTTAGTTTCTGCTGTATAGTCTGCCACAGCAGCCAGCATTAGCAAAACCAGACCCGTGCTCATCTGTTCAGAATATCACTATTATTTCTGAATACTGATTAGTCAGGCAGACTGCAAGGCAGAGCTGTGAGAGTTTCAAAAGGAAGGCAACAAATTGTTGTACTGAAGTGGCAATGACACGAAAAATGGTGGCAGGGTACAAGCAATCCTCTTAAAGGACCTGGAAAAACTGTGAAAAAAAAAGGATTGTGGCTGAAAAACAGCTGTTAGATGAAGAAAGTTTTTACTCAGCACTTTCTAGACCACATCTAGAGTACTGTGTCCAGCTTTGCCCCCTGCAACACTAGAAAGACACTGACGACCCAGAGCAAGTTCAGCAGAGAACTTCCAAGATGATCAGGGCAGGAGCACTTGCCTTATGAGGAGAGGCTGAGAGATGTGGGCTTCTTCCATCAGGAGATACAATGGCTTTGGAAGGACTTAACAGCAGATGATTGATGAGTACAGGGAGGTCACAGAAAAGATGGAACCAAGCTGTTCATATTTGGGCATGACAGGTGGACCGCAGACAGTCGGAGTCTCACTAGATTTAAGGAGAACATTTTTCACTGCAAAGGAGTCAGGCAGCAAAGCATCCTGCCCAGGGAGGCTGTGCAGTCAGTCTCCGCTCTGGGAGGATTTTCAAGACCCAACTAGATAAACCCTCAAGCAAAGTGGTCTGAAGCTTACCTTGCTTTACACAGGGGCTTGAGCCAGAGACCTCCTGACCCTTCCCACCTGAGTTACTCTGTCATCCTGATTACCAGCCCGTCCATCCCACTAAATATAAACTGAGCTCCACACAGCTCACTACACCTCAGTCATCACCCAGAACTAGCAGCCACTACACAAACTCCTAACCTCGAGGAAAAAAACGCTCAAGCCTCCAAGCTCCAGGATCCTTGCAATATTTTAATTTTCTAAAGAGACAAACCTTGAAATGTTGACCTCAATGTCTTCACTAGAGTTACAGCAGTTCAGGGCTGTGGAGAGCATGAAACAATGGTTTCAACTCAGAAATGTTCCCCTACGTGTGTTATTTTAAGCCTGAAACCTCCTGCTCTCAGGCCATCGGTCCTCTTAAGGGTAAGTTAGTGCTGGGTGCTCTACATGGCTTAGAGGTCCAGCAAAGTCAAAGACTGGGGTACCAGAAGCTTAAGATGGTATTTTCTTTCAGACTGTGACAGACGAAATGGTGTTAATCTTTTCATGCCCTCTGGTTTGCTGTTATTATAAGAAAAGAAAAATAAATAAAATGTTATTTTGCTTATATGTAAGCAAAGAAGTAAATGTAAACCACAGGGTCAGTGCTTTGTAACAGTGTTAGAGAGGGGTAAACAGCAGCTACCAGTTAGAACTTAGCACTTGAGAAAACACATGAAGGAAAGTAAAGAAATTACAGAAAAAAGGTCTGCCAGGTTTAGCACAAGAAGGACTTTTTGAGTCATAGTACAAGCAAATGAAGTAATAAAAGACCACCTTTGCAAAGTGAAAATAGGACCATTCATAACTTCAATAGACAAAAAAAGAAATTGACAGTAGATATTTATATTCTGTATTTTGAGAAAAGCAGGTGATAAGCCTGTGCCACTTCAAATGCTTTCCTGTCCACTGTAAAGTAAGAAAAATTCTACCATGTCTATAAGAAGGATGTTTATAAATCACCAGACCTGGGTGACTTGCATCAAAATATACAGCCAATTGCTTCGATCCTTTGGTGACGGTACAGTAAAAAGGAAAAAATGGGTTAATATGAGCAATCACCTTGCTATCCTGATGTATGCCCCTTGCAAAATAAGACAAAAATGAACAAGATTTAATTAATGAGGATGTAAATAGAGGTAAAAGGTGTGAATACCATTCCATGACAGTCAATATGATGCTGTTAAAAACCAAATCTTGTCAATACAGACTGATTTTACTATGAATTACGTGTTTGGCTGATAAACACTGTCATGTAGACATAAAAGATTTTTATGGTTTAATGTGTACTGTTTGCTGGCGTAGGATAATCTGAGCTTTTAAAAAATGAGTAACTGCATGGCAAGGTTGCAAAAATGAGCAATTAGTGTCAATAAAGCTTGGATAAGATGAATTCAGAACTTTCTAAATGGCAGATTGCAGAGCTATTGCTAACATGAAATTTTCTCTGAATGAGTATGTTTCTAGTGGCATCCCATTATGGTATGTACTAGAAGCAGTGTTGACCAACCAATTTCGTCAGTGATCTGGAATTAAATGCGACATTCCTATTGATCTAAAACAAATCTGTGAATATCACATATACTGCTGAAATAGAAATTGTAATGACATGACAACTATATGAAATGGTGTAGGGAGTTTAAGTGCATGAGTGTAATCAAATAAAGCTTTTTAATATGGCTGAGACTGTATCTGGAGAGTTGGGGAAGCAGCATTGCCAAGAAGAGTCTCAGAGATGCCACAGTGCAAGCAGAGTCCCCCTGTGATGCTCTGGCAATACAAGCAAATGTAATGCCCAGCTACATAAACATGAGATAAACAAGCAGGAGCAGGGAAGTGATTTCACTGGAACTGAAATATTGCATGAAGTTCTGATGCAGGCATCTTGAAAAACATTTTGGAAAATGAAAATGTGCAGAGATGATTTGAAACCTGATGAGTTTGAGAAAATGGTTTATTTGTAGAGGGTTTGATCTATTTTTTGTGAAGTGGCTTGATAGCAGCTGAAGTAGGGAAAAAAAAAGGAAGGTAGGGCACAGTGAATACTTAATCCAGTGAAAAGAGTTCAGCAAGAAACAAGAACAGGGGTTATTAAGCTCAAATTTTGGAAGCCAGAAAGGGTTCTAGGACAAGAAGATCCACCATTTTTTTAACACTGGGGTATGAATCTTTGAAAAAAATTTTTTTAAAAGGGATAGTGAATCTGTTTCTGAATATTCATCTCTGTTAAGAAGAAAATGCTTTGAAAAATAGGTTTTAGTCAGACAGAGGTCATTTGGTGTGGTAGAAAAAATAACTCCTTACACATTAAGTTGGTTAAACAGACAAGAATCATTCTGAGATCTTCCCTCCTGTTACCACTTAGGTCTCTTGGAGATGTCCAATTGATGGGCATGTGAGGGTAATTTTATTCTTGTGATTATATTTTTAGTTTAAATGCCTATTGGGTTTTCCCCCACATGTGTGGCTGTCTGTGCTCTAGCAACACTGGTCATACTCACCCTTTTTGTTCACGTGGAATGGTTATCACAGTCTTCTTTTTCTGAAATGAGAAGAGCTGTCTGTGTCTGTCCCCAGGTTCCCTCCAGGCAGGGAAAAAACACTAAGAAAACATCCTGCAAACAGAACTTTGGTTTCTGAAACTCATAAGTAAAAAACAATTCGTGAAACAGGTGTGAGCCATTGTGTTTTCTCCCTGGAAGGATCCCTTTCCATATTATTGAGACTGGCCTTATTACAGCCATCTCCAGCTGGCAGGCAAGTTATGTATGTACTCAATAACAGCAAACATCAATGAAATGAGCCTTTAGAGCCCCTTACTGTGCTTGACTCACCTTTATTGATGCAGTGGAATGCAAACTGCATTTCCAATAGCAGTAGCTGATGGACCTCAGGACCAGATGGAGGAAACTGCCTGCGACTGGGGAGAGCAAATTTAAACCGCTCCCGAGTGCCCCAAAATAACCTCGCAAGCAGTCATGGTTACAAGAGGGAAGGCAGAGCCGACACTGCTACAGACATCACCCAGCCAAAGTGCTCTTCTGGAGTGGCACTTCATCTGCCTGAATGAAACAGGAGTGGGAGTCACTCACCTAAATGTAGGTCACCTGGGCTGAGTGGTGACCAGGAGAGGTCAGTTGAATGGGCATCAAAGCATGATTCAGCCCACCCTAAAATAGACATCTAAATTAAGGCTCCACAGAAGTGTCTTCTCTCTCTCTTGGCTGCACAGGAGGTTTTCTAAGTGGCTCTGCTGCAGATGTCTGCCTTCATTAACTTTTAGGGTCTTACGACCAACTCAATTTCTTCCACCTGTCAGCCCTGGGAAAAGGCCCTGATGGGCCACAGTCACACTTGTCGTGTACATGAAAAGGAGCAGACGTGATTTCATTGTGTTCCACATGCACAAAACGCGCATTCACGCTGACTGAGGAGCACTTACTGCAAGCAGTGCAGGGAGGCAGTCTGGGCTCTGATCATCCTGTCTTCGTTAGCAATCTTTAGACACCGCTTATAAATGAGTGAAAGTGGTTTCTCTGTTTTTTCCCTGCTCATTACAAATGAGGATTGATCCAACATTGATATCAAAAGGTGACAGGCTCATTCTCCTTACTAACTGAGGGCAAACCAAAACAAGCCAGTTTGAACTTTGCACCAGTGACACGGGGATAATATGCTGGTGCAGTTTTTCTGTGTTTTCTGATTATAAATGACAATCTGAAGTTAAGGTAGGGCTGTCACATTCCCAGAACCAAAGTGTCACCTGTGGCATTATCAGAGGGCTGCAGGAGGAGCGATGGGCTGGGTCCTGTTGCAGTTCAGTGCTAGGAGGTGAAAACAGCTTTACTGGAAAATTTGCACAGAGCTCTGGGACTTCCTGTGTGCTGTATGATGCAGTGCTGTTTTTGAAAGCTATAAAACTAGTCAAGTGACTTGAAAGCATCTCATTATTTCATTCACTTGGAAAAATATTGTCTCTGTCAGAGATGGACTGTGAAGCAGTATAACAAAAGCAAAGATTAGTTCAAGATTCCTGGCATTTTTGGGAGTTGGATAGAATTTTACTTGCGTGGGACTATTTCCCTGCAAATGGAGGACTGTAGTTACAATGTGATGGAAAAGAGAAGGGGAATTTGCAGTGGACTAACAGAGAATAATTTGATACCAAAGAGAAGCCTCTGACTTGTAGATTTGCACATTTCAAATAAGTGAGAAACTGCCCAGTTAACCTCTTAAAATACAAACAATGCTTGAAATGGGCTAACAAACAAGTGACCATGTAAAAAATGGCACTGTAGGTGACATCAGAAGCAGTTCTTTGAGCAACTTCAAAAAACCCAGACTGCCATGAAATTTTACATGAAAGAGGACCTTAGATTCCTAATACATGTAAGACATGGCCTAAAATAAATATTTTTTCTTTCCAATATACATCTTCTGCCTTTCACTGTGGTTCTTGCTTTCACCGCTTGTCTAAGACCAAATTAAGAGTCAGTAGTAAATATCCTTTTTCCATTCTCACATGTCACATAGGCCAGAAGATGCTGAGTGAGCACTGTGCTTAAAAACATCTTCAGAGACTAGACACAGGAGATGTGTGATGGAAAGAACCCAAGGACATGCATTATTTCTGTAGTGAAATAAAGCCTGCAGTAGTACTAGCAGAGGGAAGCATCCTGGTGGTGGTATCAAATAAAATGGGACAAATATGTATGGCAAGCACAGTGTGTCTCAACCCACACTCTGTAAAGTGAGACCCAGTCAGCAGGCAAAGGAAGGTACACACAAAGGCAAATCAGCAGTGATATGCAGGATCTGTTCCAGTGGAAGTGGATATTGGACTGGGCCTTGTTACATGCAAACACAACTGATTAATCAAAATTGCACTGTTGTGAACTGTGGAAATTGCTAATGCAACCAAGGTGAATGGCCTTTACCATTTGTGGTTTTCCCCAAATGCATTTGCTGGAGCCAAGATGCTGCTTGGGCACCTGCAGTGCTGCTTCCCTTTGAGCTGGAATTGTTTTACTCTGAGTTCATGTTCTCAACTCCCTGCTCTGCCATTTGCCCTCAGTGTTCTTCTCTCTCCCCCAAGTTTTGCAGTATCATTGCTCTGACATCCCCAGCATGATCATCTCTGACATTATCCTGTCTGTTTTTCTTCCTGACAGCCACTCACAGGAAATTCTCATATGAAGGAGGATTTGTGAAGAGACCGTTGTCTCTGTGTGTTGCCTCTGACTTGTTCCCTTTTTGCAGTTCCTGTCATAGCTCTTTGCTGCTCAGTCTCAGTTCTCTGATGAATCTAATCTGCTTCCCCCTGCTTCTTCACTGGGGGTACCTTCAGAGCTGTTACTCAGCTCATAGCAAGGGAGACAGCTCCATCTTATTACTCTCTTTTAAAAGCAATAGCTTTGTGCAGAATGTTTTCTTCCTTGGGGGTTGGACTAGATGATCTCCAGAGGTCTCTTCCAACCCTAACAATTCTGTGATTCTGTGTTTCTTCCCTTTTAAGTCATTCTTTCCTTTGCAGTTTGAGGTGGGCTTTTCAGTTCTCAGCCCAGCTTTGGACCCTGGGGTTTGGAAAGAACCGACATTTCTGTCACATTTCACTCAGTCACCAAAGTCACCTGCTTTAATTTGGAAAACGTATTCTCCATATTGGTCAAATTCAGTAAATGCCTTTAATGTTACTATATGTATGTGTCCATTCACATTGAGGTAAGAGCTTGGAGGCAGCAATCAGAAGATTCAGCAACCTGCCCCCCACATCTCTCTCTTTCCAACACAAGACTTCATAAAGTTTCACATTTTTCTACAGACCTACCCCTTCCCTGTGGTTTCCCTCAGGTCAGCTGGACTGTGTGTCCAGCTCCTCTATTTAAAACCAATTTGTTTTATCAAAGAGTTTGTTAGCATAAGTCAAACAAACCCCCTCAACACCTTCTTCAGACTATTTCTCACTGAAGACACCTCTTTTTTCCTTCTAAAGAGGAGATGCTACAAATACATTTTCACGTCCTAATACCACAGCCCTTGCTTGGCAACTGCTTCCTCAGAGTCAGTGGATTTTCCCAGTGTGGCTGTGAGGGGGCAACCACACTCCTCATAGTCGTATGGCTCTCAGCCAAGGTGTGCAAATTCCCCTCCCGGCTCTGCTAGAATGCTGATTCATTCATTGCAGAGAGCTTGGAGTTGAACAGCAAGGGGCAAAAAACCTGCTTAGTGAGGTGCTCTGTGAACACATTTTTCCCTGCAATGAGGTGGAGAAAAGGCTGAAATTTGAAATGATCCTCACCACTCCTACTAGGGCTCACAGTGTAGCTGGACTTTATTTTTAGCTCTTTACCTCTTTTTTTTTTGGCCATTTATTATTTATTTCACGTCTTGAGAGAGGTCACTCTTGCTCATCACTCTCTGAAGTTTCAGGTAGTCAA
This sequence comes from Cnemophilus loriae, assembly GCA_013397755.1. Lineage (NCBI taxonomy): Eukaryota > Metazoa > Chordata > Aves > Passeriformes > Corvidae > Cnemophilus > Cnemophilus loriae. Next base: position 2,239,777 of record VZTF01002191.1, read on the forward strand.
AGACTTCAGCTCATGCCATTCCCTGCTTCGATTACATATGGTCTAATAAGCCTGGCCACTGCTGGCAGACTCCCAAAGTTTCGTTTGCTAGAAAATAAGCTTAATGCCCATTATTTTATCCCCAAGATACTTCAGGTTTCCAGACAGCTTTCAAATTTGAGATTAGGAGGCATAAACAAGCCAGTTGATTAATTACAAGAGGTTTTTTATACATCAGATTCCATTTTTCAGCTGCTAAGTAAAAGGAAAACCTCCTCATCTACCAGAAGAGTGCCTGTTTGCTCATGTGGCTACTTTGCATGGGAGCAGGCTGCTCTCTCTTTGAAATTCCCGTTAATAAAGAGGAAAGGTTTCTAACTAATTTGAGGAAACAGTGAAGAATGAGGAGAATGAGGCTACCTCCCCCACTGTCCTTACCAGTGGTTCTTCACCTCTGGATCCTGGATGATCACCCAATGCACCAACATGCCTTTCACATGCTCTTTATTTCTCTCTATTCATTTTGCTGGAGGCTAGCAAAACCCCCATCATCAAACGAGCACAGCCAGAGTTCATCTCCACCAGAGGGAGGCTGGGAAAGCCTGTCTCCTGCTTTCCATGAAGGCACACTCATATATAGCTACATCAGTGATTCCCAGGATCTGTGTTGTTCCCCTGCTGCCTTTGTAGCGGTGTCTCAGCCAAGGTTGCTCAACCTGCCCACACTTGTGGCAAACTCAGCCTAACCATGGCATTAGAAAGGGCATCATAGGAACCCTTCAGTGTCTGCCGAGTTTGTGTCAGAGATGCCAGAGTCCTTGTCTTTCCCTCCTAACTTGGGTCTTCATGACTCCTGATAGTACTGACTTCAAGGGGCTGGGACACCCTTCCTTTCCATGCAGGAATGTTATCTTTGCAGGTGCAGTCTGTGTCTGCTGCCCTTCCTCCATCTCACCAGAAAATGTCCCCCTCTCTTAAGGCAACCCCAGCCCCAGACAGAGAGGTAGAGAAGGAGAAGGAAGGACTAGGCCTACAAAGAGTTTATCTGTGGCACCTCCCTAACAGCATCCTATTCATTTCAGCAAATTCTTCCAGCATTTCCCCATGGACAGAAGTTTTTAGTTGGCTCGTAAGAAGATAATATTTTCACAAAGTGAAATTGGTCTTGCTACCAGAAGCAGAAGCAGTGGCAAATGACATCTGTTAATTCCTATCCCTGCATAATTCCCAAGTGGTTAAAAGCTCTGAGTGCAGAAGACAGCAGGGAAGGGGGCAGGGCAACTAAGCAATGCCACAAAAAATGAAAGCTATCTTGAAACAGAACATTAGAGTATAATTGAAAGCAGCTGCACTTTTTAGTTTAATGCCCATCCTAGATACAAAATGAAAACAGTAGCTACAATTGTAATGAAATAAAGGCATAAAACAGTCCTAACTAAGAGTGAGATCTCCCATATCACAGACCTGGTCTTCTGCTGGCTCCTCGAGAAAGGAACGAGGGTCACTTCGCAAAGTACCAAGTGATGTCATATCCTGACATTTCTAAAAAACTCTAGTAATATATGGTTCAAAGACTACAATAGCTACAAAAGGTGACTTAAAATGCTATGAATGACCCAAAGTTAAAGGCTGGAGATCTCAGAATAGGTTAATGGTCTACGCATAATAGTGAGACATACATAGAAAACTCAAGTACCTGAAAATAAATGAAGTAAATAAAGTTCTAAATCAAAGAAGAGATTGCAGTAAAACACATTCTCCTCTCCACCACCCCATCCTGCTCTACTGACAAAAATGTCTGAAACCCATACACAGTAAAGAAACGCTCTGTCCTCTAAAGCAAGGTAATAAGCTAGACATGGAAGACCGTGGCAATGAAGACACTGCATCCGTATTTCAAGTGTTTTCATGACTGATGATGACAGATCCTTTCCTGGCTGTGAGTGGTATAAGAAGGAACTAATTTTCTTTGGCTTTTCTCAGGCATACAGAAATAAGGCAATGAAGCATAGATAATATGGTTTGGCAAGTCACTTACTCTGAGTATTCAGTAGGACAGATCTTTAGCTTGCATATATCAGCATAGCATCATTGCCTTTATATTAATTTAACATCTGCCTCAGTTTATTAATGGTTCTGTTGCTGTTCTTTCTTAATGGACATTCATACATATCCTAACAAAGAAATCCCCGAAAGAGCTGTCTTAAATCAATGGAGCAAAACAATTTACCCCATAGTAAGGGAAATATTGGAAATAAAGAAATGTTGGAATGCTATTCAAGGGCTCCAAAGCAAGGCAAGTAAATCAGCCTGGGATTTGTTTGAAAGAAAAATGAAGATTCAGCGCATGGTTTAATTTATTTCTGCCAGGATATGGCTGTCCATTCTTGCACCTCCAGCCTCTATGCTTGCATGCTTCTGTCTACTAAACTAAATCCAGTACTAGTATTCAAAATCACTCCCCAATACAAGGATTGTCTAAATTAAATTAACTATCACTGAGCAAGCATGTGTCTAATCCTTTACTTGTATTCTTCTATTGATCATAACTATAACAGTTTGGTATTCTGTCCAAATATATTCTAAACAGAAAATGTAGTGTTTGGTGTTGACATATGAGGAATGGCAGGGGGGAGAGTAGGGGTTGTCTTACTTCTCAGTCAGCTACTACTAGCTTAACATATTCTTGCTTATCTGATTGCCTCTCCTTGGACCCACGAGTATTTCCTCCCACAGGCACTGAAACCTGTACATTTGGAACCCATAGCAATAGGAAACAAACCCTTTTATTGTTTCTTTGGGCACTGAAGCTTGCCTCAAAGGTCCACATCTGTCTCCTGTTTATTACCTCCTTAACTACTGGCTGTTCTTTGGCTATCCTGTCCTTCAGTCCACTGGCAATTCATCTGCTCTTAATGAGGTGTCAAAAATGATTGATAACACCTTTGTAATTATCTCTGCCTGCTCTTTAAGAATATTCAGGTGAGACTATCTGTCCTTGCTCATATGTGAGCATTTAGTTTGTCACCATCATTTTCTTTGTTCTTTTTCACCACCCAAACAACTGCTTCCTTAACTGTTTTCTCACTTTCTCACCAACTGAATTAAAAGTACAGCTTCAAATGCAAAGCAACAAATCCTGTGCTTGCACATACCTTGCTTGTGAAGTCTCACTGCGATCAGTGATAAGCGCAAGATTCAAATCAGAGCACATGTTAGCCTTAGAGAAATGTGCTCTTGTATGCTTCAATCTATTCCTTCTGGTTAATATGTTTGGATCTCAAATTGGCTTTGATTCCTGTGCTTTCATCTGATATGCCAGTCTGGGGGCCAAGTTTCTGTATTAGAAGACAGATTCTATTCTTTGATGGGGGTAGCCTCTGAAGGCTTTTGGTTGAACTCCATGCCCAAAGCAGATGGTTAACTCAGTTTTACAACCCAGAACCTTAATTTGGTGTGGATGGATGCTCTAGAGCACCTATACTGCAATGAAAAGATAAAATTATTTGCTTTTGAGGTACACAAGGACATTTCATCCATTTATTCAGATTATGGTGCCTTGGAAAACGTCATTGCAAATTAAGACAGAGGCATGACCGGGACTGATAAAGCCTGTTCTCACTGAAAAACAAGTGTAAAATAAATGTTGATGTATAGGATATCAGGAAATTTATTGTGAATTTTGTCTTCTTAGGAAAGATTCAGTGCATTCAAACAAACACAAATTAATTTCCTTCAGGTACCCTTAATTATAGGTAAGAACCATACGACTGCACCATCTTTTTCCCTGATTTTTTAGGAGTGTAAAATAACTGAAAAATTTAAGGCATTGAAACGGAACAGCAAAAGGTACATGACATAATTTTAAAAGCATCAGGTCCAGTTTTTAGAAACTCGTTAGAATTCTTTCTACAGACTTTGGTGCACAGAAGTGCACCATCCAATATATACGTATTAAGGCAAGTATAGTGGGCTCTTCATCCTGGTATTAGAGAGGAGGCTTCACTGAGCATATTTATTGAATACTCCTCAAGTAGGTTGGTCTCAACCAAACTTAGACATCTAAAGCAAAGGCATTAATAATAATGAGTCACTCCCTGTAGTCTCTCGCCAGTCAATGGAAAAAACAAGGCATGGTTCATCTGTCACTTAGGTGTCACCTTCAGAAAGGGAGGAATCGTACTCTAAAGTGTGTCTTTTTCTCCTGCTTGGGAGATAACTCCACTTTGGCCAAAGGATCCCTTCAGAGTCTTCCTCCTCTGCATTCCCTTGGATTTGATGAAAAATCTGGGCTGGTCATATAGAGATAGATTTCTTCATGATTGTTTCAGAAGTCTGTGTAGGGTCAGAAGAGAGATTTGGACAAGAGACTAACGGTTATGGGTTTTATTGCCTTACTTGTGGAATAGGAGAGTTTCTACTGGAATGAGATGGGAGCACAGCTCCTAGCACCCTTGCTACCATTCTGAAAGGGAATCACTAATAGAGCATGTCCTGCTGTTTCTTCTGGCTGAAGTCTAATGAAATGTGCACTAAAGTTTATTACACTGATCCATCCCTCTGTTCCTTTTAAGATCTGTTTTTGCAGTTCTGATGGAGTGCTATGAACAAGGGCTACAGTTTCACTGGCATCATTATTGTTTTATTAAGTTCGCCCACATCACGCAGTAATTGGGTTTCCTGATTTGGAATCCTGAAAGTTCTCAGTATTCTTCCAACCTATCCATCATGTTAATGTCCATACCAAACATGTCTTCTCCAGACACTGGCACAGATCATTATGTGCCCTGCACTTCTGCCCTAGGCAAGTCCCCTTTTATCCCAATCCGGTTACCCTGGCACAGACAGATTTTGCAGCCATTCTAACTACCCAGTCAGTAAGAAGAAAAGATCTAATCTTGGCACCAGTGAGAATTTTGTACACACCAGTTTTTGCTCAAACTGGAGAAAGCACACTACCATTGCTGACTGGGAGGATGCCATCCTGAAAACAGGATGCTGCTATGCACATTGCCCTGCATAAGCAGCAGGACCGGCCTGGAGTGATCAGCTTCCAGTCTGGGTAATTTTTGTCATGAGGATGATGAGCTCTATACAGTTATCCATGCTGGAAATAGAAATACATATATATTAAGCACTGAAAAAGAGTGTTTAGATTATTTTTCAACACATTAAGTGACTTGTCTGAAAAAAAGCCAGAATCCTTTATTCACATGAAGCCAGGCCTGGAAACGTGTTTACTCCGGACAGACATTTTAAATACCATTTCTATGCACATATCATGTGGCAGTTTCTCTTTTTTTTTTTTTTNGTATTCAAATTCACATTGAAACTTTTAAACCACTTAGCTTAATGCTTAACTTAACCACCTTAATGCTTTCTTGATTCACTTCGAGTTTTGCTCTTGAAGCAGAGATCTTGGGATTTGAAACATCTTTCCTTGTGTTTTCTGAAGAGGTTTAGATAAATCTGAGACTGAGAATAAAGACCCTGCACAGATTAAATTGGTGCTTGTTAGATCTTCAATAAAGGCAACAGTGTTCTGGAGCAACTTATTCACCAAACTGTTAGACCAAGGAAATGCCAAGCAGGATGAAACAATATGCACATTCATAAACAGCACAATGAATTCCCCTGCACACACCTTGTTCACTCAGCCCGAAGCAACTACAAACTACCTTGTGTTTGACACTGGTCATAACACCCACACAATTACTGCAGGTCCCCTGCAGGACGGCGGCTAATGAGGTGCTGATGATGCACCACCTCACTGAACTGGAGATTTCAGAGTCTCCTGCACTGGGAACACCTGTGTGGGGAAGGTGGCTGCACTGGGCACAGCTCTGACCCCTGCTCTGGGCATCCCTTGGCCTCCGTTCCTGGCACTTCCTAGGCCAGGGAATTATTACTAATATTTTCCAGGTGCAAACATAAAGCTTCCTCTCTGCTAATTGCAAATTATTTAGCTTTTGGCAGATCATTGCTGCAAAAAGAAGCTTTGGAAGCATTAGTGGCACAGTAAATAGTGCTGAGAAGGCAAGTGTGCAACCCTGAAAAAATAGCATGTTATTCAACTAGTGGAATGACTGACATGTTGTTTAACTTCAGCACTTTCTTGTTTTAATTAAACATGTCCCTTTCTTCCTTTCTTTCTTTCACAGAGACTGTCGGCTAAGGAGCATAATGATTAAAATAAAAATTAATTATTCAGATTTGCTGAGGACAAAGAAAGAATTCTTTCTCAGTAAATTTATGGTGAGTCAGTCTGCCAGGGCCAAGAATCAGCACTAAGTGAAAAGAAATCCAAGTAAGTAATTAACAGCAGTAACAGCAACACCAGAGATGGGAGCTCAAAACACCATAAACATAAATGCTCTTCAGGTGCTGTTTTAGTTCAAACTGACTGGAAAATGAGAGCAGTGCACTTCTTCTTCAGAAACTCATACTGAACTTTTAACTCTTGCCACATAACTCGCTCCAACATTATTCTCGAGGCATAATGTTAGACACACATCTTCACAATCAAAATCGTAATTGCTTTACATTGTTGAGAAATAGGCAATTGGAGACAACGTTCCTAACATGTCAAATTCAGCGCCAAATTTGGGAAACAGGATTCATCTATTATTGGAAAAATTTTCACCCACTACTTGCTGTTTTGTTCCTATTTTCCTCTCAGGGTACTACATGGCCATTTCACTGTGGAATCCAAGAAGTCATGCTAAGTCTGGCACAGCTCAAATTTCAGCTTGAAACCCACAGGAATGGCACTTAATAGGTAAAGTGATGCAGAATCAAAGACAGAACACAAGAAACTGATAGACTTATTTTAATCATGGTAAAATATAGACTGAATACTGATGTGGAGAACTCTGATGCTTGAATAGCCTGAAACTACCAAAACCAAACTGCAGCCCATCCTAGTGCAAGAGCAGATTTTTGGGAAGAGCTATCCTTTCTTGAAATATAAGTTTCTTTGAACATATGAAGTTATCTCTGTAAATCATGTTGGAAATATGCTTAAAACCTGCCACACTTGTGGGTAATTTGAGTTTTACACTGATATAGATATATTGGTACTGCTTATTTTTAAGTATAAAGTATAATTATTAAAGACAAAAAAAACACTACACAAAGAAATGACATATAATAATGACATATAATAGATTGGATTAGAAAAGATCAGATGATAACAAACTCTAACTATATGCCAAGACCTCCAAATACTCATTCGGCTATTAACTGGGCACTTCACACAGAAGAGCCTTGGCTCTTGGCCATTATATTTGACAGTACAAACTTGGTAACTCAAAGTGAGTGCTCTTTGAGGGTCAGATGGTTGCTGCTTTGGTTCACTTTCCACATTTGTCAGAAGCAGCCAGTCTGGCTGCAGACAGAGACCAGAGCCACATGCATGGCTCTTCCCCACTTCTCCAACATTTGGCAACGCGTAGCTGGCAACCACCTTGTGAATCAAATGACTTCTGTCAGACTTTTCAAGAAATGCAGAAACTGGAGATTAGGAAAGGAAGCCAGTCTTTTGTGTTCCCTCCTGGTGGTAAGGATCCTTCTTAGAATCAGCCAGAACCTGGTTTTCCAAGAAGTACTCCTTAAAACACGGTTTTGCTCTCAACGAAGTAATTCATGCACAGCAGTCAGAGTAAAATAGGATCTTACCATTAACCACATCATTTAAAAAGAAAAGTATCCTCCTGATGTGCTTGAGGATTTTGCATTTGTTGGGGTTAACCCACAGGTCTCCTTTTAGCATTTTCTGCTCAATTAGTTCTTTCAAAGGGATTATTGAATCTACACAGATATTGTGTAATCTAGGTTAAGTCAGGAAATAGCATAATGAGAAGCAGTTACATGGAGAAGGGAGGTCAAAAAAAGCAGCAACAGGAACTCAGAAAATATGAGGATATAAATAAAAGGACAGGTGCTATCTTCAGTCATGTAATGTGATTTGGGCTCAGTAATTGACCTAAAAATAGAGGAGACTAAAAGAAAACATTCTGAAAAGCACAGTAGAGGCCATAATCTCAGCTGGTGTAATTCAATGTACTTCCAGAGAAATGAGTACAGAAGTGAATCACTACAGCAGAATAATAATAACCTATATATTTATAGAAGAAGTGGCAAAAATAGCACTTGTCAAAAAACATTACTCAAAGCTAAAGCAAAATGCTTATCGAAGTAGACCACATTCTGTGAACAGATCTGTGATTACTATATTATGATTACAGTAAAGGCAGGCGATGCATAGACTCAGTTAATTTTAAATGTAAGTTAAGCAAGAAACATTTGGTAACTATGATACAGATGGTAACAATCCTAAAAAAGAAGGGATCATGTTTATATTTTCCTGCGTGGCAGTATTTTTGGAATGACAATGGCTAAGTCAGAACAAATACTTAAGTGGATCCTGCTCAGCTGGGTATATATCTGATCACATTTCAAACCTTGCCAGTTTTGCCTTCGATATAATTATCTCAGACTCTGGAGAATTACTGAAGGAATTTTACTTATCAGAGGCAACTGGTGATTTTAAAGGATGGGCATTCCCCATCAGCCTGTGGACAAAAGGAAACCAAAAGCTGAGGTTGCCTCAGAAAACATAAACCTGACTTTTAGACTTCTTGTTTTGAAGTGAGATATTAGATCTCCAGTCTTCCCTGTTTCAAAATCACCCTGCTCTGCTCCTGAGAAATTTCACTGTCGAGAAAACTTGAGAGAAAGAATAGATGAGGAAGTGCTCCTTTCCTCTTTGGTTGATTTTTTTTTTTTCACTTGAATAGAAAACTTTCATAAAGTTGGAAAAATTCTGCTCCAAGAGGAGTAAACAGGAGGAGAAACATGCTTTCTGGCTGGTATCCTTCAGGCCAAGAATACCGCTAAATCTGTGCTTTAATCACTGACATTTTATGCAACTGTCTATAATTAAAAGCAGAGTTTTCACCCAAAATGTATCTTATGCAAGCAACATATGTTTTGTGCAAGTGAGCTTAACTGTTCCCATCCACTGAAGGAACAACTTCATTCCTGGAGAGCTGAGACCAGACCGCCTCCTCCCAACGCTGCTGTGCTCCAGGAAGCCAGGCGTTACCCTTGCCAGGCTCGTGAGGAGCGATACCCTCGTTGTTGTAAATCAGCGTAGCGCGGTTCTACACTGATTTAAACCTGCAGGGACCGTGACTCCCGCAGAAGCAGGACTGTTTGGCTGCCGAGACTTCACGCAGCGCCAGCATAACTGCATACAGAAGTGGTTTTCTCGCACAGTGGCTAAATGCAAAGCCCTGTAGCAGAGCCAGCTCCCCAGATGCACTGCTGGGTCATCGCATCCATTTCACACATTCATAGCTGAGCAGCCTCCTACGAGCCATTTCAGAATGGTGCACCTCAACACAACAAAGCAATGACAAGCGGCAGAAAGGGCTCTGTCATCTGTTTCAATAAGGTTAAGGAATAATTCAATAGCATAAAAATCACATTGTTTATTTGAAAGTTTTAATAGCTTTTAAAAGGTTAACGGAATAGTGTTCCAGCCTTCCCAAAGATCAATGAAAGCTGCATGAGTATGTTATTTCTTTGAGAACTAGCACAGCCACAAAGTGTTATGGAAGTATTAGTGTTATTGGCTTTAAATGGAAGCCAAAAAGTTATAAAACATCTTAACCAACAGCTTTGATTCACTCTACTTGCTTTGCAGATGAATAGGCTAAAATGAAATAAAACTAATATATATGCCTCAAGGTTAAAAGATAATTTTTCTGTGGCGTAGTAAAGTAAGTCACTTTATTTCAAACAGACGAATAACATCAAAAAACAAACAAACAAACAAACCAAAAAAACCAAAAACAAACAAAAAAACCAAACCAAACCAAGACAAACAAAAAAAAAAACCCAGGAAAACTTAAACACTACTTGAACCTGTTTGCAAAACATCAACAACTTCTCAAAAAGAAAAAAGGCAACTTTTTCACATCAGTTTGAACCAACTCTTCTCAAACGCTTAGAAGTCTCTTCTAAGAGACAAGAAGAGAATTGGCACCAACTTCAATTCTATGCTGCAACATCACAAAACACAGTTCCGTAGGATAATATAGCTCTTCTTGTTGTCTTAATATTCTCCCCTTGGTTTCTTTTGCCCACAAATGTCCTGGAGATTCTTTTTTCCTTAGTTCCACTTTGCTTGAAATACTGATCTGTTGCTGATGTGCTCTGTGAACCCATTACCTTATCCTCCAACTAATGTGTCATCAGCTGTTCCTGAAAAGCTGACACGATGGTGCCAAGTGCTACTAAGATGTCTGTTGGGCAGCAAAAATGTTTTCATGGCTTGATTATTTACATTTAATCACTTTAGAAATATCAGAAACTATGCAACTGGTCGCAGACTGTGTCACCACTTTTCTTTTGTTACATCCCACTAATGCAGACTTTGTTAAGGTCTTTTCTAGAGTGAGCCTGTGCATTATGTACATGAGTATACTCTGCCTTCTGTGCACAAGAGCCTTCCTGTTCCTGGAAATTCTGACATTAGCCGTACACGTGGTCATGAGAAACATGCTTAGGATGGTGCAGTGGCTCTGAAATGCTAAGGAAGCCTCACTGTGTGTTTATACTCTCCCAGCAGAGACAAGGGTGTCTGAGGCTCTGCAATAACACAAATTGCAGACCAAGTCTGCAGCAATGCAAGATGTGATCAGCAAAGCTGTCCAAACTCTGTTTAATAATAGGCAAACTCTTTCTGATCTAGTGAAAATCATTACATTTGGATTGTTTGAAATCCCATTTATTCCATATTTACCAGTCCATGTTTTCTCCAATTTGACAGAAAACTCTGTCTTATGTGTTGTCAGTGGACTAGAACAAGATTATATTGAAGAGTGGACAGTGGTGTTGGGGCTGTTTTGAGACATGCTTGTAAAATAAGCAGTTGATTGGTAAACCAGTGGTCTCTTCTATGGATATCAGTATTAGTGGGATGATGAATGCTATTTGTTCTCAAAAGTTGAAAACACTGCATCCATTTAAACAGCAACAGCATTGTTTGAGCTGTCATAAGGCCTCTGGCAAGATACGTGGGAGAAGTTGACATGTTTTTGTAGCCAACTGACATAATTGGGAGAAAAAAAAAACAAGCAAGAAATTTTTCAGCTTCTGCAGTTTGAAAGATCTTGTCTATTGGGTTCCCCCCCCTCCTTTTTCTCAGCTATATTTACAAGTCTAAGAAAAGACAGTACCTTTTCACTTTTATAACAAGTACATTAAGCAAGGGAGAGCAAGTGCAAATGTGCTCGAGGACATAAGAGTAATGTAAGGTCTTTGATAATTTAATTCAAAACCAGCCAACTGGAAGTGCTTGTGTGAACTTTAGTGTTCTTTAATGGTAGATAGAGATGATCAGGAAAAGCATATTGCATTCCCCTATATATAAAATTTCGCAACAGCTTTGCTGAATGTCATACCCATCACCAGCAGTGGACCATCTTAGCAGATGTTCCCAACACTGACAGGTGTCAGGTGAGTGAAAATAGTTTAGACAGCTGGGTGTATAAAGGGATGACATAAAACACTGTTTATTTCAATCCTAAAATTCTGTCACAGAGTATATTTTTTAATCCTAGTCTGTCTCAAGGTTTTCTGTAGTTTCCCCAACCCCTTTTCCTAGGATAACTGCAAAAACAAGACAGGAAGGTGAACTCAGATACTCCATACCATGCAACAAGCCACAGAAGTTTGTCTCTGAGCAAACAAGTCATTCTGTTGTCAGCTACTTTTGAAGAGGTTGCAGATGCACAAATTGATCTTCGTGCTGAATTTGATGAGCAAAAGTGGAAGCACTTCAGTATGTCACATATTTCTAAAGCTAGACTTTCCCAGCCAGATGATTAATTCATACTCCATTAGGATATGATGTCTGACTCCAAGACCTTTAGTTCTAACGAGTGGCCAGGAATTTGGATACTCTGAGCCCTTCATCCTCATTCAAGACACTGCAGTGTCAAGACAATGCAGTTTTCCTCTGGCAATGGTCTTAAAAAACAGGCTATGAAAGCAATGTCCTCTCTTTAAAAGTGGTTATTAGCAAGCTGCTTGTGTTTTAGAGGAGCTCTTTAGGCTTTGTTCTTACGATGCCAGAGCCCCTCTGTGAGCAAAAGATATAGTTCACACATTCCATGTAGAAAACAGCACTCTCAAAACATGAGACTCCTTTTCTAAACACACTTCCTCCCATTATGGGAATCACGAGTTGGGAAGGCAAACTGTTCTGCAGAGCATGGATTTGGATATATCTGCAGATCACTCCCCAGCCCTTAGGCCCTGCTGGGGTGTGTCACTGTTCTGTATTGACACAGAGGACCGAATCTTGCCTTCAGTGACTGACAGGAAGAAGAAAACCAAAGTGGAAAGGGAAGAAACGCCACAAACGTCCCCACACCTGGGGGGTTCATATGGGAGATGATCTGGGTGAGCACCACAGCAGTCCCATGCATGGTGGGAAAGGTTCAAGGCATGGAGGCAGAAGCAGTGCAAACTCTTGCTGATGACCAGGTTGACAACCCACCAATCAGGCTAAGCCCCACCTGCCCTCATCCCAGGTAAAGCCAGAAAGAGTAGCTCCCACCTGCTTGATTCCCACCCCACTGGCAGCAGTTTCCCCACAGACCCTCACTCAGCATCTGTGAGCACCATAGCTCAGCACAAGAAGAAGGGGTCCTGGGCTTGTCTTCATTCTCCCAGGCTGCCCTGTACTTTTGAAATTAAGAGTTATTTTTATTAAAGAAAGATGCTTTGATTTCTGACTTTTACCATCTTCCTAAACAGGCATTGCAATCTTAGGGTCTTCATTAAGAAGATGCTAAAGGAGCCTTCTTCTTTAAGAGAAATTTTTAATCACTTTGACTTCCAAAACAATCTGAATAATCCAGCCTTAAGTCTCCTCATTAAGGCCAGATTTATAGACTCAATCAGACTTTTGCATGAGGTTTTGCAAATTTGGTTCAAAGTATCTGTATACTTAGAGCTGCACAGGTCAGTTTGAAACTTTGGGAAATTAAAAGAAATTAAAACCTCTACACCAAATATTCCTTCCACTGTAACTGACATGAAAGAACATATATATTTTGTAGGAAGCTTGTCTTCCCCATCAATTTGGTGGCTAAATTACAGCTGCTGGGTCAAGGACAGATGAAGAGAATAAAGCTAAAACCTTCTTGGTTTTCTTTTACTCTAGATCTATTTGAAAGATCAAAAGTTTAGTCTTTCACACTTTCCATGGCTTGATAAAGGATTCATCAAGGGTGTTGGAGTTCTTGCATCTTCATGAAGAATCAAAATTGATATTAAAGACTTTACAATCTCTTTTATCTGAAATTAATTAGCCACTGAAAAAAATTATATGCTACCAGAGTCTAAAGCAATCTGACTTTAAAAACCCCTTTCTTTTCTCTTATTAAACAGCCTCTCATTTGGCTGTGGCAAATCACTACTTTGCTATTTCTCCAATCACTGTGAAATTTTGCAGGCTCGGTAGGACTTCAAAAGTGAAAAACAAGAAAGAGGGAAACAATAAAAGTGAACAATCTGTTTTCTGAACACCTCTTCAACCGTGGTCCATAAATTCTTTCCTTCACAGGTGACCTTCACCCAGGTATATTTGTCTAGAAGTTGAACAATAGTCCTCTATTTCAACAGGAGTTTCTCAGGCTTTGTTGATATCAAGCACCTCAGCAGACCTGCCTCCTATCCATACCATTCCCATCTAAGAATGATGAGGTCCTAGAAGAGGCTGGCAATAAGGGTTTACATTCATTGTACTTGAGTACTTTTAATGGAATTAAGAGTGATAACAGACCTGAGAAATTCTCATTTCCTTGACAATGATAAGGATCTTAGGTAGAGAGAGCAACTGTATCTAAAATAAATTACATAAGCCTGCAAAACAAGGTTTTTTTAAACGCAGGATGCCTGCCTGTAAACTATTTCTCCATAAATTCCTCATAGAAGCAAGGAACATAATACTAGCATTATAACCACTAAACTTAATAAACCTCTGGTTTAAAAAGTTTTTAACTTAAGACAAAACCTGAGACTGATATTTTAAAAGTAGCTTAATTTTTTAAAACCTTGTTGGATGAGGAAGGTACCTCTAGGAGGGAGGCATGTCTTGAGTCAACTGAAGAAAATTTTTGCTTGTAGCAAAGTTTGCTTTACTGTCCTTGCAGTATAGCAACAACACCTGCAGTATAATAATAAGCTTGCAACAATAAAATTGTAGCATATAATTCCAGGAAAAGGAACGAAAGTTATATTGGCCTTCACAGGCTTTGGGCTAAAACAAAAGACAGGTTTACCTTTAAGGTGGAAGAGTTCATGTATATGCTTCTTGTCCTTCTATGCACTGATGAAAGAGTATGATCTTTTCAAAATTCAGTGAAGATCATAATTAAAATTAGATTCTCTTTCTTATCTACAAAGCCTTGAAGCTGTCATAATTTGAGTGCTATTCTTCTTGATCTACTTAGCCCTGACATCTTAAGTCAATGTTGAATTAAACTTGTGCCAAACCATCCCCTTTATCAGCATATTTTTCTCTGATAGGAATCCCTAGGCAGAACGGAAATAGGAGAACCTTTAAAGTAGACTGGCTAAATATTCCCCCCAAATTACCGTGGATTTCTTTCCTTCATGCTCAGTGAGGAAGCTGGCAGTTAAAAATACTTTCTGCAAGAGGACCTTCACTGTGATAAATGAGAACTGCTCCTTTGATTTTAATGGAATTACATTAAACTACTGTAGGTAAGGATCTGACCCTCTTCACTTTTGGATTTCACCCAGGAAGACATTACAGCAGGGTAGGTGGTGTCCCAGCTTAAAAATTTTTAAAATACATAAAAGCAGGCAGAAGCATGCAAGGGATGACTTCATTATATACACTACATCTTCTCTGTGTTTCAAAAGGCACAGGCAGCTGGTTTAAAGACCGTTCAGTAGGAAAGCAAAGCATGGACATTATTTATGATTCACCTCCTAGAAAGAAAAATATCTTTCCTCTTCAGCCCTTGATGAGGGCTGGGCAGGGAAGACCCAAGTATCAGCTTGAAGAGCCAAGCTGTGGGGTGGCAGTATGGCAGAGGCAGATCAACCCAGCAGCCGCCACAGAGGCTGGCACCTTTTCTCCCCCACCCCACTCAGTGGGAAACAGCCTCGCAGCAGGAGCAGCGCCAGTGATGGGATGCCTTCCACCAACTTACGTCTCAGGAGCTCCAGGTGTCAAGGGAGAAACAATCTGGCCAGCCCAGGTGGGACTGGGGAACTGACTATCAGAAGCATAAACATCCTAATACCTCTCTCTCCTAGCTCAGCTTTGCCCCCAGACAGCCTTTCTGGAGCAGAGAGCAGGATCAGTGGTGTTATGGGAGGTGGAAAATAAGTCATGGTGTCAGCAAGGTTTGGGGCAACACAACAGGGGAATTTCCTCTGCATCTCCCTCTCCCTCCCCAGCACCTGCCTGAATGAATGCATATCTCCATGCAGAGCATCCTCTCCAGATAGGTGTCCTACCTCAGCTTCTCCCTCCTCTTCCTCCCCTCTCTGCAGAGAGTTCAGGGCTTCTCCCATATACAGACTGCCAAAGTTCTGGGTTTTATCAGCTTTTCCAGGCAC
This sequence comes from Cnemophilus loriae, assembly GCA_013397755.1. Taxonomy (NCBI): domain Eukaryota; kingdom Metazoa; phylum Chordata; class Aves; order Passeriformes; family Corvidae; genus Cnemophilus; species Cnemophilus loriae. Next base: position 2,255,428 of record VZTF01002191.1, read on the forward strand.
TCCTGTAACCCCTTGCCTCAAATCAGATCCTCCTTCTTCCACCCCAGCCATTCTTTTCTCCCTGGGAGCGTAAGTCGCAGATTCTCATCACCCTTCACCCATCTCCTCTGAATGACGTCTTTTCTCCAACAAGAAATGAAGTTTACATGTGGAAATGCACAATGTTTGAGAGACAAGTGGATAGTTTGCCTCTGACAGACACAGAGAGCCCCCCTGAGTATAGCTGCCAGGTGAACAAGGTGTGTTTTGCTCAGAGTCATGTGCCCTGCAGTCAGGCAGGGATGTACCAAGAACTCGGCTGACTCCTTCCCTGGCGAGTCTCCCAGAGAAAAGCAACATGACAGGCTCTGATGTGACAGGTAACATGCAGTAATTAAGTGCTTCTTCATTATGGCAGAAACATTATGGCACTACTGATAAGTAATGATTTAATTACTCTTTCATTTTTACAGAAGAGGCTCCAGTACTGGACCAGTAAGAAAACAGAAAACAAAATGAACACGAACCATTTATACGAATACTGCAATAGCTCACGATCATGGCAAGAACACCTTGGCCCTCTCCCACCCACTCTCCAACAAGTGTGCAGATAGCTTCCCCAGGATATTGTTGCCACCCAAGCTCATCATCTGTATACACAGTAACTCACAACGTCCAGCATAGAAATTCCTGCTCTCCCACCAGCAAGACCTAGCTGAGTCTGCATGTTGCTGCACCCGTGCAAGTGCACACACACGTGTATGGGAACAGGAAGCGGGAACAGCTGAGGTCTGTGTGTCATGAACCACTGTGGTTTTCCACAAGAGATGAGAACTGGTGTTTCAAACCAAGTTCATCAGGAACAGCATCATCAGGCCTGCAGTGAGGGGTGCCATCTGCTCACTCTCCCTGAATTCAGGCGGCCCACGCAGCGCAGGCATCTTCTCAGTTTGTGGGGAAAAGCTGGTTCTCCGTTGAGCTCAATCCAGCACCTGCAGCAGAAGGAGCACACTCGTCAGACACCCAACACTGCTCACGTAACGTGAGCAGTCGTCACCCATACGCCTCTACCAGCTAAAACTGACTGCCGTACCTAGAGTCATCACCACGCTGTGTCAAAACAAATCTACTGGCAGCACAAGGAAAAGCATTTCAAGACTGACTAAAGACTTGCCTGCAGGATTTTCCAAATGTAAAGCCTATTTAATCATTGCATTTCTGTGTGCTTTCAGGAAAAGCAGCTCGGCTTTGAATGACTCACCCTTCTCAGCCCAAACCATTTGTTCTCTGTGCTAAGTATGGCATCTATTTACTCAGGCAGTCAGGGGCCAGGCATGAAATGTGTGTCAGGTCTCCTCAGGTCCGCAATTACGTACTGTCATATTTTTAATTGAGGTAGTTTCCATGAAAGACCTTTTTTCCACACCCTCAGGACAGCTTGGAAATCCAGAGCTTGTTCCTTCCAAAACAATCACCTCCACAGTGGTGTTCACAGAGAGAACACAATGCTGCAGAAACAAAAATAATTGTGGAAAAATACTGGAACACAAGCATTTAAACAATAGTGGTGGGTATTTTCCAGAAGCCTGCTGACTCCAGCGATTTTGCTATAAAGCAACTTTGTGGGTGATGCTGCCTGAGCTGTGACCCATTACTGGAAGCTAATAACATGCAGTCAACCCTTTTAAATACCTTTTTTTCTTCACTGAAAAAGCCTGTCCTCATACACACGTACTCAAGAGATTCCAGAGGTCTATGTACAGCCAAATACAAAAAGACAGATTTTTGTTTGTCTACATGTCTTTTGTCATATAAACAGTAAAAATTAAGGCAATTTTCATGGCTATCTGCCACCAGGATAACGAAAGGACAGCTCCTCATTGCCACCCTAGAAGTCTAAGGGTGCACCACTGCAGAGCTGTGTGATGTCATTATTCAGATGTTAAATCCAAATCAACCCTTTCAAAAGTATAAAAGCAATTGCCAGTATGGTCGCTCAGTTCACCTTGAATCATTAACACATTTATTGTAGAAATGCCGATCCCACTGAAAGCAATACCAAAACTTCTGTTTGTAAAGTACATTTCTGGACTTGGGAAGAAAGTTTGATAACAAAGAAAGCACAATTTCAAGTTCAGCCAGGAATTTTGGTATATTACAGGGTGAGAACCCAAGAGAGAGATGGATTTTCTTTAATTATTTTCAGCATTGCAATTTGCATCTACTATCAGTCAACTATAGTTTCAGGGTTGCCACAGCTTTTGAAAAGAAATAGATGTTTCCATGTACTTCAGAGCTTGTCGCTTGAAGAAATACCTTTATACCCTACCCAGCTCTCCAAATTTCACGTTGTTCATTTATTGATTAGTCTTTTTTCTAAAAAAAAAGCTTGTGCATACATACCTCATTTACTTTGTAAAAATCCCTAATATATTAATCAGTTCATGAATCTTGCAAAAACCATGAGAAAAGAACAAATCACTGCTGACCTGTGCACACATTTCCCCGTGAGGTCGACCATTAATAGCAATAGAAAATCATTTCTGATAGGGGAAAACAAACTTGCTTGAAGATTCAATCTGAAGAGCCATGAAGTTTATTCAACCACAAATGTAATACTAAACAACAAAAGACTAAAGACAGAGCAAAATATTCCAATTTGAGTACAGCTATGATGGGGTTAGACAGCTTGTCTTGAAAATCAGATAGGCTGGCTGGTGTTTTTCAGTTTACAGTACTGGAGAGTTTGATGTACCAAAACTAACTTCTATCATTCTGAAGGAAAGGAAGCTCCCTATGGTTTTATAGGATGAACTCTCTGGGATCCTGACCTGTGATCTCTCTGCTACTAGTGGTAGGCAGGTCACTTCAAGAGGGAGAGGGTTCACAGATGTCATCCAAACAGCAGTTTCCCTCCTTTTACATGTGGCCTAAACCAACACAGCTGGCAGTGCTGAGATGGGACTCTGAACAGACTGCTCTCAGGGTGGCATTTCCCACATACGGCGTTCCCCAAAGCTCTTGTCCTTGGGGCCTATGTGAAGAAAGGGACAATGGCTTTTGTGTTCTGTAACAGCACCAGACCCGTAGCCTCTGAAATAGAATAGTGAAAAGGTGTGTTGGTTGCCCCATATACAGTAACATTAAGAACATAAAAGCCAGCATCTACTCAAGAACCTGAAATCTCTCTAGTTTTACCTTAATTCAACAACGCTTTTCCTTTGCCACTAAATTTAATTAACAGGGTACAGAGATATTGTCTAGAGGGCTTATTTGTTGCAGTCAAAGGTTTTTTTCAGACAACGTGATATGTCTCAGTATTCTCTGTGGCTAAGAACTCCATTTATAAGAGACTTTGCTGAAAGTGAATGTTAATCTGGCTTAGGTACAGAAATAAAAAATTGGTAAACCATGAAATGCAGCATTGAGCACAAAGCTAATCCTCAAAAGAAGAAAAAAAAGAATAAGTTTTTAATAGGGCTTTTTTTTTCCTCTCCATTTTGTCCAGCTTTGATGTCTGAAGACAACCTGAAAGTTCTGGAGTCTGTTTTTACTTCCCAATTTTTCCCTTGCTTTTATATATTACAAACTTCCAAAGCATATCTAAAAGAGTATTATTTTATAACCACACCTGTGTAAAGAAAATATATATTTTTCTAATAGATACCTGAAGGTTTTTTTACAGATGGGCCGACAGGCATGCAAACAGGCCTCAGTGCAGACAAGGTTTAGCTAATATGTTCAACTTCAATCGCCATTTAAATATGAGTAGTGTCAGGTCATACACTACCAGTGTTAGGGCAGATGTATTCAAACAGACCTGTTTTTCCAAATTAACATGGAGCTATGAAGAATTCAAGAGATCACAAACTCTTTGATTACGAGGCAGTGACTACTAATTGTGAAGGATGAAGATACCTAGACAGCTCAATGTATGGACTTTTTGTTTGGTTGTGTTTTTTGCTTATTTGGGTTTTGTTGTTGTTGTTAGTGTTGTTGTTGTGTTGGTTTGGTTTTGGGTTTTTTTCCTCAATGTCCAGTTTAATCTGCCACTAACAGGCCATGGAGATTACTGCTTTGTTATGAAATCTGCTTGCAGACTGCCCCACCAAAGCAGCAGGATGCTCACAATGTGCTTTTAAAACCTCACAACAGCATTAAGAATACTACAGATGTTTGATTTCCCAAATAGTTAACTGCTTCTCAAGTTTCCTTGCAGTAGGGAAAACTTAAAACCATCTCATTTTTCATTCTGGAGTGTCTTTTGGAATTAGCAGCTGTATTCAGACTCACAGACATCTCAAGGAATCTCCTCCAAGGGCCATAACTATCTCCTAGGAGAAAAACACAGCCAAACACACTTGTAATGCCAAGAACCTACTCATTTACAAGTGCAGAAGAGGAGAACTGATCCAGGAACACGAGCTGCACTTGCACTCTCCGGTTTTCACAAACAGGGCTGTTCCTTATGAGCTAAAAGACATTACATCATCCACCTAAATATCTAGCTTTCTAGGAAGTTGTAATGCTTTCTGAGCCAGCAGGAAAACAAAAGGCTGTTCACAAAGGTCTGTAATAGCTTTAAATGGTAGCCAATGGATGTGACTAAGGATCTCAGAAAGAGGATAAGTTGTGCCAGTGTCGCCTCATTTTCTTCCACATTTTGTGTAGCTGGTACTGGGATCAGGGAGCACTGTGAAAGGCTGAGGATGGAGGTGTACTTGGCTTAAATGCAGCATGAATCATGGCTTTGAAGCGACAAAGCAACCTTTTTCATGATTAAACAGGGCAAATGAAAGCATCCAAAGGAGATCCTGTTTTATCCGCACGCCTGTGTATGTACAGCTGACACAGTCATGCACACGACTAACCGCAGGGAAACAGGAGTGAGCTTGAGAGATGTATGGATGCCCTGCACATGTACCTACTCATGGATGCACTGGCATGCAAAGAACACCTCCTTCACATACTGCTATGGTACAGCACGGATACGCTGTGCCTGATGTTTATCAGTGGGTTTCACTCCTCAGACTGACTCGAGCTAAACAAAACCAAAGCTTCCAGGGCATCTCCCTGTCATAAGTGGCACTGTTGAAGTATTTATACTTTCAGGAAGTCATCACACCAGTTTTCACTTGAAGAAACAATGATGAAGGGATTTGTTCGTGAAAAACAAGTCCTTAGCCTTGTTTTAATGAAGAACCTGCAGAGAAATTCCCATCCTTTCTAGATGGACCACCAGGTGAGCTGTAAGAGTAGTATCAATTTGCCTTGATATATCAGGCAAGGTCTTTGAATTAATTTTTCCACAGATCCCCAGTGGAAAGCTGTCACTCCAGTTAACACGGTCTTGGCACAACTCAGCACGGAGTGCTCGAACCTTGTCGAGCAGTTAGTGCTGCAATTCACAGTGAGGAGACATCAACATTTAAGTGGGATTTTGCTTTTCCTGGACTTCATTCCCACTCCATGCATGGCAAATCTCCTTGTCTGCATTACAAATACCCTCTCCTGCCTGTCAGGGAGGCAGCTTGATCTGCATCCCGCTGGACATATGAGAGCATCAATGCCATACATATCAAGCCCACCTTCCCTCCCTCAACAAACACCCACAGCAGAATCTCAGAGAGTCACAAACCTGTGAGCCTTTCCTAGGGAAACCACCCCTGCTTCCTGGGATGAGAATTGTATCTATATAATGTTAGCATTGTTAAGTTCCAAGAATTTGTGGAGTCCTGCCCTTGAATATGTGTTTTCTTCTCTACAGTAACCTGTACTTTATCATTTAAATGCATGCTTTCTACAAAAATGTTTAAAAACCCCCTACCATCCATTGCCTGATATTGTCTAACCAGACTGCTGTTTTCTGTTGCAAGAAACAGAGGTCAGATCTTCTGAATTTCCCTTTTGTTTACTACTCCACTTATTGTGTTCTAATGGCATCTCACCTCCATGACTGGGGATGTTAGATGTCTTCTCCTATGGAAACAACTTAATATCCTTGATTATCTTATTATCTTTCTCTACATGTTCAGTACTTCAGAGGTAAGTTCATTTTTCTTGAAGACAAGGAGAACCTGAACTGAAACACAATGCTCCAGATGTGTGTTCATTGCAGATTTTACTTAGTGGTTTATCATGCCATTCCACCATGCTGTTTGATTATTTCCCTCATAATAATTTCTGGTGCTTGTCATTGAAGAGCTTCCCACTGTGCCTCCAAGATGTTTTTTCCATTTGATTACAGCCAATTTAGAGAATATCCTCATGTTCAGATGTGCCATCTGCAGTACTTTGTAATTATTCACACCAAGTCCAACCTTCTTTATATCATCATCTGCCAATTTAGAAATGTGAGAACCTTCTGTATTTCTTCACAGTTAGCTGTAGGCTGGACTGCCCTCCATAACTGTTTATAACCCACAAATGTTATCAGCTCATTATCAACTCCCTTCTCCACATCACCCAGGAATACACTGTACTGCACTGCTTCCATTCTGATTTCTGTGGGACACCTCAGAAATTTCAGTAACCATTCCCCTTCAAGTCAACAGATGATTTCTTCTTACTTTTCTTTCTTATCTTTTAACCAGTAACTAATTGATAGGATGACTTTCTCCCCTTCTCAAATGCTAGCCTAGTTTCTTTCAAAACACTTGCCCTACCTATTCCCAGTGTTTCCTTAATACCCGATTAACTCTTGGCTCTTGCTAAAGTGGGACTCCTGTTTCTCACTTGCTTAGGAAAAAAATGTTCCCATTTGTTTTGCCCATACTATGGCTTTACATGTCACCTCACCAGAGTTTATATCCTCCTATATTGTCCTTCTTCAGATTTCCCTCCTAAAGTTTAAAGATTGTTTTTAAAACAGATCTCATTTACTCTTGTTTAGCTGGTTTAGCTCTTTTTCCAGGTGTGCAAGTAGAGAGACACCCTTTTAAAAGTTTAGATTCACTCCGAGACCCCACCGCACATCTAAACACGCTGCAAGACTCCATGACAACTTCAAGTGCTTAAGCCTCCAGCTGCTCCTTTTGCTTTTCTTTTCTTGCTTTCTAATGCTTACGATTTGCCCCTTTCAAGCTGAAAAACAAATGTGGTAGATTTTGTGCATGGCATCCATTTGGTAAACAAAAATTCTATTCTCTTCTTTTCTCCCTGGGAAGACCAGAACATGGATCACTGCATTTTCTGTTCATACTCAACCCCTGAAATTTATGGCAATTGCAGTGCAAAATCTTGCTACCAAAGACTTAAGAATATAATGTACATTAACAGTGAAGATAACTGTATCAAATAGTGTACCAAACTGAGAATAAAATAAAAACATAAAGCCTGAGCCTTAATACATACAGACCAAATGCATTACCACAGATTTTACCCATAGAGCATAACACTAGAAAACTAGCAGAGAAAAATCACTACTGGTTTTAAGAAAAAACTAATGTTGAAAGAGTTATCCTTTACCATTTAGAAACAAAAATAGAGATGTTTTCTGTAAGAAAATCAAGGTAGAGAAATTAATCACATTTAAGCTATTAAGCCCCAGTTCTATTTTTCCTGAAGCATCTTAATTGGGAAAAAAAAAAAAAAAAAGAATCACTGTGTTACGTATGTCCCTTCTTATTTTCTATCATATGCTATCTCCTGGGAATAAGGAAACATCCATTTCGTCCCATCTGTATTTACATGGTAAGGTATCATAGATTAAAAAAAATATACCAATTTCCTAATTTCTCAGCAAAATTGGTTCTTTAGATGAAATAAGTCCTTGAAGTGTTTAACTTTGCCAAAGTTTAAAAGTTTGTGCCATTGACTTCAAAGGGCAGCACGCAGGCTTTTCTAGAGACAGTAGTTTTGGAAAGAAAGGTGTGAAGTAAACACAATAAAAACAAGCATCTTCTTATCTTCTTGGAACCACCCCTCCAAAGCATTTCTACAGAGTAATGCTTAACTTGGTTTAAATTTGTTTGGGTCAGAATTTAAAGATCCAGAGCCAGAAGTTCAGCTGGGGTAAAACTACACCAGCTCTAGATCCTGTCTTATGGATCAAGTAATAAAGTGGAAAACCGGAAAACCTAAAAATAACTTATTTATATTTTTGTTAGTCAGTTTTGGGAAGAGGGGTTCTTTTTGAAAATGTTGCTTGAAATCAAATTTTTAAAACCTGCCAAGTGTTTTTGAAGTGTTTTAAGACTGACCAGAATTTCTTAAATGTTGCTTAAGTAATTTTGTCCAAATTTTGTGGAGAAATTCCTGCATTCAGCTGTGAATAAACAAAACCAAATTCTTGATTGTTAGTACCTCTAGCTTAGAGCCATCTTTTAGCTCGTCCCCCCTGCTTTTTCCCACAGTAGCATATTAGCTGGGATCCTAAATATTGCTTGGGGAACGCAGTGATAGGAATGAGAACAATTTTACTCTGAAGGAAGTTTTAGAGAAATTAGAGGAATTACATCAGGAGGTAATTTTGCTCAGCCTACACAGAGACGCTACACGTCCTGTCCAATAGCGTTTGTTATATTGCCAGTACAGTGTAACATTTTATCTGCTCTCTTCAGATTCACATTTGTATTTAATCCTACTGCTTTTGGAGGTAGGTTTTTGCAGGAGGCCATACAGAGCTTGGGGGGCTGGGGTAGATAGTCAGATAGAACTCGAAAACAGGAAAGTATAAAATGCTAACTAAGGAGGATGTGTAATCAACAAGCGCCTCTCCTTAGAAAATAAAATTTTTACTTAAGGGACTTGGTGGCAGAGACAAAAATATCAGACAGCAGATATTTTATGGACAGACTGTGCCCTTTACAAACATTAACATTCTCTTAATTTGCCAAAAACTGCTCACGGAGACATGCCAACAGCTAAGTTGGTCACAAGGACTCACCCTACAAAGATGACATAAAAGTGCAAAGGTGACATAAAAAGTTGACTCTACATCCATTTAAAAAAAGTCTTTTTTTCCTGTTCTCTCACTTGCTTTGAAACAAATTTTAGCTATTATCTTAACAGCGTTCTGAAAAAACTAATATAAACAAGCTTCTGCCCTTGTAACAGAACCGCAACAGAAATAATGGATAAAATAATAGGAGAGATTACTCTGGAAGGTTTTAAAATTTTTTTAAGGCTGACTTTTAAGACATATTTTTGCAAAGAAGCTTTTTATACATTTTTTAATCCACCTTTCTGTAATACACATTCCAATGCCAGTTAGACTGGATCTATAGGGACCCAGAGACAAGCATCATTTTATTACGGTAACAAAGGACAAGAGGAATACATCCTTTTGAATTTGTTCCCTTTGAAAACTTTATATACGAAAAGAGAAAAACACTGTGTTTTTAAAGACAGCAGAGATTTAAAATACCCATTTCATATGCAAGGCTGAGTTTTAACTGCACGTGGACTTTCTATTTGCTCAAACGTTTAGCCACAAAATCATACAAAAAACACATATATCCTAACACACAACAGAATATGCCTAGCCTATATATTCATTTATTTCCTTCAATTTTTTTAAAAGGCTGCTCCCTAAAAAACAGAAGTCACATTTAGTTATGAACTAATATACAGCTTAAACCCACCAGATTTTTTTTCTTTTTTAATTATCACTAGTGGTACTCTAGTTTGAAAGCATACTAAGCTTGCTGTTGCCTTCTTGCTATACTCCCCAGTGCTGAGGTCACCTGCCTGAAGCTCATGCAAGGCAGTAAGTGGGTGTAAGATGAAAACCACCAGCTTACCTCTCCTCGATGTCCTGAGGTGCAGCTCCTCCAGGCTGCCTCCTCCCCCGCACTGCCGAAATGCCCTCCGAGAGGTTAACCAAGCATCAGTCCTTTACACGCGGAGTCAGGGCACTCTACTCTGCCCACACTGTGTGCCTCTCCCATCGTGGCAGGCAGCCCACAAAACGGGCTACCATTCACCAGCTGCTCACCTTGCACCCATGGGTGAGACGTGCCCTTCGGCGACCCTCCTCTCCTGGACATCTCACAGCCCACTTCATCATCACTCCTCTCTTCTACCTCACGAGCACTGAACAAGCCAAGAGTGCTCTGGCACTGGACAGGTTTCTGATCAATAAATTACTCTGCTTTACATGGTTCAAATTTAAGCTTTTATTTGGTTTTTAAATTAAAAAAATAAATTTCATTATTAAATAGTGGAATGGGTCTAAACTAATGTTTACATATTAATTCACTTGCTTTAGGATACCACCAGAGAAATAATTGAAGTACACCACCCGGACAAAACTTTCTGTTAGAAAGCTCAGCAGTGGTGTAAATCAGTTAAACAGGAAAAAAAGCCCCAAAAGTCTTAATGTTTACAACGAACGTTAGAAGTAAACCTCTGGTTTTAGCGTCATCCAGCTCTAGCTTCCATCACAAAGGCAGTCATTGTATTCAGAATACTATACCACAGTGCTAATGTCATCGGCTTCGTCTGGTTTCTTTTGCCTGCTTGGCAGGGATTTCAAGTACTCAAGGTGCCTCCTTGCATCCTCCTGGTTCTGTCGGACGTAATAAACCACGTACGAGATCACCATGGTGAACCAGCCAAACATGGTGACCAGCATGGCGTAGTCAGTAGTCTTTTTAGGGAGGTTGCAGAGGTCGGCGTCGTTGGCAGCGTTGAGGAAGGGCCTCCCCGCGTGCTCGTCCAGCACAGAGGTCTTGCAGATGACGTTGTTGGCCGTCTCGTGGTTGGAGGCCATGCTGCGCAGCACCTGCTGCAGCGTGCAGTCACAGTGCCAGGGGTTGTTGGCAATTCTGGCCCTGGCCTTCAGGTTGTTGAAAGCGTTTTTGTGCACGCTTTTAATCCGGTTGTCGGACAAATCCAGAGTCTGCAAGGTTTCTGCCACCCCTTTAAAGGCATGTTCATCTATAAACTCAATCCCATTTTTTGATAAGTTGAGGACTCTCAGTTGGTGCAAGTCCTTAAAAATTTCGTTGGGGATAGATGTTATCTGATTGGAGTCCAAATAAAGTAAGACCGTTTCTGGAGGAAGATCTCTGGGTATTTCCTTGAGGTTTGCATTGCTACAGCTGACATTCAGACCTCCAGAGTGGGAACAGAGGCAGCCTTTTGGGCACATACTGGCAGAATGAAAGCACAGTATCATGAGGACAAAACTTTGTAAGAGCAGACACATGGAGAGGGAACGAGTTAACCACAGGTCTACCAAATGCATGCTGGGCTGTCAGCATAATCACACGACCATTTCTCATTCAGCCAACAGGGTGGGAAAAGGCTCGGCAAAGCTGAAACGTGGCTTCATTTTCTTCGGCGGGATTAGTAAAAACTGGTTACTAACACGTGGGCTTCCGCATGGTCAATACGCTTCTTAGAAGCACACCTACAGAGAAGAAGGAAAAGAAGTTCTTTATACCATAAACTCCAATCCCAACTTTGTTTTCATTAAAAAAATAGAAAGAAAAAGATGTTAAAGGGAAATGCCACACTAAACAAATTATCTATTATCTTAGGTAACTCCTGTTAGCATTAACCTGAGTTTAGTGCATAAATCCCCAGGACATTTTGAAGAGTATAGACTACACTTACTACAAATGGCACAGGTTTGGTCTTTAATACTTATTAGAGAAGGCACTGGTTTGCTTTTATCACAGACTCTTCTAAAACAGCTATAAAACTAAATTGCATTTTCCCTTGCTGAAGTAGAAGATGCATCGATGGGAGCTAAGGCTTGTATCTCCAGCAACAGCGACGGGTTAAGTGAGGAATTTGTTGTGGGTAATGTGAACTTATCTCAAAACAATTTATGCTTTTTTAAGTCCAAATCAAACTACTTCAGCAAGGAAATATTTTTACTATATCAAGGAACAAAAGTCAGGTAAACCAAATGCTGCTGCAAGACACCACGATCACCCACCATCTCGTTTGTCTCCCCCTCCTTCTCTTTTGCTTTAGAATGCTGGGTTTCTTGTACTTCCCAGCATTTTGTGAGACCCATAGACATAATTTCTACTTCCAGTTTTTTTAAAATTTTCTTTTCACGTAACAAAGAGAAAAAGAAATGGAACAGTTGCCAGAAACTCACACACCCCACCCTCCAAAACAAATAAAACTCACAAAATGTATATACAAGCCAAACTTTAAAATATCTTATTCATGGCATGTAATTTGCTAATAGGACACATGAAAAATACTGTTTCTGCTTCTCCCCCCTCAAGTTGGCTTTAAAATAGCAAACATCCAGAAGTTTTTCTATTTTCTCCTTTAAATGGAACACAAATACAGAAGTCTGAAATGCTGACCTATATGGTTTCAAAGACAACCCTTCCCCCCTACCACCACCCCTATTATGGTAAACTATGAATTTCTAACGACAACAGGTCCCTTTGTTTTCATGTACATGCTCTCTGTAGCAGCTCGGATATGTGTAGCCTTCAGGTTGTATTTACATATAAATGAATTACGTTTTTTTTTCTAAATCCACACTGTAGCCCACTGAACAAGAAAATCCCTGCACAGAGGATATGTGTGATTTTACATGAAAAAGAAGAAATTGCATTGCAATCACTTTTTTGCTTGCAGAACTGACATACCAACTGCAGTTGCTGACACATTGCACTAATATGGATCAGATGTGTCAAGCGTAATCTCAAACCCATAGCTCAAGTTCTATTTAACCCTTTTTGCTGCGGTTCAGTATGTCAGTAACCCCACACGAAAAGAAAAATAAAACAACCCAAACCAATCTTAACAGCATGTACATTACTTGTGATTACTGCATGGCTCGGGAATGGCAAAAGCTCAACATACTCTCACTGCAACTACTGCAGAGAGTAGTGTATCACCAATATCTTCAAATTACCTATCGTTCAAATCAGTGATTGCCCAAGAACCTAAACAGAAAGCTTACACTCGGACTCCATAAAACTTCTACTCTAAAATTAAAGACAAATGTAATTGTTAGCAATGAGAAATTGTGAAGTTAACCCTGGAAACCCGAAACTATTCAGAAGGGAACTAAGCAGAGCATGAACAGCTCCCTTCGAGGAGAGAGAGGTGAGGGAGCACCTTGCAAGTCAATGAAATCCTTCACGACCTCTGTGGAAAAAACAGGGTTTATCTGAGAGAACCCTGTTGCAGTGGGTGCATCCTTCCCATTTCTTCCTTTGGCTCTTTGGTCACTCCCGTGCCTGTTCTTCAAGCCACACAGAAATCTTCTACAGAAGGAGATAAGCTCCAGAAGTTGTTTTTTTTCCTAGCCTGCCCAAAAGCGCTAAGTACTTGCTAAAATGTGCAGCCCATTCGGAGGCCAAGCTGGAGCTGGCAGCTGCTCCCCCTGGCACTTGGAGCTGGCAATCTGCTGCTCCCTCCAGCAGCCCTGGGTGTTGTGGCAGGACAGCCCGTCCCCTGGAAAAACAGCCACCTGTTTTCTTTTCCCTTCATGTTCACGTGTCTCACTATTGTGCTGCTGCACCAAAAGCGTAGATGAGTGGTCCAGCTCATCACCACAGAATGAGCATCATCTCATCACCTACTACTTGTACGCAGTGGCTTCCCACCACCGGCACTGGAGTCCCACCACAGGAAGAGACTGGGGGCAAAGAGCAAAGACCTTGAAGCAGTCTCGGGTGCTTAATTTTATAGAAGCATAAAAATCATACTGTTCTCATCAGAGTGCGACAAATAAATATCAAATTTGCTTCATTACAGGCTAAAAAAACCCTGTCAACCTGGAATTACAAAATGGACCCTGCTGAGTCCTCCACAGTACGGATACACCACCAAAGATCATGTATCAAAGAGGTCCCAAGCACCAAAGACAATGTAGAACATCCTCATCCCACTGAAGACAAATGAAACTGTTTATTAACGTGTGTAGAGTGGAAGTAGAGTCACTACAGACTAATCAGGATAGTGTTTAATGAAGCAATGCCTCTTCTAAAGGCCTAACTAAGTAAATGAATATAGAGTGAAAAAAACTTGCAATGTTTTAAGCAGTTAGATAGAGCAAATACAAGTTTAAACCTGTAATTAACAACCCAGTCAACAAAACTTGTCTGAATAAGAACAAAGCTCAGCAAATTCCCAGTAAATTAACCAGAAGAAACCCGATGGGACTGAGCATCAGTCAGGGTAAACAGAGCTTCATTTACTTCAGAACATCCGATCCAAGGGATATCTGAAGTTTAGGTTTCAACAATAAACTTATAAGAAGAACTTTCTTTACTTCTAGTGACTGCAAGAAAAGAAAAGAAAACTAGGATTCACACATTTCTAATGCCAATAGGAAGATCTGTGGCTTCTCAAGCTATATCTAATTTCCTCTTGCTTGGAACACAATAAATAAAGAAGGTGTCAAAGTTCGAACAAACACAAGAGAGATATACCAGACAGAAACACTAATGACTACAGACAAAGGGATGAAAGACACAGAATTAAAATAAATATATGAATTAATTATAAATCTGCAACTAAAGAAAATAATTAAAAATAAATTAAAAAGTGAACAAAGGCATGGGGAAATGACAGCAATACCAGAAGCACTGGTAGCAGCATGGTATAAAAAGGCTTTTTGTGTACATTTCTAAAATACAAGTACAAACATAGAATACCTAACGCCAAGTCAAATATTGCAGGGGAATAATACTACAGACAGAAGATGGCACAGAAGAGTTCTTTACAGTCTTGCAATTTAAACAGGTTTCCAAGGCTTCCTCTTCTCAAGCTCCCCCAAGACCATTCACTCAGTGCTAACATCCAACGATGTAGGAAAATGTACAAACCCTGAAATCCTCAGGGAAAGCACACTGCATTTAATACATAGTGAGATTTCTAGTGAGCTTCAGATGTCAGGTACTTGCAAGTGTTTGTCTTTACTGCAAACAAGGTGCAGAAACCATATCTTAGCTCCTGAAGGCAACACTACTAAATTATCTATTTGATTCATCACTTCTCCTCACAAGAAACTAGTGATGGAAGGAAGCATTAGTGCGCCCAACTACCGACATGGAAAAAGGGCCCACAGACTCAACAAAGTCACATAGAAACTCCAGGACAAGACTGCCTGCAATATTAATTTATGCTGTTTTGTCTTCAGAGAAAGGTATAAGAGGATAGGAAATCCTATAACCATCACACAGAACAGCTGAAAAATGACACATGCTGAGACGTTTTGTTGTTTAGGACAACACTAAGACAACAAAAGACGTATTAAAAAAAAGAACCAATCATAAATGTATAGTTAAAGATGTCTGACTAGGGGAAGGGGTTTCTACTGTGGTGTAGAGACTTTCAGAGTCCACATGGCAGCTTTGGTCATTACCCAAGTACTCACACATCCCCTGCCTCCATAAAATGTGAGAATGGAACAGCTACCAAATCTCTGCGCTTGAGGGCCAGCCACTGCTCTCAGAGGACTCAAAGCAGAGACTACAACCAACCTTGAGAGGTATTCTGCCTATAGTGTTTTGAACACACCCGCACACACAACCCCCTCAGCCCTCAGGTGAAATCAGTGAAGCCACTCGTTGATGACACTCTTCCCGGAAATTTGTATCTTTCAGATGTGAGAAAAGGATTTACTCCCTATTTGTTCATCAGATGCCATCTCCGTACATTGTGTATCTACATTTTAGCAGGGTCCTTCAAAGATTACCTTCTAGCACTACAAAAATTACCTGTGACAGTCAGATATCTTTGTTGAAGTCTCACCCATATGGCAACACTTCTACTTGGAATTTCACCTGAATTCTCAGACAGTGTCAGGTAAACTCCCAAACATTTCTGCTGAGGAAAAATCTAGAGCATCACCATTCTCCTGACAGCAACTCATCAAGCAAGATCTCACATGATAAAGACAAAACTATGATCCAATGTATTTAACATAAATGTCTTTATGGGAAGATTCCTGTTGTAAATCACAGAATGAGGGCCACAAATTAAGTCTGTAGAACAGGATCACACAGGTACATGCAAACACGAGAGCCCCCAGACTCACACACAGCACCCTCACTCGTTTTGCCTGCTTGTCAAGCACTGATGGGAAGAATAAGCAGCAGCTCTCTGTTCTCAGTACTACACCGGCCTTCACCAGATCACAGGCTGTAAGGACTACTCAATGACAAGAGACAGGTGAGACTTTTTAATTTTCGTTGTTATAACTCACAAACAAGCAAAAATGGGAAAATGGAAAAAGATCTCATCCTAAAACCATCTTCATTCCATAAGCTGACAAGCACAGGCGTTGGGCAGAATACGCCCTCCTAGCAATAACAACTGGATAAATATCGCAGATATTTTGGAAGATGTTCTTTTGCTCTTTCTTTGGAATAAAATATCATGGGATGCCAAGGAAAAAAAGACTGAAGGTGCTGTGGCATCAAGCTGCAGCTAAAGCATGGTCCTGAAAGTGAGAGCATAGCCGGCTGCCACCTATAGAGTTTTATGCGGCTTCTAGGGTCAGAAAGTTTAGTTACAAAGGGTTTTCACTGCTAATCTCGAATGTCAAGTGATACTTCCATCTCACGCACGATCACTTGTGCGGATCCCAAACTATGCCTTTACTGGCATTTGAGCAACTACACCAACCCCTAGCATGTGCAAAAAGGGCTGCACAGCACAGACATCTCACTGTGACAGCAACTCCGTTTTCCCTATCAATAATGTAAGGTACTAGAATAATGTCTGCTCTTCAAAGCTGGACCCACTGATGAAAAAGATTGCATCTATTAGTCCAGCAATGTCAAAGGGGTCACAGCTAACTACTAATGCTCGGCAACTGCACACACAGTTTGTACTTAAGGTTACTGAAGGCTCCATGATTAGAAAGGAATTTTTTGTTACTGTAGCTTATGTACTCAAACGAGCAGGCAAGATCAGAACTGGGAAAAGGAAGAAGCCAACGGATCAGCCACAGGGGGTGAGCTGTTGGCTGCATTATGACTGTACTCAATCTGTCTGGTCTGTCACTTTTCAACGACCAGGAAAACCGGAAAAAATTATGTACAACCCAGCTTCCTAAGAATGTGGATCATAGGGAATGATGCAAAATTCACCTGCCTAGGCTTACCATGCTTCTGAGGATGTACAGCTCTAAAGCTTAAGTGACCTTGCTAATAACTTTAGGCACACCCAGAGAAGCCCTCATTTGCAAATGGATCCCAAATGGCACCGCAGAGCTCCACACTCCTTGGGATCCCAGAATCCACAACAAACATCACCGTGTCCTCAGTTAATACTGAAGGCATCCCCGAGAACAACTGCAGGCCCTCCACGTCAGAGATGCACTGCACATGTCAGGGTGCCTCCCATCCTCCTCTCGTGCAGCCCATACAACTCATATATGAACCTAGAGACAGCTCCTATTTCTGTGGGCAGCTCTACTGCCTTCAAAAGAAGCTCTCAACTCTCAGTAAGCCCTCAAGAGATCCCTAAAAACCAGCTCAACTTCGCAAGCCTGGTCTAAGTAAAGTCCTACCCTTCAGAGTAACAACTTTCTTGCGTGCAAGCATCGGAATTTTGATACAGAATTAGAAAAGTCCAGGAAATAAGACTCCTACAGGGCTCTTTTTTTAGACATCTTTAAAGCAAACTTGCACTTTGAATAAATATTAAAATTTTATAACTAAAAATCCATTAAATGGAGCACTATAAAAAGATCATTATTTTAACTGACTTCCAGAAAATTACTGAGATGTTTTACAGTTTTGAAAGACCTGACATTATTATAACTTTTTTCCCTCCTTTAAGACATTGACTATGTTGGTTTGTAGAAAAGATGCTCATTGATAAATCTAATTTTCTATTTTCTATTAAAACAGGTCTTAACTTTGCCATATTGAATATTTTTGGGTTACATCAGGTTTAGCAAATTAGCCATTGAAATAGAAAATATACCCCTTCTTCATACATTGTTTCCCATGAGTTCTGCTTCCTGTAATGCCAGTCTGCTTGTGACAAAACACACACACACACCCCCTACCTTGCTATCCCCATCCATAGAGCTGTATTTTATGACTTTGTACTCCTCTTTTTTCCCCCGTTGTCATAAAAAGACATATACTACTTTATCTCTAAAAATTACCTTGCAATTAGTACTGACGAGACAGCCATAAGATGGAGATTATAGGCTAAAACTAACATGTGATTATCCAACCTGAAAAGTCCAGTTTGCTAGAGGACTGAGGACAGGACAATTTTATCTGAACCTGAAGAAAGAGATTTGCCACCACTACTCCCAAACAACTACCAGTGGCATATTTAGGAAGAGTTAAAACAGAGAAGATATCTAGAGAAAGAACTATTTTATACATCCTACCCTTAATGAATCTTACGCTACTGCTAAACACAGGCCTCTCAGTAAGCTGCACACTGGGCTGTGCTGTGCACCTGTGTGCCAGGTTTGAGAGCAGCTGAGCCTCTGGAGGCCAGCAGAGTCTGTGCACATTGGAGGAAAACCTCCATGAAATCCTGCCTGGCTCCACCAACATCTGCAGGCTGAATAAGCCCAAAGATTTTAAAAACTCAAGAAGGTTGATGTAAAACTAAGAAGTTTTGAGGTTTTTTCACTTCTCTATGGATATATGATAAAACTACACTGTGGCAATGTGACTGACTGAGTGGGTAGTGAGCTGGAAAGTGATGATACTTGCGAGCTAGAGCTGGGCAGGAGCAGCAGGACCCAAAGGGGAACGCAGCAGCCACTTCTGACCTCTGCGCTGTCTGCGCACCACAGAACAACAAATTTCATGGGTACCAAGTGAATTCCTCCAAACAAACAATACAATCCTTTAAAACAATGCCACTTGTGTGCTGTCAGCACACCACGGCCAAAGGCAATCCCACTAGCTGCACAGACGGACTATGAGCCAGGCAATTCAACCTTCTCCACGGCTCCAGGACAACATGAGGAAATTCCATTTAGCAGATGAAACAAGAATCTGGTTTGGATTCCCAGGACAACCTGTGTCTTTCACGCATCTCTCCCTGTCACTCCTCAAACGTGGAGGCCTGGCTGCTTCACAGCTCAGCTGCCTTGAAGATAGGCAGTTAAGATGCCATGAAGCACCAAACCAGAGAGGTGCCACGAGCTGCTTTCAGGTGCCAGGTGATTTAAATTCCCAGATGAAAGTGTCCAGCAGTGGAAGATTTTCAGGATTTCAGAATATGGCAAGATGAAAAATCCTAAAGCAGTAAAAAGAGAAATTAATAGAAGCCAACGGCAAATGATGTGGGAAAAAAGGGGTGCAAAAGATCACTGATTCTATGAATAACTGAAATGTTGTGATTAATCAGTGTGAGCCTGAACTTAAACTACATGATGGATTCGTTATCTAATGAAACACCAAATGTACTCAAACTGTAATATCCTCCCCTAGGACAGGACTCAGAATGCCAGTCGACATTTTGTTCCCAAAAAACTTCCAGTATAGGCATCTATATATAACTGCTTATGGCAAACCTTTTCCAGTTGTAGAAGCAAAGTGTGTAGGTAAAGGTTTATAGATCCTGAGCTATGAATGCCCTCCCTTAACTGTCACAGAGTAATAAAATGGTTGAGGAGAGCCAAATTAATATTTTAAGCTATAATTACTTTCTGATTGTGACATCACTGGATGTATCACTCCTTATTACAGATTAACATCTTAATTATACTGTGTGGGCAAATGAATCAGCACTTTAAGACTGATGTGTTGGGTTCATGTTAAAAAATGTATTTGACTTTTTTCCATTTTCATGTCAAGTCAGGAATTATTTCATAACTCTCAGCTGATAAATAATTGCGTGAAGCTTAGCAGATATAATGACAGATTGATGACAGAAAAATATTACCAATCATCTCCTAACTTTCTTATGATGCTTTGCTCTTGGAAGTCTTCTGTGGCAACACATTTCTTGGAATGAAATTTCGTAACTTGCTGGAAATTAAAGAAACAGCTCTTGGGGATGCTGTTAGACCTCATTCTTTTGAGCCTTAGCAAAGACTGAATCACGTGTTTTTTAGGAGGTATTCAGTGCTGCCTACTTTTCCTAGTTATCTCCTCTATCCTCTTCATCTGATGTAGCCTACAGACAGCTCCCGTCCCTTCCCTGAGCAATATACCCTGATGGGAAACATAAACAGCATTTTGTATGCACATCTATGCCATTTGAAAAAGCAAAGAAAACATTACATACACTTAGAGTGCATACGTAGTCGCAACAGAAAGCAAGTCAAAAATGAAAGGCATAAGATATAAGACATCATAATCTTTAATATCATTTATCACTATATTTGGAAGAAATTCTCTCGACAACCTATAGAAGAAATGAACAAAGGCTCAAGATATGCCAGTTACTGCTCAGCAAACACATCTGCAAAAAGATTTTTTTACCACAATATAAGAACATGAAGAACCACATTACAGATGCTAAAGGAAAATGCTCCAACACACACAAATGACTACTTGTGAAGAGGTCTCCAAAGGCGCATAATTTGTTTCTAGATTATTAGTGTGCATTAGGGTAAAAAACATTTTTAAGAGTTCGGGATTATATTCTACCAAGTCTCAATCACATTTTCTGAGAAAACATCAACAACCATTCTGTTTGGCAAGAAAATCCTTTCCAGTTGCGGCTGAGTCAATCCTCCATATGATCTATAGTAAAAAAAAAAAAAACAAAACTCTGAAAGCTTAAAATAACCTGAAGTGGAAATACTTCATCTTCCTTGGATGAAGAGATCCAGACTAAAATCTTTTCTAAAGTCTGGTTATGAAGAGAATACCTAGGAACCTTCCATGAATAAGCAATGCAGTAGGTTTTCAAGAAATCTGATGTGATGCAATGGAGAATGTTTTCATCATAAAATGCCAATTCCACAATATTTGCCGATTTATTTTTCTCCCATATTATAAAATAACATGATCAAAGTGAAACAGACAAGTGCCCAGCTGGAGCCATACTCTTTCCAGTAGCCAATTGATGGATGCTCCTAGAACTTAATTCAGCAGAATCTATCAGATCAGAGAAAATCTCGTCTTGATCTCAAGATAATTACACTGATTACCTCAATGATTACCAGCATAATCAGTGGCAAGTCTTGCAATTTAATCTTGATAACTGCATCTGGTGACTGCAGATGGTGTCCTTGCCCAGCTGAAAATCTCATTCTATTTTTGCAAAGTGTAAATCTAACCCCTGGTAACAAACTGTGTTATCAGAAACTGATAGGCCTTTAAGGAACCACCTTGCAAAGATAAGCAAGATTCAGACCACCTAGAGACCTTTCTTCCACTTTTAAGGGTGTTTTTTTGGTTCTGTGTACTGATCTTTAGGCTCATTTGAGGTTCATCCAAACGCTCCTGCAACTTAGTAGAAGAGACAAGTTGTAATTAGTCTGGGGAGGCTGTGCTGATAATAAAGTCAGCAAGGCAGAAATAAGCATGCAAACCTGAGGGGACCGTTCAGCGAGGAACACGCTCGTGGCTCCGCAAAGCTGCCATCAGCTGCCCAAAGCAAGACAGCTGCTGGCAGCAGACACCGGGGCACCAGGGAGTCCTGCTCCAGAGGTGCTGCAGACTCCAAAGTGAGACAAGGAGAAGGAGAACAAAGCAGAGCATGGCTGAAAGCTGCTTTTTTTCCCAGCTGATCCTCTGTCACAGAGCAGGTTCCCAGGAGCTACGATGGGTCACCACAGATGAAACCATTTCTTGGGTCAGACAGCTCAACAAGAAATACAGATGTGAGCAGAGGAAGTGCCACAGTGACAGTTCAGCACCCAGTTTCCCAAACTCTTGCTTTTACTGGGTCTAGATTACCCTGTTGTGTTAAACCCCAGGAAACCAAGGCTGTTTCTCTCCCTGCACAAACTTCCCAGTGACACAAACATAGAGCAATAATCCATGGCACAAGGAATTTACAAGGAAAGAAGCCAGCAGAAGCTATTACTAAAATGAAGGAACCTGAATAATAGTAATACACAAGGTGAGACTAGAAAGAAAAAGAACATACTTCCAGAGCAATTACTCTGAAAAAATCTTAAACGGGAGAAAAAACACAGAAGATGAATTAGCAAAAGGGGACAGCAGTTAAAATATAGTACCTCAGCAGTTATTAATTCAGCTCCTTGTGCTTTGAAATATGCTACCTGTATATTAACAGGACCTTAAAGAAGTATGCAGGAGTAACTCATTTAGAAGAATGCAAGAAAAATAAAATGTGTACCAGCATATAAAAGAAACCAATCAACTTTGAAACTTCTAATTAAAAGCTCTAAACTTAAAAGTGAATGCTCAACACCACAAAACCACAAGCTTCTACTAATGAAATTAAAATTGTGACTTATCAATATAATTCAGAAAATAGCGAAAGAGACAGCAGGTATGGAATAATTATGAGATCAATAAGCAATTAAGCAACTTTAAAAGACATTCAAGTGACCTTCCAGAATCAAGTGACACACTGAGTTAGCTACAAGCCATTTGGGCTTGCCAAAGAAACTGGCTGATCAGTGATGCTGGTTTTTCTGTACACCTGCACACTGCTACTTGCATAGCTGAGAGAGCCAAGAGCACATCTACACCACCACACATATGCACAATGTACTTCCAATTTCTGCTTCAAAAGTGTCAAGCGAAGGTATCATAAATGTCTACTGTATCAAACCACCCACCACAAAAAACACATCCCCACTTCCAATATTTAATCCATGAGCAGCTTCAAATAACTGTAATTTCTTTTTCATCAGCTTGCCAGAGACACTTACCTCTTTTTTTTTCTGTCCTAATAATAGATTTTCTTTCTATATTTAGGTATCATTATAACTCTAAAAGCTCAACATGTGGTATTCTGGAATAGTCAGACACAGGGCTTTTGTACTTCCATGAAAGCAAGATTACCAAGTTCCCATCAGGACCCACTTTTAGCTCTGCTGGCTGCCACTACTGCCATTAGAAGCTGAGGAAAAAACTAGCCCAAGTACAACTTCCGTAGCCCTGCTTCAGGTGAGGATCTCCCAAGCAAGCGAAATCTAGCAGTGTAAAGCTTCAGTGCCATCTTGTGCTGGCAGCACTTCCCTAATTAAGAATTTAGGGCCAGATGGAGGCATTAGATCATCTAATCTGATCCCCCGCCTACCACATGACGTGTCGTTTTACCAGTAAACCTTATATTGAGCCCAAAAATTTAGGTCAGACTGAAGCATGTCTGAACTGAGAAGACTTCTGTGTGCCCAGGGCAGCACCTTTTGTGACCACTGTTCTTGCACCATCCTGTATCAACATCCACCGTAAGAGTTAAACTACTCCAGCAGACATATCTGCTCCACCAGGATCCAGACACCAAGCAAGAGCCTCTGTTTTCAAAAGAAAGGCTATATTGAAAGATAATGTTCCACTGTTCATCATAAACAGTTGCATGCTACCACTTTCTCCAAATGAAAGTTAGACAAACTGGCTATTTCTTAATCTGCTGGTGAGTTACATCAGGCCCTCAGCTGCCATTAAAGAACTTTTCAAATTACATGTGTTACATCTAAGCAACAATCAGCATGTTTTCATTTTGAAATAAGTGCTCTGGAGCATCCCCAAGGCTTCCCAGGAAGTCAGGTAATTTATTTATTTAATTTTTTTAAACCATGTAGTACTTTTCCAAAGTCATAAAAAACTTGCTGTATAAGTTTCTCTTCTGAGGACATACGATGATAGCAAGTCATTATTGCAACTTGAGGTTGCAGGCTGAAATCCTTCAAGGGTTCTCTGACCCTTACTCAGCAAAAATCTTCAGCCTGTTTGCAACTCATCAGCTTGGTGAGAGGCAAGCGAGCCTTCAACGTTCACGGCACTGAAATAAGTTATCATCAATTGCTAAATAAAAGGAACAGTTCTAAAGAAAAAAAAATCTGCTTTTCTCAGTGGAAATAAACACCAGCCTTTATCAGACATGGAATCTAGCTGTGCAAAAAAAACAAAAACAAGGCACAGCTGCTCGACACTGAGTGTGCGGAGATTTTCCAGTCAGTCAGTTGCTTTTCCCAAGGAGAAAACAAAAGGAAGGAAGAGCCAAAAGGAAGTGTCGCAATGGCTACCTCCAAGGAGAGAACAAACTCTTGAGGTCACATTTTTACCAAGGCAAAAGAGGTCTTTATCATCAGCACTAGAGCACAACAGGAACAGACTGAAATTTGGTTCAATAAAACCCTTGTTTTAAAGACAAGAATACATCAGCTCTTTGTGTGTCCCCTCTGAGGTTATACAGCCAAGCTGACTTTGGCAGACCTAGCTGATACAAAAAGCAGGAGTTGTGAAGGAAAAAAAAATCTTGATTAGCTGGGCAATGATCCAATAAGCAAGACACTCGAGGCTGCAAGTTCACAGCTGAAGAAGCTCAGGTAGAAATAATTTATAGCAAATTAAGTTAGGTCATGATAATGAAATTTAAAGACTTGTGGGACATGATTTATTTTACTAAGGCTTGTTGAAAAGTGAAACCCAAGCAGAGCCAACAGGAAGGCTAATTTAACTCCCGTTGCAGTTGGTACTGGCACTAAGATAAACTTAACTTGACATACTTGGAATGGGAAAGAGAATATAAGAATAGGATTTTTAAAGAAACTTTTTAACACCATTTTTCCACATTGCAGGAGAAAGCAGGGCAAATTCAATCCTGTGAATCACTGCTGCTTGTTTCCCAATTTTAAAACATCCTGGCACACAGCCCTCAGTGGCAAGTGCAGTGGAAACAGCTGATCGCAAGGGTTGGGAAAGGATGGGTAACAACATCTGCCCTGCAAAGCCCCTGCCATCAAGGAGCAGGAGGGAGGATGGAAAAACCTAACGGGAAAAGGTCTTGTAAGAGGTGCAGTCCCCTTGCAGGTCACTGGAAAGCAGCAGCAATGGCAGGAGAGATGCTGTCGTAGTTGAGGGCTCTGCAAGTTCCCTCAACAGGTTATCCGGCGGCAGCCTGGGCTTTGGCTTCACTCGGCAACAGATGAGGTGCCATTACGTCCTCGACTGTCCCTCCTGCCACCCACGTCTCTCATGCTGTGAAAAACGCCAGGTGAAGGGGAAAAAAGCCACTATAACGGATGAATGCAGCAGTTTGCAGGAGCGGGGAGAGAGAGAGTAATGGAAAAGTGTTAATATTAAAGTAATAAAGCTTGTGGCCATTTTTCAGTCTGAAATGCACAACACCATAAAACAATGCTTAAAGGCACTCACTTCTGTTCCAAACCACCTGCACGCTAAGGCACCCTGCTATTAGCACATAAGTTGTTTACTACCAGTCTTCAGTCAGACTCCAGGAGAGCCATAAAGCTGAATTTTTTCACTCAGTACAGGAGTCCAAGTGGCCTCAGATTTTCCTTGGTGTGCCAAGCCTCACTGTGTCACCTGCGATCCCTGCCCAGTCACTAACCCACTCACTTCTAGTAAGATGTATAGAAGTCAACTCAAAGCAAAGGGAATCTGCCTGGCACATGGCGCACATACACCCTCCTTCTTGCCTGCTTCTCCTCGAGTTCCTGAAGCAACAGCTACTCTAAGTGAGGTGTGTTGAGCACAACTATGATGGTGACTTTATCTGCCAGTGAGTGTCCCTTGTGTCACACTTTCCCAAAACGGTCTGGGCACTGGTTAGTAAAACGAGATTTCTATTTCCTCTCCTGAAACAATTTCTTCAAAAAACAAAAGTAATGGAGAAGTAATGAAATATAATGGCAAAGTAAATAAATAATGGATATTCTTTTGAAATTAAGACATTTTTATCTGTTTTCTCTATTTGTCACTTGCCCCTTTTTTGTTTGTTTCTTTGGTTTGCTCTTTTGTTTGGCCCAAATAAAACCATATGAATTCAAAGCAACTCACCCACTTTTTTTCCTCTGTCAGAAGCAAACACTAAAGCTTTCAGGGACTCTTTATAGAGATGGCCCAGCTACAAACAAAGTCTTTGTCTCACTGGGAGGACTAGTAATTTAAGGACAAAAAGATAGGCTAGAAGAGCAGTGAAAGTTTAAGGCTGACAGACGAGCCTGTGGAATCGCAGGAAGAGCAAAGAAGAAAGAGAACCAGAAGTTACTCTCAGGCCTGTGCACTCACCCTGAAGGGAGGAAGCCAGAAGTGGGAGTTTCACATGAGGGAACACATTGGCTCACAAGCCGA
This sequence comes from Cnemophilus loriae, assembly GCA_013397755.1. NCBI lineage: Eukaryota > Metazoa > Chordata > Aves > Passeriformes > Corvidae > Cnemophilus > Cnemophilus loriae. The sequence goes on from VZTF01002191.1 coordinate 2,281,515, forward strand.
TGGGTGAACTCCTTACATCCTGGAGCCCAGTGAAACTGCCAAGCCTTAACAAGTTCTATAAATTATGCCACCTTTCTGGGAGCTACATGACAAACCATGAAACAGCCCAGCAGCAGCAGCTGGCTGACACACTAACACAATAGAGAGAGATGCAGTGGTATGGTGAACAAACCATAGTCTTTCCCCATATTTACACATTTTCACAGTGAGAGAGTCAGTAATGAAAAGCACCCTGTTAACTTCCCTCCTTTTTTCAAAGGCACCTTTACCTCTTATGCATTGAATTCCCACATCTGAATACAAGTCAAGAGTCCAGGATATCCAAAGAAGTTCAAGGTGTCTATACAACACTGTTATCAAGCCCCACGCTATACACTATGAAGAACAGCAAAACAAAGAGTAAACCAAACTCTATCACTTGAGAGCAGCATTTTCAAATCTTCTTCCTCATGCTTCCCATCACGGGAAACATTACCTTACTCACTCACTTTTCCTTAGTTGCCATAGATGCAGTGCTACAGTGCTGCAGCAACATGCAGCCATCTTCATAAGCTGGTTCAGATCTGAGCATTCCTGCACTCCTGACTGCTTCCCTTCTTGATTTCAGTCTGGCAAAGGTATCCTCCAGTTCCATCCTGCCCTTCCTCACTGGACAGTGAGGATAACAGACTAGCTCAAGCACAACAAAACAGATTAATTCTGTAATGAAGTTGTGCCATACACACTTTCAGTGTCACTCGTCCTGGTCCAAGAACAGTTTGCATGCACCCCAAAAGGACACTTTCTGAAAATGACAAATTTTCCATCTCTTCCAGCTGCAAGGAGAGCCCATTCTTGCAATCCTACATTTAAAACCTTTGCTAGCCTGAGCAGCAGCCCAGTGTTAAACCTCAGCCAACATAGTGCTGTCGACCCATTTTCAAGCCGATCCATGATAGGTGAGCAGCAGCAGGGTGTTCACAGTGGCAACAGCCACGTGTTACTGCACCACCAGCACTCTCACAGTGCTCTGCACCCAAAAGTGTCCCCAGAACATGAAAGGGAGACACTCACAGCCATGGCATCAGTGTGTGCTACCAGCCACAGCACGGCTGCACTATGGCAAGCCAGGAGTCTGCAGGCTGGCAAGCCCGTGGTTCCTTGGGGCACGAGCCTCAACAGCCCTAAAAAGCTACTATGATAGGTCCGCTTTCCTTTACATTAGGATATAAAACCTCTCCTTTCTTTTTCCACCAAAAAGCTGTCATCTTGCAAATAACCACTCTAGAATTCTTCAAAGCTGCACACAGAAATGTACTTTGGCAAAGACCTCTGCAAACAGGAAGGAGTGGGCAAGTCAACCATCAACCCAGGAGGTGCCTTACAAGTTCATCTACAATATTAACACATCATCATTTCATATTATAAAGTTACTTTCATAGCTGTACAAAAAGCTCCATTAAGAATGAATGATTAGTTCTCCATCAATGACTTTAACATCTGCCTGTAACATCATCTTTAACATCTGCAGTAAGGCAATCATTTATTAATAACAAAATAAATAACTAGGCTTCTCTTAGAATCAATTTTAATAGTAAAATGAGAGAGAAAAAACCACTCTATTTATAACATGTTAGTACATAGTTAAAAATACATAGTATTTCCAGGCATGTAGTATTTCCCAGGCAAAATGCTACATTGCTACCTTTACTCATTAGAATAGGACATAGCTCGAAGTTTGAAGAGGAAAAAAATCATTTAATATTTTTCCCTATAGAGTGGCATTCTTTCAGTTAAGTAGTTTCTTATTTCTGCTGCATTTTTCATAGCATTTGTATCAACACTGCTACTAAAATTTTAATGGATATTTTAGTGTTATTGGAACACACATTTTCTTTATTAAATATGAATTTTGAAAAACTTTAAAAAAATTAAAACATGCATATAACATTACACAATATGAAAAATTTCAATCAAAATACTGAATTTAAACCACGTTGGTATTTTTCTGTCTTTCTAAAAATAAGGTACTTTTTCTTTAGCAGTTCCTCCTCCTGGAGCTTTCAGTCTTCAAAACAAACAGAAGGTGCTTCTTCGGTGCACTAAAGGTTGCAGCTCCTTATGAACAGGTGAACAAGGTGGCTCCACTGAATGCTGCTTGGCTGGGCTTACACTCAGGAACTTAGCAATGATCTGAAGCAGAAGGTCCAATGGTTGTGGTGAGATCATGCAACATGTTTTTCAGACGAGACACCCGATGTGGGCTATTTTACCAACAGTCTATCATGAACAGACATAGATGTTGCAATTCTGACTTCACAAGATGTGATGACAACAGCAGATACACTGAGGAAAATAAACCACCTTTTTCGTGTAACAGTACCAGCAGAAAGCAGCCCAAAAGTTGGTACAGCTACTCTTGGGAAAAATTACTGTAACACTTGCAGCCTCCCACTAGTTTTGAGGTAGTGCCACAGTTCCCATGCACAGCCGTTCTTGTTTCCATGCACGATGAGGAGCAACTCTGGCAGACCTCCACATGCTGCCAGGCTGAGTCCTAAGTGCTGTGCAACCCCCTGAGAGTCACTGTTTATGGAACCTAAGAAAGAGGAAGGCTTTTAAAAAGTTATTATGAACTTAAATCTGGCGGAGCCATGCTGGAAAGGTACACGAACACTGCTGAGGACGAGTGGCTCCTCAGCTCTCACTCCGTTCAGTGTGGATGTCCAATGTCTCTCTGGAGGGCAGGGCTGACTAACCTATGCTCCCCATCAGTGGCACATGCTCAGCAGGAAAGGGATGATCTGTGCTTTGCACACCTGTTAGCCCAAGCTGCTGCTGGACTTGGAGCTCAGAGGAAGCCAGGAGTCAGAATCCTGCCTCCCGCTGATGGCTCCACCCAAGAAGCAGCAGTTTCTGGTCCTGCTGAGCTCAGGAGCTGTCAGGTTCCTGCTGAGCTGGAAATAAAAGCTTCACTTTTTTTTCCTCCTTCTTTTTCTCCACTTGACAACTGCACATAAACACTTGTAGCTTGGGACTGTTACACCCCTGCAAGCTTAAAACAACCTTGCTCAGGCACGGACGACAGCTCTCGACGGCAACATGAATGTGACTGCAGACTAATTCACCTTGTTGTTCTGACACACGAAAACCATCTTTGAAATCGCTGCATTGTCTGTATTCACTCCTGTTACACATCTCTGCACAGTCAGCACTCAGCCAAGCCAACACAGGAAAGAAGCACGCAGAAAAAACTCGCACCTTTTTGGCAGATTCATACTGCTTTGTGCAGAATTCTTCTTTTTAGTGTAATCATGGAAAGACATTAATAGCTTAATTTAAATACAGGTCTATCAACAGACTCTAAGTCTTTTTTAATACACTCTGCACAGAACTGGTTTGTGTCTAAAGCACATTAAGGGTACCTCTGATACCTGGAAAGACAGACGACTACCAGGAAAAAGGCCATCAATTTAAAAGCTACTTATTCCTTCAATATTCTGTGCTCAGAAATCCCAGGCCCCTGCAACCAGTGAGAAAATCGGGAGCCATAAAGACTTGTTGTCAGCAGAGGAGGATCCAGCTAAGGGACATTTAACCACACTGAACATACCCAAGCCCACGGATCCAGAGGGGATGCATCCTTGCATGCTGAGGGAGCTGGCTGAAGTTTACAGGATGCTGCTCTAACCTATCTTTCAAAGATCATAGGGATCAGAGGAATTTCTTGAAGACTGCATGAAAGCCAGTCCTATTTTCAAGGAAGAGGATCCCATAAACTATAGGCAGGTCAGTTTCACCTCCAACCCTGGGGAGGTGATGAGCAAATAAATCTGGGAACGATTCCCTTAACATATGGAGTAAAATTAAATGACTGGGAGTAGTCAGCATAAATTTATGAAGGCAGAAATCACATCTGACCAACCTGATGGTTTTCTGCAATGAGATGCCTGGCTCATCCTGCTGAGATGAGAGAGCAGTGGATGTTATTCATCTCGACTTCAGCAGAGCTTTTGATGCTGTCTCCTGTAACATCCTCACTGACATACCGATGAAGTACAGACTAAATAAGTAAATGGTGAGGTGGGAGGGATCACTGGCTGAACTGCTTGGCTCAAAAGGTTGTGCACAGCAGCACAAAGACCAGCTAGTGGAGTACTCTAGGGGTCAGAACTGGGACCAACATCATTTAACATTTTCACAACCAGCCTGGAGGGTGGGAGAGAATCTCCAGCAAGCTGGTTGATAATACAAAACTGGGAGGAGCAGTTGATACACCGGGTGGGTGTGCTGCCATCCCGAAGGACCTGGACTGGCTGGAGAACATTCTGGCAGGAACCTCGTGAAGTTCAACAAAGGGGAGTTCCAAGTTCTGCACCAGGGTATGGTTAACTCCATGCACCACTACACGTTGGGGCCTGATCAACTGGAAAGCAGGCTTGCCGAGAGCACCATCAGGGCCTTGAGAGACATAAAATGTGTGCCCTCAGGGAAAGGGTGGGTAACAGCATCACGAGTTGCATCATAAAGAGCATCACCAGCAGGTTACGGGTGATCCTCCCCCTCCACTCAGCCCTGGTGAGACACCTGCACAGAGCTGGGCTAGTCCTGCGCTTCCTGGTATATGCAAAACATGGACTGAAACAAGTCGGCAAAGGCCACAAAGGTGAGAAAAGAACGGAAAGATCCGATGTATGAGAGGCTGAGATTGCAGGGACTGTTCAACCTGGAGAACGCTCAGGGCAGGTCTCATCAGTATGTATAAAAAACTGATGGGAGACAATAATGAAGACAGACTCTTCCCAGTTGTGCCAAGCAAAAGGATAGGAGCCAATGGGCAAAAGTCAAAATACAGGGAATTCCACCTAAAAGTAAGAAAATAGTTTCTTTTTCTTTTTTTTTTCTTTTTTTTTCTCTCCCCCTACTGTGAAGGTGGTCACACCTGGAATAGGTTACTGAGAGAGGTTGTGGCATCTCCATCCAAGCCTGCCAGACATAGCTCTGAGCAACCTGCTTGGGCATGGGAGTGGACTAAGCAATCTCCAGAGACATTTTCCAGCCTCAGCCATTCCACAATTACTTCCAATCAAGTTAAACGGAACAGCTGAAAGAACTACAGTTCAAGAAGAAAATACTTGAAAGTAACGTAACTTAAGACAGAGGTAATGCTAGGCTTTGCTGCATAATGCTTAAATCCAACTGAAGCACATTTTTATTTCCTCTTTATGTCACACATGGCTGTACAATCTGTGTTGTCTGTAAAGAAGAGATGCATTTCATGGGGTTCTTCACTTGCAACAGGGAGTTAGTTATATACACATACCCCAAACCAGAATTTGGCTGTAGATGTTTTCTATCACTTAGATTTTATGAAATATCTTACCTTCAAGTATAGTTTCCACTATGACTACAGTAAGTAAATGGATCCAATTACAGATGTTCTCTTTTAAAAGTACTAATTGAAAGGAACATAGTGTAAAGCATTAATTGCAATGATGTTCCTTTCCACAAGAACAGTACTTCCTGAGAAACAGTTATACTAGCAAACTAACATTTAAGAGATGCAATTACTGGGTTGCTCTGTGACTCTAAATCAAAATAGTATTCTTCTTTCTTAACTCATACCAACATTCACATGCAAAGGACCAAAACTGCAAATACTTATTCATTTTTGTAACTGAAGTCAACAAATTGAATTACTGAACTGATAGCATGACAATATCCCCAATAAATATGCATAAACTTATCCGTAAACTCATGAAGGGAGAAGTTTTTTAAATGACAATAAGTCACACACAGTCAATTTATTTAGGTAAAGAAATTCCTAAGAACCTAATGGACCAATTAAGTGATTAACTGAATTCAATGCATCAAACACTAACTTGGGTGCCTACTCTCATAAAAGCTGTTTTAAAAACACTGCTCTTAAAGAAACCAAACAAACAGAAAGAGAGAGAAAAGAAGTTTGAGCCTTTTTTTAAAATGCTTTTGGGCACCAAAATGATACTCAAGATGGCAAGAAAAAAAGGGGAAACTTTCATTCTGTTTTCTGTACACAAATTACAGAAGAGAGTCCTCAAAGTGTAGCTAGAAAGCTTCAAAACAAAATAAACCCACTGAACAAGCTTTCTAAAATTCCTGCTTTTGTTATTAATTTTAAGATGCCAATCAAATGGATTGTAATAGGAAATACATTTTTCCATCCTTCATTTACAATACTCTCAGAACATCTGAGGCCAATTCACATCCCTCTACAGGGATATGACATTTGCCAAGAGAAAAAAAAACAAACCAACTCTACAGGAACAAGCCACCAAGGTTTTCTCTGAAGCCTCCTGTTGGGTCTTGTAGCCTTAAAAGGAAAAAAAGGATTTTATTATGCTGGTCCCCAGCTTGTCAAACAAAGAGCCCCCGGGTCTGCTTGGTATCTGTCGTTGCATTCACTCAGGGATTCTGTGTGGCTTTGTCTTGCTATCTCCCAGCAGAGCCAGCACGGCTGTTTTCACCTCCTGGCATCATTCCATCAGGCTATTTGCTTAACCTAGAAATCCCAGGGCCTCCCAGGAGTCCAAGGTCTGAAGGAAAGTTCAAGCACCACAAGACACTGGAGAAGCAAGGCATACCACCTCTGCTCAGTACTTCTAGAGGTCCAGATAATCTGCAGGTGAGAAGTGGGGCACCGCTGCTGATCAGATTTTTTCCAAAGCCATGGAGGAAGTAATACGTGAAGATAACCTCTGCATGTAAGCAAAGGAGCTACATCACGGGATCATGCAGTTCACGCCTTGGAAAAAAAACCAAACAAACTATCACCTGAATTTTCAAGTTCACAGTAACAGAAATACTTCTGAAATTCATGTATTGATAGCACAGATAGCAGACAAATTCCTTTTGAACGCCCTGGACAATTTGGTTTTACACTTCAAGACAACAAGTTTAATTTCTACTTCTGTTTTACACTGAAGAGAAGCTCCCTTAGGTAGTAAGCCTAAAAAAGAGGAGCCCATCACATACTTGCCCACAGCCATTAATTTTGAGCACTGGAAACTACTGCTTACAGTTTTTCTCATGATGGAAAAGGACCATACATAGGAAATTCAAATGTCCAGATAACTCATAAAAATACTACTTAATATGGTATAGTCAAGCATGGCTACATAAAGTAAGCAAGATTAAACAGTATGGAAAGAGAAGAAATGAAGTGTAAACATATTTTCCCTTACAACACCAAATGGAAGTCACATTCATTTAAGCAAATATTTTTCTATATTGATAGAAGCCAAATATGTGGGGTAAACTGCTGCACATTTTTTTCTGTTTGCTTCATATAAAATCACACAGGAAATTTGTGTTCACATAACACTATCAACAAAATGCTCTTTGCTTTTCTACAAGTTGCTTGTAATGAACATTTTAGCTCTCTCAAAAGGTGAAGAATACAATCAGCCAACTCTTTTATGCATGTCCTATGAGGATACTCATCCTCAGTAAAAACAAATTTCACTAGCCTTAGTCAGCAAGCTGTAGTGGTATGTGGTAAAACTATGACACACACCAACAACTTAGAGACTTGTTAACTGGTAGCAAGATACAACAGAATATGCCCACTGAAAACTACCCAAATTTCCCAAATGGCCTTTGAATAGCTCCCCTTTTTGAACAAGAACGTGATGCTTCACATTATATCTGTGCACATCGTTTTCTCCTCCTTCCTAAATTCTAAACATTTTTCTTACATTTACTTGTTCTGAGATTCAGTAGTGACAGTTTCTTCTTTACACTCCTACATATATTTTGCACAAGCTGTTAAACAGAATTAGTCCACGCTCCTCTTTCGTGTTTCTCTTGTGCTCTGGAGGAACCTAATACACAGACTTTAGAGAAATCCCAGTTTTGACCCTTACCACCTAGCTACTAACTTGTGCAAACATGTTTTGGCAGCCAGGCTGAAGAAAGATGTTGTGAACTGTGGTCATGCCAACCCTCCAAATGGCCACAAGAAGCATTTACTAGGTGAAAACAGGTCCCAGGTGGCTGGCAGCAAAGGAGTATGAACAGAGCATTTGGAAGACAGGTTGAACGTGCCGAGCATAAACTCTGTGCTGCCTTTAGCTACCATGACGCCTCTTACAAACAGATAACCACAAAAATATTGCCTGTTACCATCTCGCTGTTTGCACTCTGCCCGTACAATAACCCAGGTTAGTTCTGAAGAATACCATCAGCAAGAGGGCTGGCTGAGACTTGTACCTAAATACAGAAAGAGATTATTTATTTACCTTGAGCATAAAGGTACTCACTCTTCAAATTTCATGACAAGTCTTTATGGCAAATTCCCCTTTAGCATTCAAAATCAGCACGAACAAGTTAGAATCACCTAGAGAACAGAAACCTTGTGGTGTTCACAGACCTAGCCAAGCAGAAAGAATGATGTAAGCAAATTCTCCAGCCTCCCCAAAAAGGCAAAATTACACCCTGATAATTCTTTCAGTTGTAGTTCACTAATTATCTTCTAGTTGGAAACAGGAATAACCAGTTTTGTGGTAACAATCACTAGACTTAATGTTTGATTTTTTAAAAATTAAATAAAAATACCAGAAGAGATACTAGGAAGAAAACAAAGTGAGGTGGCAATGTAAAACTGTCAGATTCTGGGAGATGAAATAATTCAAGTCTGAACATCCTTCCTTCACCATGTGGTAAGACCACATGGCAGCAGGAACAAAATCATCATGTGCAGTATCTGAAGCCCGTGCCACAGAACAGAAAAAAAAGGTGAATAATAAAGAATAAATCTATTATGCAAGTGCTGATATGTTTAAATCTGGAGGCACACTACCACTTCCTGCAGAGCTTTCTGCCAAGTACAGAATCCATGGGGAAAATGGCTTAATCCCCAGCAATGACGCAGCGTGAGAAGCCTATCTGGGACATACTTAATGCCGTCCTCCACGCGGAGGGTGCACTTCCAGGAATAAAGAGTTAGTCACCATGTCTACCTCCACCACCCATCTCTTCATCTTTTGCATATCCTGCTCTGCAGAGACAGGCATTCACACCTACAGGATGCTGCTAAGTCATGCAGGGACATGGCATGCAGGGAACCACTCTTCTGCAGAAAACTCCTGCAAATACAATGGGTATCCCACTAAGATTTTTTTTTTTACCTGGATTCCCACAGGTGTTTTTGCTACGCCCTGTTCCTGAATGGAAGCGCCAATCTGCTTCTGCACACCTTCTCATGAAGGTTAGAAAGGAGCAGACAGCATCTTCTTGCATATACCAAGACTCAAGGCAATCATAATAAAACAGATAAATTATTAAAATGATAGAATCATTGAAGTTGGTAGAGACCTCTAAGATCATCAAGTCCAACCATTAACCTGGCCACAGCCATATCCACCACTAAAGCACATCCCCAAGCGCCACATCCACACACCTTCTGAACGCTTCCAGGGATGGTGATTCCACCACTTCCCTGGCAGTCTGTTCCAATGCCTGAACACCATTTCAGTGAAGAACATTTTCCTAGTATCCAGTCTAAACCTCCCCTGTGCAACGAGGCCATCTTCTCTGGTCCTGTCACTTGCTACCTGGGAGAACACACCGAGTCCCTCAGGTATAGATTCACCTCCAAGTTAGAGAAACTCTTTTTTTCCATTTTTTTTTTTTTTCTGTAAAGTAAGTTTCTCTGTGGAATTGTGATTGATGCTGAATGCTGTAAACATTTCTCGTTAGCTCACTCCCAAAGCTCATCTCAGAGTGGGGTAGGATCACATGCAGCAATCCCATGAAGCAAAGGAATGAGTCATCAGTCTGAAAGTTAAGCAACAGACAGAATCTCAGATTCAGACCAAGGTAAGCATAGCAATGAATGAAACACCAGTTCTAAATTACATCTCTGGAGAGAGCAGTCTAGAACAGCAACTCATAAACAGACCTACCTAACCCAGCATTAAAAAGCATATATAGGGTCACCAGTGGGACACTTAAGAGAAAAACTCCATGGAATTCAAGGAAGGGAAAAAATCCCCCCGAAAAATGCTTGAAACAGCTGAAGAAATTCAATTACAGCAGCATACACTTCTGCAACTAAGTTGGTCAAGTCTTGTGTCCTATGTTCTTACAGGTAGGCATAAAGACTATAGACTAGGAAAATGCCACTTTTAAACAAATTAAATAATTTTAATTAATTTCCAGTGAACTGTATTAGTTTTAATTCTACCAAAAGCAGTACAATTTTCCTCAAAGAAGAAATAAAAGGCAATAGTGCAAACACTCTGTCATTTTGAGTACAAGTGGTTTCTTCTTTGACTAAACAAAGATAGCACTCTCAAAAGATGAGAGTATGTCTCGTGACTGACAAAAAAGGCTCAAAATCTGTTTATGTGGTTTTGCTGGTCTATGTGCAAGTAATTTAGGTAAAAAAGTTTAGATTTCTACCAGACCAACTGAGAGCAAAGCATCTCCCCAGAGATCTATAGCCTGATTAGCGATGATAAGCTGAGATACCACAGCCCCAGCTGCTCAATATTACACAAAAAAAGAGGTAGGCAGGTTCAGAGAAAGCTGCACATATTGGTTTCACTCCTATTAACAATTTACCCCTACTATCTCACTCACCCACTCCCTCTTCACCAAAGCATGAAATGACAGTTGCTTAGATTTAAGCTGTTCAATATTCAGCCTACTGTCATCACGGATTACAAAATAAATTAAGAAAATGCCACCATTCCGCAAAGCAATTCCCAAATATCATGCTAGCCCTATGAATCTTCAGATGTTTTGCTCTCCTCCTGAACTCTTCTGCTCTGTCTCCACTCAATCAGCCACAGCACTCACACCAAACTGTAGCCACAGCTCCTTCTCCTTCCCTGCTCCAAGGCAGCACCAAGGATCACTGTGGGTGCAGCACACATCAGGGGGATTTTCCCCCCAATCCTTCACCTGCACCTGTACCTCACTGAGCACTGCATGCCAGTAATTTCCCCTTTAGTTACTGCATGCTAGAGGGATCATATCTACCATCTCCAGGGAATCTTACCCACATGCAGTGCATGATTGCCTGAGCTAGTTTAGCTCCCAATGAGAAGGAAAACAGCGGGAAGAAGGAGAGCCTGGGAATAGGGCCTTCAGCTCAGCTCTTCAAGAAACTTTCCCACACAGTGACTCTGCTGGCTCAGGTGCAACATTCACAGGTTTAGTTGTGGTGGTTCTCTTCCTGCTAACACTTTAGCTCAGCCATGCTCCAACATACTGTACACTGACTGCGTCGTCTGGGCAGGATGAATATGCTCCAAGTGTCTGGCTGAGAAGGGTGAGGACCTTATCAAGAAAAATGATACCTAAAATGTATTAAGAGGATGAGTGCTCAAAACAGGGCAGTGCCATTTAAGAACTTCCAACATATACCAGCATGTCCCAAGACTGAATACTACTAAATTTTCAGATTGATACCTCCAAACCCATGGTTCAACATCTTAACAAGAAGATAATTTTGAAGATTATAAAGACTACATCCCTTCTTCTCCAGTCTGGACCTGCTTCTTCACTTACTGATTTTTTAAGGTAGCTCAGCTTCCATCTCTGTTTCACAGCTTCTAATTAGCTTATTTCTCATTTTAAGTATTTATAGCTTGAGAGTTGAAAAAGCAAAGGGGTAAGTGATGAGCAGAAGGAACAAAAATTGGCTATGCAGGATAACCACTCCAGGAGATGGACCACCTCACCTGCAGGCAGGATGGAAAGCAGCTTGGGAATGTGTCCTTCCTGCTCATGAAAACACAAGGGGCTGTGAAAGACTGACTTCCCACCAGACTGCGGCTGCATCACACCTACCACGCAGTGACTCAGAGCACCCCTGCCACACACACAATTAAGTTCTGTCAAGCCACCACTGACCACCTCTAGTGCATAGCACATGGCACACTTTAATTTAGCATTAGCAAAATACCAACAGCCCCTGGCGAGACTTGGATTTAATTCTACTTCAAAAATATGTTCACTGTACTAGTAGCAAAGTAGCACCAATGAATAATAATTACTAACTGTCAGCTCTTTGAACATTTTCATACTTATACTGAAAGTCTTGGAAAGGATGGCCCCTCTTTCCCAACAAGAATGCCAGAAACAGTATGCTTCTGAAAAGGAAGACCACGTCAGATTGCAGATGTTAACTCTACATTTCCTTCCTAAACAGTCCAGATCTTGAAAGCAGAAGAAACAAGAATACAGTATGTAAAACTGCAGCTCAAATATTTTCAGCAGCCCAGCAAAATCCTCTTGCACACATTCTTGGGAGTTAAAAAACAGATCTGCTGTGAGGCACAGCATGTATTTTGTGGCAGCAGTACAGATTTATGTTTCTGCTTCCTGGGAAGTCACTGCTATGCAAAAGGATATGACTGGCTTCACAGGTCAAGGTAAAATCTACTGTCCTGAAACAGACCAAAAATGGAAAACAGGTCTAGCAGCCGAAACACACAGAGCTATCAGAAGGAGTTGAGGAGCAGGATACACCAACACCAATTTATACAATTTAAATAGCACAGGCGATGCTTTTCTTCTCCACCTGACAACTTCACTTTTTGCCTTCCATTTTCTTTGCTTTTCAGCCCTTTGGAAACCTCACTCAAAAGGGAGAAGATGCCACATTTCCCCTGGAACAAAACTGGCTTATGACACATTGTATAATTCCAAAAATACACCATGCATTAATTTGACATACTCCTGTCATCAAGACCTTAATTTCTAATATCTTATTTTCCAGATACTATAAAAAAATTCCTGTGCCTCAGCTACCTAACTTGTAACACTTTAGGAGGCAAAGTGTCTTCCTGCTCATCCCAAGGTCCTTCACATAGAAGATTCACAAACCTCCAGGGAAGGTCTGCTTGAATCTCTTCTTGAACATGCAATGTTCTCACCCTAGCGAGTGACTGCTAGTGAGCTGCTTTTCTCAGCCAACACTTTGGATTTTAATTCCTATATTTCCTTCACTAATTTCCCCCCTCTGTTTCTGTGCATTAATTTCCTCCCCCACTTTTTGCTCCTATTAACTCTTTCCTTTCACCTTGTTTTGCTCTCCAGTCCTGCATGTCCCTCTTTACCACCAGACTACCACGCATCCTACAAGTTATCTCGAATTCTGCAAAGAAATACAGTCATGATTTCTGTGCAGTACCCTACAAGCCAAGGAGCGCTGTCTGGCAACTGTTCAAACTGTTCAGGTAGAACCCTAAAATTTAAGTGGGACATTTTCTGTAAAATAGATGTGCTTCTGCTACATAAACTTTATGCCGTCCTACCTTCTCTAGAATTACAGCTGCTTCACTCTCGATTGTAAAAAGGCAGGAACAGAGAGAGGTAGGATATACAGACACACTGAAATGCTTTATAATGTCTTCTGGTGGACAATTAACTGTAGTCTGTGAGTCAGAAAAATGTAAGAGATCCACCTGCTCACAACTTTGTGACCTTCCTGGTGAGTTTCAGGAGTTATACACCAGCTCAGGTAAGTTGCCGTTCCATCTTCACAAAGACCTCACCTGGTTAAATATCACATATGCCTTGCAGGTAGCAGAATAATTATATGTACACACAAATCAGATGACGTAGTGCTATGTCTTTTTCACAGAATGTCTAAAAGTCCCATTCCCTGGTTTCAGAGTTTGATGGTAAACAACACTAGTGGGCTCCAAAAACCAGAGATCCACCCCAAACTGTAAACTGATGTCGCTGACATCAAACTTGTCTCTCTAAATCAACCTTAAATTAAAATACCAAAAGGATACTTCACAGAGATAATAAATACTGGTAACTATTTTTCATAGCCTTCAATACACACTCCTTTGCACTTGTGAAAGACAATTACAAAACCTTACTCTGACTTTATGCATCACCAAACCAAAACAGTAAATGTGATGTACCAGCATACTCCCTTTGCACTGCTCTCTGGGACTGCAGAGACTCTGGGAAAAACGCAAACCAATATTCATAATTTTAAAGATTTCCTTTCAGTGTCCTCTCCCACTGGTTTTTGTTTTATTCTTTCATTGCCTCACCATCAAAAATCAGAGCACCATTTACTGTCATGAAGCTGTCCTGGACATAAAGGAAAAGCAAAGGTCTTATTTTTGAACCAAATTCCTTAGATGGGAGCATTGCCCAAGCGAAAGCAGCCTGGCTGGGCTGTGTAAGAGAATAGGAGGCAGGGGATAACAATCTTAATATTTCTGGATGCAAATTCAGGAAAGAGAAAGCAAAGACAGATACTGCTAGCTGCAGAGGACACCTGAGACGTCGCTCCACAGCACTCCACACATGAGCCAAGGCTGATCTTACTTTTCCTTCCCACATACCTGGGCAAGCAGCCCAGCTAAACACACACAGCACCAGCAAGGAGACTCAGCTCTGAATGTGCTCTTTATACCACATACATTGGCCAGTTTGACCAAAAACACCCATCAATTCTGCCCAGCACCAAAAAAAAAAAACTCCAACAGAGCCAAAGCACCACTGCCAAGATGGAGAAAATGACCCTGACTTGTGGAGCATCTCTGGCAGAAACAGAGGGGGAAAGACTGGAAGACGCGTCTTCTTCTGTTCATACATACTCTTAGTCATGTCTTTGTCAGTAACTACTGTTTTTCTGCCAAGTCTGCATAATCCTTTGCACAACAAGGTATGTTTAGCACATGATCTTTTAAAAATATCCTTTTTAAAAAGAAAGGAAAGTATTTCTGCAGCCATGAAGGCTAAAAACCTTCAGATTACAGATTTTACTCTGGCCTACTTCATTACACACCTCGTGTGCAAACTTATTACAGGAAAATGTTACCTAATTAAATTTAATATGCTTTGTGGGGCTGTTTTGTTGACTTATTTAATTTAAAACTTCTCAATTTATGTAATTTATTATGGCATGACCATTGTTAATGAAGCTCACAAAAGATACTGTTGAATGAATTCATGCCAAGGAGATGAAGCAGAGCAGAATGAAGGATTATGTTCCCAGACTTGCAAAGCAAAGAAGCCTGAAATAAATGGAAGTTGTGAGTGTTTGGAGCAGACAGTGCATTTATTGTAATTATTTCAGGCTGCATGCTGATTGGAAAAGATTAACATAAATAGGAGCTGCTATTGCAGATGTTTCTATTCTTGCTAGGAAATCCCTTGAATATAGGAAGCACAGAATAAAAATGTGAAGATGCTGTACTACAGAATTGTAACTTTTTTTCTGTTCTGGACATACCAGAAGAAACATAAATAAAGCTGTTAATCTTCAGGACTTGAAGGAAAAAAATCACTTTTCTCTGCCAACATGACAAAACATCCAGATGTCACCTGACTACCCAGCAATGAACGGTTTGCACATTCCCTCCTCCCTTTCAGAAGTGCCCTTAAACTGCATGGCACCAGGTCACCTCCGGAGGCTATATGGCCTGCAGCTACAACCATAGCCAGTGAAATAAAACCCACAGTAATTAACAGCATTTAAGATCCTTGTTCCTCTGTTCACAACAGCAAATTGGATACATAAATAATTCACATGTAATTCTGATATTTCCGACTTCCTTTCTACATTAACCAATGGCAAAATTTCCATTCAGTCTGGAAAAAAATACATAGAACTCTTCTTTCTGAAAATTTTCCAAAATTTAGGAGTAGATAAAAATACCCAACGACAGTCCTGGAGGTGTGTATAATACCTCTCATCGTATCTTCTGCTTATCTTCCTCACATCTCATAATTTGTTTTCTTGTCTCCATAGAATCACAAGACACAGAAACCAAGAATTAAAGTAAATGACTCAGGGCAGGGCTTTTTTGACTGCAACTTCAATCTGCTCAGGTCTATCACTGCAACACTTTTAAAAAGAAGAATTATACAACTATTCAAGCTCTTGGGTTATTTGTGGAGCAGCTGCATGAAGTATCCTCCACACTGGCAATGATCAGCATGAGTCAAAGATGCTGTGTCAGTACAGTATCTGCCTGAACATTATTTCCTGTGGTTCTGCACTAAACATGAAGCAAAAGGATCATATGGGCCCATCCATACACCAACACATATCTCCTTTACACCATGTTTCCAAGTCACAAGGCACTCAGCTACACCACCACGGGCCAGTCCCCAGAGCTTCCCCAGAGCCTGAAGACCAAAGCAGTTCCTCAGCCCTGTGCTTCCTCTGTACCGGATGATGCTAGGAACATGTCAGACCTAAACACAGTTTTCTTGGCCCAGAAGAAATACCTTCTGCTGCCTAGGACTCACTCTTGCGCAAGGCCAGCGTCCACCAAGATGCCCCAGTGATGCTGGGCGTCACTGCTGCCATCCCTGCTAGCAGATGGCCCTGGTTCTTTCCCAAAGGAGATCAGGCTTTTGAGGAGGATGGGTGCATGGTGACCAGTGGCTTGAACGCTGCCAGGAACCAGAAGCCCACTGAGCACATCCTTCTAGCAGCACAGACACTGCCGCGGCACCCAGCTACAACAGTTTCAGTGACAAACTCCACTGACAGCACGGCACATCTCATACTCCAAATCTGTCCCTCTTTTTCAATGTTATGAAACTGTTTCATCGACTGCAGCTCAGGTACAGCTTTAAAGTAAAATGTACTAGAACAAAAACAACAGCCCTGTCTAACATTTACAGAGCGACTTTCCGCGGAGTGGATCTCATGGGATTTCTTAAGCCTTTCCAAGCCAACCGTATAATGCCACAGGTTTTCACAAGTGTAGCTGACGGAAGAGTTTGGGTGTCCATACGTATGATTTCTTCGATTCACTGGCAGCTGGAAGGGGTCAAACACTGACAGAACGCAGAAGCAATTCTATGTAACAACACTGCGGAGGAAGGAAAGCACGGCCAGTGGCAGAGGGAATTCACCACAACTGCTGGGGTTTGAAAAAGGAGGGAACAAGCCAAAAAAAAAAAAAGAAAAATGCAGCTTCCTCAGCACAGTAGGGTTGCAACAGAAATTTTACCCTATTTGCAGGGGAGAGTGAGGGATTTATAGGCACAATCACATATTCTGCAAATTGCTTCTAAAGGACTAAAGGATTGCCCTTGAATGACTGAAGCAAGATCCAAATCTCCCCAGACTACCTACCTAACAGGGCTCAGCAGGAATGAAATGCATTGTATGACTGTCACTTCTAACATTTTGAGCAGAATCTTGTTTTAGAAGTCTGTCAGATGACAATGGTAGATATGAATTAAATAGATAATACTAAAGTCCCAGAAACACTTATTTCAAGTATTTTTATATTGCAAGTTAGGAACAATACCTCACTTCCCATCTGGAAATATCCTATGTTCAAATCAGTACAAATAACATCCATTCTCAAGGTGTTTTCATTATGATTTTGCATAAGTCTGTAAAAAATTGAGACAGCATGCACATTATGGACATAAATCTACTATGCCTTACACCCACATAAATCAAAGCAATTCCACCAAGCTCAGATGAAGGTTTACCTGCAATCTTTAAATAGAAGTGATTATCAAGCAAAAAAAGAAAAATAAATCCACACTACTGATGTTTCCAAACCAAATACCAGTCTAATCACAACCTCTGTACAACGCCCATCTCAGGTCTGAATGTAGGCACTAGGCACATTCCCATGTTTTCCTCTCCTCATAAAAATCCAGCTTCTTCCCCAGCAGACCCATCCATCAGCTCCAGCAAGGGTACAGGAAGGCCAGCTCCAGGCACCTGCACTGAAAGACTTTTGCTGCCCCGTTTCATACAACCCCTAGCCCACATAAAGGGTCAAGCTGGTGAATGGGAAGAGTCCGGTGTAGCTGACACCTCGAAGAAAGAGAAAAGCAGGTTTTTCTGAGCACAGCAGCAATGAAAAGGGAAGACAGCAAGATAAAAAGAAAACACTAGAAAGTTTAGGGACTATAAAGATCCGCAGTAGTATCAAAATACTTTCAAGGAAAATTACACAAAATATACTTTTTATTAACTTATTACAGCTCTATGTTATAATAAAACATCTTTCCCCCCTTGACTGGGAAATGTACAGATTTTGTACTTGTTTAAGTGTTTTGAAGACTCTTCTGTCACCTGAGAGCACTTCACCTTCTTATTCAGAATGACTATTTTCCCCTGAGAAAGGAAAAGAACTATTCATCTCCCATTTCAGACCTTCTAAGCCTCTTCTAGGAATTTTTCTCTTTGTTGTACCAACATCTTTCATGGACTTTGTTCTTTAAAAATCACTTTGGTTCAGAGGAAAATTAGAATAAGGTTTTAAAAGTACTGGGGAAGCAAAACAAAACAAAGGAGAAATGCCTGGCAAGTTAGAAAATATAAACCCATATGGCAAAAGTCACATGGGGACTCCCTTCCACCCAGTGCTGAGAACACTGAAATCTCACCTACCCATCCCTCCCTACACCATGCCACTCACTAAGGAAAAATTGAGCACTTTTGCTCAATAAGGTTTCGGAAAAGCCCTCCTGCAGTCCTCAACCACAACCTTGAAGGCCTTACGAAAACAACAGCAATTAAAAACACCATCAACTGACACTGGCAATATCCATGTTAACAGTCAAACTTGTATTTTAAAGTGCAGTAAGCATAACTGAATCTGGCAGCAGCAGGTACTAAAAACTTGCCGTCATTCCTTTTTCACCCTGGACCAGCCACCCAACCTATGAAGAAACTCTGCTTTTGTAGAAAAGCCCAGCTCTTGAACAGACTTTTAAGGGACACCCATCACTGCTGACAGCTGTGAGCCCATCACATAGCTGTGAGCCCAGAGACCGAGCTCCTGCCTGAGATGCCTCCCTGGATGCATTAGGAGCTCTGTGCCCTTTGCATCCAGGGTTCATGTCTCAGCCTTGACAAATCCTCGTGACCTGAGGATGTCCAAAACACCCGTTTCCTCAGGGCCCAGCGAAATGCCTCCATCAGGGCTGCCAAGAAAGCAGTTGTAGGCTTAGCAAGGACACGCTGTAGTATTAGTGGAGTGTTTTATCTTTTACCTCTCACCAGAAGTACAACCCTTAAAGGAAATGTTTCTGCAGGTTGTGATTATTCTGCCCTTCATCTCTTCAGATGAGCCTTCTTACATGGGTATTTTATCTGGTACGTCCCTGCCAGCTCTTTACAGACAGCACTTCCCTCTCATTCCATTTTCCCTAAATCCTGACACGCAAATCCAAGCTGAAGAACACCAACTCCGCCACATCTGATGAATTAGTACTGACAGTGGCCAGTGCTTTTGCTTAGTTTATTTGGGTTTTTTTTTGCAGGGGCAGGGAAATCAAGTTCACCCTTCAAAAGAACCAAGGGTCAAATCCCTAATGAAAAATTAAAGACTTTCACCATTATGGGGAACTACAACACAGCATAAGGAGGCAAGGTGAACTTTGCAATGTCCCACAGAGCCCCAAAGAAAAGAGGTGCAGCCCAAAGCTGTGGTCTGATATGGCCATAGGTACACCCTGTCCTTGTGATGAGGAGGTTCACAGGGAGCCTGCAAATGCCCATGTCCTTCTGCAACACTGCCACTGAGACCCAGTGTGGGGCACCTGGCACTCAGGCCAGTGTTTTCTTGCTTGTTGCCACAACCATTGAATAGAGATTTTCTCCTTATCGCACATGAGAAATACAGTGTTTCTCTCTACCCTGAAGAAGTACAGGCAATGGCACAGGAAACAGGTTTCAGAAGGTTTACACAGACGGGCTTTTTCTTTTTTCCCATTCTGGTGTGAAAATGTTGAAAAGAATGTAATTATTTATATTGCATTTGTTTTGGAAGTGAAGATACAGATTACTTGCTTTTAATTTCCTTTTTCCAGGTTCATCCTTTATTTAGTAAGAACTATTAAAATTCATTTGAAAAAGTAATATATTCAAAACTAATAAAGTTCAAGTGCAAAATATTTTTAGAGGCAGCTTAGGTGCAACTATTAAGTTGTCAAATAAAACCATCTAGTTTAAGTTATACCGGAAAAGGGTCAAAGTTTATGGCTAATTTCTCACATTGAGCATGTTTCCAGGAGCAACACTTCCATGCAAAATGCTGCTAGGTAATTCCAAGAACAGTCAGATGTATGAGTGAAAACAGTGAATCTGAGTAGTATCAGTGTTAGCAAGAAGCCCACCTCTCACCAATCTCCAATTTTCACTACCACAAACTTTCCACCTCTGCAGTCAGCCTACCTCTGCGTCCACTGACCACAACAAGCTCGGTATCTGTAATTAAAAACAAACTTGCCTTTTTTTTTTTTTTTCTAGATGGCAATACTGAAGTGCACTTCCCTGATAGCTGATCCTTAAAAATTCAATCTTTCTCTGTCAGCTGTGGTATTTAAAGTCACTATAATGTTACCCCGTCAGTGTCCTTTACCTGCAAATGACTGGTCCAAAATGCAGAAACAATATCAGAAGGGCTGAGACCAAATGCTTTTAGAGTCACATTAGCTCCTCATACAAACATCACATCTACATTTACAAAAACGTCAATTCTACTACGATACCAGTATTTATTAAATTCGACAGTCTAACCCCTCGCCTTAAATATTTTTAGAAGAAAGGCAACAATATACCTTTAAAAAAATAATTTGAGGAAACTGTGGATGCATAGGAAATGGAGGAGGCTACCTGGAGCAGCCAAGCAAATGGAAAAACACATGAAGTCACAGAATCAGCCCCTAGTTCGCCAATGCTTTACATTAATGAAGAACTGCTCTGCAAGCCTGATAATATTTTAGTCTCCCTTTGCAGATGCCCAAGCGTTTACTCGGTATTCAAAACTGCACTCCACAGCTTTAAGAATCAGAATTTAAAACTAGCAGTCTTAGCTCACAGATTAAAAATTGCTTCAATGAAACAAGAACCAAGACACACTAACTCCAGTCAACAAGACTCCTTTTGGGACCTCACAGAACGCATGCTCTGCAACTCCACAGCAAGAGGAAAATAAAAGACCTATGCAACCTGCAGTGTCCTCACTCACCTTATGTTTTTCTAATGATTTTCCAGTTAACTCGAACATCCATAAGCTTTTTAAATCCATTTACTTATCATCAAAGCATTGCCTGCCAAGTCATGCATGCCACAGTGAAAAAAAATACTAAGATGACAGTGCATGGAGCTGACACTGCATAGAGATTGTTTCTCTCAGAGAAGTTCTTTGAAGAATGGACAGGGTCTGTAGAAGTATGTTTGTGGTGATACAGTCACACGGAAAGTCTGGACTGAAATGGTACTTTTATGCAAACTAATCCTGAAAGTAATGTAAAATATATTTTACTGGATACGAGCTGTTGTCAGATTTCACCTCAAGAAAGATCCCTAGCGAGACAGCTTTTTACATGGAACAAATAAATACACATCTGTGAGCTGCAATCAGTGACAAAGGTGTAATAGCAAATATCCCTTATGGCAAGCTTGTGAGAAAGGGCTGTTCTCAGACAACAAAGCCTGAATACAAGAGGGTACATCAATTATTGCTGCACAAACCAGACTGAAAGAACAGCACACAGCTGATATGTCCATAGTTGTTCACACAGCATGACAATGGGAAGGGCTGAGATGGCATTAGACAATACAACAGCATGCATTTCAATTTTTAACAGATTCATGCAATTTTTTTCTCTTTTTTGCTCACAACCAAGGGAAGTTGCAATGCTACTGACACTGCACAGTTGACTGTTGTTTTTCAATGTGTTAAAAAAAATCTACTATAATTAAGTAATTGGTTGGCCTCTGTCCATTTCATTCCACACTGCTGCCTCACACTTGTTTAAAGAACAGAGAAAAAATTGCTGAAAATGTGGCAGATAGAGGAAAAAAAATGTTAAGCTTGACTCGTTCAAATTAGGTGGTATTTGTACAGATGGAGCACCTGCCATGACTGGCAAGAAGAACAGTCCTGTCGCTTTGCAAGAAACATTTTTGGATCAAAAGTTATTGAAATGCCATTTGTATCCATCAGGATTGTTTCCTGAGCCAAAGATTTAGGTTTCTTGCATGTCTAAATCCTGTCAAGTCCTACTCTAGCAAAATAAGTATTTATAGAATCATGGAATCATTTAGGTTGGAAAAGATCTTTGAGTCCAACTGTTAACTTGCACTGCCAAGTCCACCACTAAACCATGTCCTGAAGTGCCTTATCTAGACATCTTCTAAACACCTACAAGGATGGTGACTCAAACACCTCTTCCAAAGCTTGATAAACCTTTCAGTCAAGAAATTATTCCTAACACCCACTATGCATCAGAGATGCCAATAAGCATACTAAGTAATTGATGAAAATGATGAGCAGAATACAGATAAAATGTTTTCTGTCAATGGGCAAAACCTGTGAAAGACTCTGGAAACAGAAAATGACCAATACATTTTCTGAACAGATATTATTAACCTTTCAATGACAACAGTCTTGCTTATAACCAAGAACAGGATCACAAATCTGGTGTATAGGGACATGACATGTCAGCTCTGCAGCCTCAAAACATACAGGGAAAGAAAGGATTACCTGGATTGAATACTGTCATCCATGTGCTGCTTTTCAGTCGAAGCTGAGATGTTGCTATTCTATTTGAATTTTGTGCTTTGGTTATATGCACTGTGTTAGAAGCGACAACTAAAGGTCTGAGCAATACTGTGATCTGAAGTTCGAGGAGTTGTTTCACTCAAAGTTAGAAGATCCTAGAAACCAAAATTTCCCATTTGTATCTCATTTTATAACATGATGTAGACCATTCCTTTGAAAAAGGTTCCAGTTTGGAATCTCTCAGCTTTAAAAAAGAGGAGATGTCCTTGTAGCAGCAGAGTGAAAACTGGTACTCCCACCTACAGAACAGGACCAGGCACACCCAGAGAAAAACGAAACCTGAAAATGAGTACTTAGAGGCAGACCTCCTCTGATACATGCCTTCCCTTCTAGTGCTTGTGCAGACTGGGACTTACGCACATGCACAAACAGTAATACTCTATTACAAACTTTGTTAAAAATAGACTGTTTAAAAGTCGCCAATTCTCATCTCAATGACTTGGTGTCAACAAAGCTGAAAACAAGGGCAAAAAGGATGTTTAGAAACGCTATCACACTATTTGAAGGTTGCAATGGCAGAATTAGCCTGTTAACTTCACTTTAAGAGAAAAGAACAAAGGGTTACTCTTTTGACACTTATAACAATAATTACACTTAATAAAACATAAGACTCAAGATACATTCTAAAGACCATTTGCAGTACATCTAGGAAAAAAAACCCAACAAAACCAAACCCAGCTCTAGCAAGATTTACTATAAAGACTGAGCCCCGGATTTACCGATTTCCAGTCTTGTGAACAGCCTCCTGCCATTGAGGACTTTCCTGCAACTCCTATATTTGGACATATTGATTCTACAATTTTTGTTCCTGGAAAATACCGTTTTTTGCCTAGATGGAGGTAAGTATAACAGAACATCAACATTTCCAAATAAATCTTCAGAGTGAAAAAAAGCATTACAGAAGTGTTTTTAGAAGTGTAAGAAAAGGTTTACTGGGGTTTTTGCTTTTTCTTTTGTGTTTTTTTTTTTTTTAAGAAAAGAGTGTATTGAGAACGATATACAAACACTGCTATGTGAAGAATTAAAAATAAAAATAATTGAAATGGAAGTCTAAAGAGATTGTACCTATTTTCATTTCCAAACACAGAATAGAAATGGGTTAAAAAGTCAAGAATTAAAACACCAGTAACTTAAATTTATTCCGGTTTTCATGTTGATAAGATGAAGTTTCATCACTAAGATATATAACCACCATTGCTTGCTTAACCATATATGACCTAGCAAGCAATTTCATACAAAATTTTTGTTGCAGTTCCTCTTTAAAGAGGAAGAAGTATTTGTCTCTGCTTTTAAAGGCGAGGGAGTACTTGCAGGAGCTCAACGCTGTTGACCCAGTGCTTTTCCTTTTCTTTTAATTACAATGCCTTTACAATGGCAAGCACCACGGATTTATTTGGATGTTCAAAGGCTTCACCCTTTTGCTGCAAATTATTCACGTGCACATAAAAATGTATACTTTGTAAGTATTACAATAATATTTTGCATGAAGCAAATTCTGCCAAAACAATACACATTTGTAATCTACATGAGGGAAACGGCCCTCATGTGCTTTGCATATGTCCCATTAACTCCCAGTGCAGGCACAATAAACACTTCGAATGAAATCCTGAACACTCGTGATCTTGACATACAAAGTATCTTTAGTGAGTACAGCTGCAAAAGTGTGTAACCCAGTTTTGGTAAACTGCAAAAAATACTCCCTTTAAAATCAATGCTATTGTTTGGTGGAGGAAGCAACTTTGACAGAAGTAAAAGATAGCACCATTAAAACTAACAACATCCACAAAGTAAACCTCTTAAGACAGCCCAACACCTAAGACACGCCATCTTTAAAAGCACATGCCCTATTAACCGAGGTAGTGCATCCAGAGGATGAGGTGGGAACATGAAGTGACCCCCCAGGAGAACACTGCGTGTCAAACTTCCACAATTCGAGTAAAATACTGGCTGTTATGCAAGCACCACAATATAAAGGTAATATTTTCCAATTGAAAACTCTACAGAAATTTTAAGCCTATCCTCTGACCCTCTGGTCCCTTCCTGTCCACTTTCTACTTTTTTATGCTTTGCTTCCCTTTCCTAACTTTTTAAAATTCTGTTTGTCTCTCCTTTTACTGTCACTTGAGAACTGGACTTTTCATTTATTGTTCCTTAAATAATTAAATAGTCTCCATTTGCTTTCCTGCTTCCAAGCCAGAGCAGTATCCCATTTATGTGTTGTCACTCACTTCTATCACCTCTCATTTTTTCTTATTAGCATATCTTTATAGTACTATTTGGCAAGCAGAGATTAACTTTTTTCTGCTTCTCAAAGGATCAGTTAGCAGCTTTATGAAACTGCTATTAATGAAGTGCCAAACTCATTTAAAACACATACACTAGCTAGTTGAAAAGCAGAGGTAAACCTTAATCAAGTACATCAAGATCTGTAGTGCTAATTTTCATCTCTGTTTAAGTACAAAGTCCAATTATCCAGCTCAATGTATCTCTGAAAAGGCCTTTTACCAGTCCCATTTCCTCAAGAGGCATTTTTTATCTCCCTTCTGTCAGTGGAGCTGAGATACAAAAAGCCAAATTCAATTCCTCTGCAAGGCTTCTAGTCCCACTGAAATCAACCCACACATCCCTTCTGAAGGCCCATAGCAGGCCCATGACAAATCCACGGCACAGCACAGAGACAAGCCAGAGGGCTATGGTACAGCCCTGATCACCTCAACTTGAACAGTCAAACTACTCAGATCAGCCACTACTTTCTCCCCGTTGTCTTCTACTTCTCCCCTGTTTCAAGGGCATCTGGCCTTTTTCATCTGTTCCCATTTGTCTACCTCTCTTTTTTTCATCCCTACAAAAGTTCATAACCTCCAGAGAAAGAAACATCATTTTAATTCAGCAACCGTTGCCTTTTCCTTGCTGATGGAAAACAGAACTCAGGAGCAGGGATTATCCTCACGATAAAAGGACTTCCCCATGTCCATAGGGGACGTCAGCCAGAAATACACAGTTTTTTAAAAAGATCTGCTTGCTGAAGGTACTCAATGGAGCATTTAAATATCCAGAGAGAGGAATAAAAGGTACTTTGTTGTTCGATAACAGCAAGCACTGCGTTTGCATTTCCAAGTTGAAACTAAGTATGTAAAGCAAGCCAGTGCTGGATACAGGTGCTGATGAGCCTACAGGGATGAGTAGTGCAGGTCATCAGTGGCAAGTACAGACACAGGCACCGGTTACTCACAGAAATATCCATGAAGCAGGATCATGCATCTTTAAGCATTGTGAACTAATGACATCCTCCTCCACAGTGAATTCCACAGCAATTGCTTATCTGAACCATGAGCTCTGATGAAGCAGTGAGTAAAACCAATACCACATCACACTCTTTTTCCCTCTGGGATGCACCCACAAGTCTGCTGTACATCCAGACTAACAAACTGCACCAGAATGATGGAAGCACAGAAACTACTTAGGAAAAGAGCTGGAACTTATGAAAAGAGCTGGACTGAAACTAGAAGCAGAGATTAAATTCACCAGAACATCTCTAAATTTGACGCTACTTCACCCACAGCACATTGGATTTAAGAGCAGAAGATATACCTCGTTCATGCATGTATTCACAGATTGTAATCCCTTTAAAAATACTTATTGAAGGCGCTGAGAAATTCCTGTATCCTTTTTGCTTGTACTTTCTGTAGAAATATTGACATTTGATTCATACCAGTACTGAAGTGCTCTATCAAAATTGTGCTTTCTGGAGGTTACTTTTAGTAAATAAAATATTAATTTTAAAATGCTTGGCCAAACAAGCCAAAGTAAATGCTACTTATTCTATGAACTCAAATAATTTATTCTTGAGTCAAAATATCATAATTTTGAAATAAGGTTCTGTTTAGTATTATTATAAGCTTCTAAATTGCTTCACAAGAGTTTTCTCTAAGCTTATGAACAAAGCTTATTGAATGAAGCAAAATTAGGGGTATTATTTTTCTGCTAGCCACAGAACACTAATTTAATTTGCATTCTCTAATGAGTGCTGATCCAAAGACCAGGCATGCAGATGACAATAAGGACAGTAGTTACATGCAAATCCTGTAAGTCATTACAATTGCAGTATTCCTCTCCGGGAGGAAGTACCTTCCTTAGTTCATCTTTTGATTAACTGAGGTGGCAACAACAAATATTTCTACCCATATTCCTTCTTGTTTAAATCATCCACTTCATTAAAAAGTTTAAAATCTTCCTGCCAGTGAGCCATGTATCCCTTGTGTTACTCACATAAATATTCCTACAGAAGTGACAGGAAATATCCTTAAAAGCAAGACTCAGAAGTACCTTATTATTTAACTGAACATCTAAAGGTGCTTTTGAAATGAAGCAATACATTTTCTCTGGCTTTAGACACTTGAGTTAGCACTTCTGAATACAGCTGAATTTTATAAATTCCAGTTCTCCTGCTGGGAGGATATTTCTTGAGCTGATATATCATGCACTTGCTCTGTTACTTCAGTTACTCTAACGCTGTTTCAGTGTGAGCAGGAAAAATTTCCTATCTTCCAAAAGATTTGAAATACGGACCCACAAAGCACATGGAAAAGAAAAATCACAGCTGTACCCTTAAGTCTTGCTATTCCATTTATATATGGCAAAGCTCTCATGGACTTTATTAGCTCAGGACTGGATCCAGAGCACAGACTTATATGCCTATTAAATGATACTTCTTTTTCAATTAATCTCACATTTGAGGCAAAACACATTGATTCTTGACAGCTGCAGGTACAATCTTCATTCACTCAGGCCCTGATCACCAAGACACTCAGCAACTTCAACCCGCCCTAAGGCAACTGAAAACTACAACCACGCAGGAGCAGCTCGTTTTGGTTGGACTGAAGTCAGCGCAAATTTTACAGCAGACCTCAGGGGAAGGCAAGATCAGGGTTCAGTGACCCAGCCAGCAAATCGCTGAATAAATGCAGAAGATCTGGACTTAAGCTCACATTCTTCTCTTACCAAAGTCCAAAATGTCTCATTAGCGCCAATGGGCACAATCCTGCATGGTGCTGCACGCTAGAACTCTCTGACCATGGGCCTGATCCTGCTATTTTGAGTCATCAGAGTATTACCTGTGGAAGTAATCCCACAGAAACCCAGGCAACTTGCACAAGTAAGGGCTGCCGCACTCACAGTTATAATTAATTCTGAGCCATTTTACTAATTAGAAACTAAACTAGAAAACTAGACTCTTAACATAGCAAAGGTTTTGCAAATTTAGTTCTTTCTACAGATTATTTTCTTTCCCTCTAAGCCAAACTAGAACCTAATACTTTTAAATTAAATTACTAAGAATAATATCAATAGGTAAGCCCTATGAACACCGTGGTGCTCTATATCAAAGCCTTCGAGCTACTGCTTTCAGTAGGGCGCGACGCACATCTTCCAATTTAAACCTACATATTATTAGACAGGTTACCTACCACAAGAAGAAATTTTTGACAGGTCTTTTTCAGTATTCAGCAAAGGCTACCCAGTCAGTGTTTTCAGATTGAAGATGGGTCATTTTCCTTTCCTTGCCAAATCCGTAACATTTTGTCATAGGTATTATATTTTAAATAATTCCAATAATCTCAAAAGCGTTACCTGAATGTGCCATTTTCATATCTATGTAAATACCTCTAGGATTACTTCTCTGAGGAGAGCACTAAATGTTGTTTGCCTGGTTCTCATTCTGACTCTTTAAGTAGTTGGTCTATTTATGCTTTTCAAGTTATTTGGCTGTTTTCATTCTGTAATTACACAATTTCTGCTGTCTAGGGACAATCAGAAAGACTGGGCAATAACATGCAGCCTTGAATCACTTTCACGTTTTCTAACTGATACTCTAAAATCTCCTAATTTTTGAACGCAGAATCCAAGAAGGAAAGAAGAATTCTCGCTGGCACATCTGAGGCATTTTCCAAATTTTTGGCGAGGGAAATTCTGGACGTGTAGCTTGCCAGAAAGGCGAGAGAAGACCCCGCGGTTCCCACAGACACACAGTACCCAGTACCCGCTTGCCGCAAGAGATCACGACATTTCTGTGCAGGCTCTGAGGTCGCGACCGTGCCCCGCTCGGAGCGCCGGGTCGCACGGAGCCCCCCGCGGCCGCGGGATCCCTGACCCCCCGTTCCTGCCCCGGGCCGGGGACACTCTGCACCCCGCCACGGCCGCCCCGGGGCAGCTCCAGCGCCACCCGATACGATCTCGCCCGGTGCCTTAGGTGCTTCACCGGGTGGCGGGGGCGTCGCAGCTCACCTGGGCGCCGCAGGCACCGCCGCTGCCCTGCAGCCCGGCTGCCGCCCGCCGCTGCCATTTGTTGCTCGCGTTCGGAGGGAGATGCCCTCTTCCCCCCTCCCCCCGCATCGCGGCCACCGCCGCCCGAACCGCAGCAACTGGTCTTGGTAGGTTTCAAAGTGGAAAAATCCTACGGCAACACACACGGCGTCTTCCCACCCGTCCCCGCCTCCGCCGCCCCCTTTCCCCGGCAGCCCCGCTCGGTGCCCCGGCCGCCGCCTGCACGCTGAGCAGCGCGACCGACCTCCGGCAGCCCTCCCGCACACGGCCGGGGAGGGACAGCGGCCAGGCACCCCGGGAACACACACGGATGGGAGGGGCGCTTTATTTTCCAACCCCCTTGTCTGATGTCGCTCCGGTACGGGATCGGGGGCCGCGGGTCTCAAATCCCTCGGTTGCTCCCAAGCGAGGGGGTGTCAACCCCCTTCCCGCAGCCTCCGCCTCTGGATTCCCTCCCCATCTCCCGCTGCCTCGGCGGAATCCCGACCCCGCCAACCCCAGCACTCACGGACACCGGAGGTTCGCCAGCACGGGCTGGGGGAGGGGGGTATCTCCGGTGGCCCTCGCCGATCGCTGCCGGGCAAGGTGGCACGGCACGGC
>VZTF01002191.1:2310996-2404178 GCA_013397755.1 Cnemophilus loriae
CGGCGCGGCCGGGGCGGAGGGGCCGGGCGCAGCCAACGCCCGCCCGCCCTGCTGCCTCCGCCGGGCTCCCGCCGGGAGGCTGTGCCTGCCGCGCCGCCGCTCCCCTGCCCCTGCGCTGCGGCTGCAGGCACGGAGGCAGGCGGGCAGGGAGGGAGGAGAGAGCGGGGCGGGGAGGGAGAGAAGGAGGAGACCTCCCTCTCGCTCCCACCGCGCAGCGGGGAGGTGCTGCCCGCGAGGGGTGATGCTGCTCGTCTCCCTCGCGGGGCTGACTGTGGCTCTCACCCTCCAGCTTTAGGGGCAGGGCCGGGGCCGCCCGCGCCGGGGCCGACGGAGAGAAATAGCTCTGCCTGTCGGGAACACCGTGGGGTGCTTTCGGAGGGTGCTTCTGCTCCCCCCAGTGCCCACCAGGTTCCCCAGCAAAATACGAATGAGGTTAATTGTTTTGCCCATCTGAATGAACAGCTGCCATTGCCAATGTATAATACTTGCCACGACAGGTGAACTTATGTTGTAATCGACCTCACCAATATTTTGTGATGATCTAGTTACTCAGATCCTGCTTCGGGTTTACCACGGTTCTTGCGAGGGTGACTTTATTCTCCAAGAGGTGCTTCTGTGAGATGTGCTGTGTTGCAGCAGTTGCATGGACTGTCATAACCCAGACTTTAAGAAACATCACCAATTGGTTGCCTCTCTCACTCAAACGTACATCCTCTGTTGGGCAGTTTTCTACTCTGGGTCTGCAAAGTAAACTTTCTATTCATTTCGTGCAGCAAAGAATTTTGTTGCCTGTCTCCAGTTGAGAGTACCTGGGTAGATGGGTTTTAGAAAGATCCATCTTAGCTGGTTTGCTTTAAGGTGAAAGCTGCCTAAGATGCTGCATGGAACAGAAAATGAATTGGCATTGATTTCCTCTGGGCTGTTCTTTTTGCCTCTAACTATACAAAACTGTTTTATCTCCATATCGGCCATTGTCAAAAAGAAACTTCTAGGTCAGAAAGACCGGTGCTATGGCCACAGACAGGTGGTCTTTTGAGGAGAGGGGGGACAAAGGAAAGGCATGCAACTAATACATTGCCAAATGTCATTTTTCATCATTAAACCTAAGTCCTGTGAGTTTCTACCCAAGTAAATATTCACCTCCCTGAGTAATCTGTCTGAATCATATTAGCAAGGTAATGCAGGACCAGGCCTTTGTACTGTAGCAAAACCTGTTCTTTTTTCTCGTAAGAATATTTGCAAATTGGCTCATGAACACTTACATGTATGCCTATCATTTTAAATTCTTATTAGTATAAAAGAAAATAACAAATACAAAAAGAAACTTGATAAAAATCACTTTCATGAGTTCCCTACACATTTCTCACATTGACTGACTCAACCTAGCTTTGAAGACATAATCGGTTAAAAAATAAAAGCATAGTACATGAGCATGCATTTCTTTTTGCAGTGTGTTTGATTGTGTCACAAAGCTGATGAAACTGACTGAAGAAGCCATGACTGCATTACCAGCCCTGTATTATTTGCAATGGGAGACAATTTTCAGGCTTTGTGAGTTTCATTCCTTTAGCTGAAACCGACTCAGATTCATTTTAAGGAAGTAGAAAAATATTAATCATTGTTGATAACCCAAACCCAAAATCTAATGTGCAGCAGCGCCTTCTTCAAATACAGCTTGTGTTCATATTTTTAGTGTGCGGTGTAGTGATATCAGACAACTGGGTGTAGCACCCAGAATGGATGCACATGGTTGCAATAACCACGTTACCAGCATTGCATACTTCCTTGGAGTGATTTGCTGTTGTTAAATCTTTTTTAATGAAACAAAAAAAGAGTTAGCAGATCTGCTTTTCATTTGACTCAGCGCCAAAAAAAAAAAAAAAAATTAGATAAAAATGAAGCAATTTCCCTTTAAAATTGAACCTCTAGTGGTACTTTGTGGAATGAAGTATTTGCATTGTTAAATATCACAACAATATAAGCGAAGACTGATCTTAGCATGCATAACTCAACTTACTGCATTAGCCATGATGTCATTCATCCTAGTGATTTAAGTGTAATTGCCAAGAAAAATGAAATCGCACAAAAATATATAAATACGTTTTTTTGTTTGTTTTTGAAATTGCACCTAATAAAAAGGTTTTTGACCAGCTGCACATATGTAGCTGGTTTGCAAGTTTGTATTCGAAGACTCACTCCTGGGAGCAGCTAAGCATCTACAACTTCAGTTGAAAAGTGGGTGTTTAGTATATCTCTGAAAAGGAGACTAGAGTACTTTTTCTGGGGCAAATTACTGTAAAGGGATGCACAGCTACTTGCTGTTAAAAATGTCGCAGATTTTTAAGGACTGAAATACTGCTGATGTCATGGTGGTTGTGTGCAGTAGAAAGACTATATTATTATTCTAGATGAAAGAAACTTCGGTCCTTGTACAAACCCAGCAGCAGATTTGCTGACTGGCTTACTGGCATCGCCTGTCCATTTTGCATAAGTAGAAGTGAAAGGATTAGTCCTCTGTTAGGAAGGAGTGTAAGTTTAAAGGATAAGGAGAAGGTAATTTGGCTGCCCTCAGATAAGAAAGAAAATGCTAATATTTGCTGACTTCTACATATAGTTAGGAAAATAAGGGAGCATTAAATAACAGGGGATACCAGATGGTTCTTCAGTTTCCCTCATAAAATAATTTTGATGAGTGTTTGTAAATATTTAAGGGCCCGGTAGTACTGATCTTTACACAATTTTTTTTTTTTTTAACGCAAAAAACCCTACATAATTCAGCAAGACTGTTTGTGAGTAAGGATTATTCATATAAACAAGACTTTGCAGGATCAGATCCTTAAAAATTTATAAATATTAACAAAATATTTCAATGGCTAAATTAAAGAATCATCTGGTACCATCTATTCCCTTGATCTTCCAAGACATTAATAGCTTTTTACAAAAATCAGCAAAGAATACCACTTCTTCCAGTGCTGAGATAAATTGAGTGACCTTCTCTTTATCCATTGACTAATATTCCTTTCATTACAGGATCAATTCTTTTCATAGCCAACAGTAGTATGAAATTAATATTCTAGATGTAGGTACATTAAAGAGCTAAATCTCACAACGTTTTTAACTCTAGTAGCACGTGCTTAGGAGTTTAGAGGGAATATTCTGTTCATGGGCCAGAGTGTGATTTTTTTTGTAGAGAGCAGTGCAAAGACAAGTCAGCAGCACATACTGGGATTACTCCATACTCCAAGGGAGGACACAGGCAGGGCCCAGAGCAGTGGTCTGTGTTGAGCCACGAGAACAGCAAAAAGCATGAAATTTTTTTCAGTGAGAATACTAAAAGCAACACAAGCCACAGTGTTCACTCTATAGCTGCATTCCTAAGTTGTATACCTGTTTCTGCTCTCTCTCTAGGCTCGATGGTACAAGCAGTCCTCATTCTCCTCTCAGCCCATAAGTACTGCTGCTGCATGTATAGGTGATGAGGTTTTGCCCTGAGAAGATTAGTAATGAATCAAAGTCCCCTTTACAGAGGGCCAGTACAAATCCTTTGCATCTCTTAATCTTTCTTAAGCTCTGTGCTCGCAATGTGCAGACCATCTTGATTTCTAAGCACAGCTACTGTCACAAGGCTTTGAGGACTGGGCATTAAACAATCTCTTCAAGAAGCACTAGTAGCTTCTGTGTTCCTGTATTTGGCAGATTTTGTCATTTGAAAGCTCTTGCTAGTCTTTTACTTAGTCCCTTTTCTATGCAGAGAAGAGATGAAGAGACTTTTAGGAGAGAGCTTCTGTTTTAAATAACAGAAGATCCTTAGACTGTTGGTAATTCATTAACTCAGAGAGAGAAACAGTGGTTGTAAATAAGCTCAACTAGTTCAGCTCATACTCCACCTAGCTCTGATTTAGAGAACAATGTAAGTAGGGAAGTATATTTTTCTGCTATGTGCCATCCATTAGTTGAAACTGATGTTTTTCTCTTCTCACAAAATAGCATGTGTTTCTGGGATACTTAAACATTAGAAAAAGAATAAATCTATTTAATCCTGGTCAAAAGAGGTTAGTGGCAGTTAGTTCTCGTGAGATATACTTGTTGTGGAATTTTAGGTTATTTCAAAGATTTATATAAAAGATTACAGTTCTGCATGAGAAAAGCAGCTGTATTGATAGGAGGCACTTAGATTTCTGCAAGGCTGTTAACTTAATACCACATGACATTTTGATTTCAAGTCTTGCATTACATGGAATTAACAGGTCACCTATTGCGAGGATTAAGAAGTGTCTCACTGACAAATTTCAAAATGTAGCCTTTTAATGGGGGGATTTCATTCAATGTGAGGAGCTTTCCAAGCAGAATCAGAAACAGTCTTCACCTGATGTTGTTTTTTATTGTTTTCAGCACTTTGGGCCATGAGATAGAATCTTTGCTTTAAAGGCTTGCATATAGCACAATGTATTTTAGCACAATAAATAAAGAAGATATATTACTTCTGCAGTAATTTGATTTGGCTAAACGATCACTGTCCGACAAGCAGCACACTAAATTCGTTTTACTACAATCCAAAAGCTTGTGGGAATGGATACTGCCTCAGAGAGCAGAGACTCAGGGAATGATAAAAAGTGATTATCTTAATCACGCCTTACATGAGGTCTCAGTACATCAGTGAGGAAAGGACTCAGCACAGTCCTTGCATGTTTCCAAGATATCAAGCACAGTTCTGGTGCCTGTACTTTAAAGAAGATGAGAAAATGTTGGAGAAAATCCAAATATTCTGCGTGTCAAGTACAAGTCTTGAGATGGGAGGCTTAAAGAGCTGGACATATTCCACTTAAGAAAAGAGTGAGAGGATACAGGGAATAGATAACAATGGTGAGCTTTTTCAGTCTTGCTGACGAAAGCACAACTAAATCCAGTGACTGGAAGTTTAAGGTTAGATGTAATCAACCTTGAAATCAGATGCAATTTCCTAGCAGTAAAGGTAATTAAACTCTTACAGCTTATGAAGGGAGGTGGTGCACTCACCATTGCTTGATCTTGTCCTAAAAAAGGGTGTCTTTCTTAAGTACAGCTTTACTTCAGCTTCTGGGAGAATTTCTAATGGACAGAGCAGGCTCAGGGAGGAAAGGAGGGTCACATCAGGCTAGATCCCTTGGTGATCCCTCTGGCCCTACATCCATTAGAACAATGCATCTGTGCAACTTCTTCCATTACGGCTAGAACAAGATGGCTTGAATTGCACCCTGCCCACTCAGACATTTTCAGGCTGGCATTAAGGTAATAAATATAATCAAATCCCATACTTGAGAGCTCCAGTTGGCTGCCTACAGCAGAGAGGAAGAATCTCTTCTCCACTCCTCTGAGAGATATTTGGTCTCATATATTCTGCAGAAGAACTTTTTGCCTTCTCTTGAACCATGTATTATTTATCTTGCTGTAGCCAGGAAGAGATTAAACCAATGCAGAAAATTATTTTAGACATCTGATGCCTGGGCTTGAATTAAGCCCAGTCCAGGAGCAGTAGAAATTTTAATATCTCAGATTGGCAAGGATAGTGGATATTTTGCATGGATTTTTTCTGTGGTTGTCTGGGCATGTCATGCCAAATCAGTTCTCAAGTATCACAGGAAGCTCAGGTACTGTTTTAGACACACTAGTCTTTGGTTTCTCAAGGACTGAAATACTATGGGCTAATGAAAGTAGTTCTCTCAGCCTTGGCACACATGTACAACATTTGATAGGCACCTATATGCAAGATGGATTAGACAATCTGATGATCTCTCTTGGCCTTAAATTGTGAGGAAATTTAAAACTTGTACATAACAACAGCCTCTAATTTCCAGGGCTCTCACGGATGCACATGGTTACACCATGAGCCACAGGCACTGGTCAGAGATAGAAAAACTCACTGAGAATTCAAAAACCAAGCAATTCGCACCAAAATTTAAAAATATGCAAGCACAAAATATTGCCAGTTGCTTGGAGGTCTTCGCCTTGCAAGCATCAGAAGAATTTCTCAGAAGTACCTGCCTGTAGTAGAAGAGACCTGGTCTCAGAGCCTCTGCCACCAGTAGTCCCATCCTGCCTAGGCTGACAGGACACAACTGCAGGACAGAGTGGCAGCTTGGTTGTGGAAAAACCCTACTGAAAGCAGGTTTCTGAAGACTTCCAGCACTAAATTATGAGGTGTTCCATCTTCATGACAGGTGAGGGTGCTCAGCATCCCTGCATGAGAACTGGGATATTTAACACTTTCTCTGGCAAAACATTTATAAACACACCATGGTGTTTTGGTGTGGTTGGGAGGTGCGAGTGGCTGCATACGGGAAATTACTAGATAAATATAAATTAGCTGTTTCTCTGTGTAGACTGACATAATTAGTGAAAACTTGTTTTTAACATCTTACCTAAAGAGTCGTGAAAAGGAATGAAAGAAAACCAGCTCAGACTGGTGAAACAAGGTAGAAACACATCTTCATGACTTACTGCCCCTGAATAATATACTTCTAAAATAAGTGTTGTACGTATCACTAATAAGTGGGATGAACAGTGTGACACTGCAAATTATTTATAAACAAAAATGATATTATAGATCCCCAAGATGTTTGCACCTGGAAGCCTACAAAATCACAGTAGATATAGCTTCATATAATGCTTATCATCACAGAAAGTGGATATTTGTTGTTGCTGAAGGGTAGGAGAAAAGGACACATTATAGCCTCACCTCATCAAGATATTCTTCTCAGTTTAGATTTATCACAGGGTTCTCTTAAACTACAGTTTTATTTAAGAAATGGGCTTGTGTCATTGAGTGTATGTACAGACTGCAAATTATGTTTTCCAAGCAAATCCTCTATTGCATAATCTTTGCTGTCATTTTTAATAGTTAGATGGAAAAGACGTTTCCATAAAGAATCACTGTTTATGATTAACTTATGTTATACAAGAAACAACCAGCACTATCCCAGAAGCAGATTGCAGGGTGTCTGGGCAGAAAATGAGAAACTTTGGTGGATCTATTATCTTCCTTACATGGAAAAAAAAAAATTAAAATGTAGTCCAGCAACAACTAACAATAACATAACAGCTATTCATTTCAGCCATCTGAGATGTGGACATATGAGACACTGTTCAGAGGATATTGAAGATATTTCTTTCTATATGTACAATATCGTGAGGACTTACAGAACTTGATTGCTCTGGAAGAATTCACAAGGTACCCAGGATCTGCTATCTTGAGTCTTCCAGAATAATTGGCTTGATTGATTGGTTTTGGGTTGAATTTTTAAAATTATGTCTATTATTATGTACAAACCTGTTAGACAAATTCACTGGGATATTGTGCATATTTATAGAAAATGCATATTTTGCCACACATTTATGTGGTAATTTTACATTAATAGAAGTATGGTGTGCCCCAAAGAAGCTGCCAACCTAAGATACTGATCCTGCAGGTGTTTACACATCTGCTCAATATAATGTACCAAGAGTACTGATATTGATTCAATTGAGCCTTTTAAGAGTTTTAAAGTAAACCGTGTGCCTAAGTCTTGTGTTGAATAACACTTATAACAATACCTACAGAAACACTGGCAGAACAGACTATTAAATGATACCTCATTCTTAGGCACCTAGATAAAATGGGAAGGTATATGTAATTTACTCTAAGGGTAAATCTTGCTCACAAGATGAAAAATGCTCCATAAATGCAGTTGTTACTGTGAGATCGCTATTGTTCTTCTGCAGCCGGTTCGTTGAAAAAAAGTGCTTTTATCTTCCTTGATATTGTCTCATGAGAATATTATGTTATGGTGTAATAACCTGTGTGTTCTGATATAGACAAATATATTATGGTGTAATAACAGGTATTACAGGGGAAATGACATGATCTCTAGTAACATATATATATATATATATATATATATATGTCCTATGTGTGAAGATTTCCTTCTCAGATATCAGCCGTCCCTTGTTATTACTGTTCTCTGGTGCTGAACATCAGGGAGGACCGAGATTGAAACCCTAAGAAGATGTGCATTTCTCCACAGTAATAAATCAAACTCTGAAAAGAAGCTGGTGGAGATTTAACACCAGTTTGTGATTCTTACTATCACTTTTCAACAGTCTTCTTTTTGGAGAATTTCACAGAAAGTCCAGTGTGAACCCCCCCCACTGAATTAAGTTTTGCCAGTACAACTGGGATGGAGAAGCACCATAAAAGAACTAGAGGTCTAGAGAAAATGACATGCATGAACACTGTCTTTCTGTTTTTCAGGAAATGGGAGAAGCACAACTTTCTGCAAAGAAGCCTACTAAGGGATTTTTTTCGTCACAAGGCACTGATTTTAGGCAAATTGCCAAAGCTGAAGTTACTGACTCTTAATAGATACAGTGATCCACAAGAACAAGGGTAAAATTAAAGAAAACAAGGTCATGTAACCAGAAATCTTTGAGGCATAATTGCCTCATTTCTTCTGGATGTCAATAAGATCAGACATTTTTGCTCTTATTTAACCAGTCAAGTGCACAAATCCTGACTAGCCTCCTTGTTAACCATTGTGTTGAAAGGCACTAAAGGTTGCCATCCAGACTGTTTAACTCAAAAAAACATTAGGTACCACTTAAAATCAGTGGTCTGCCAAAAACTCTTTCAGGCTCAGTGGAGTATCTGAAGCTATTAGCCATACTGATCATTAATCAGAGGGGAGAAATCGTCCCAGATGACCAACAGGCCAGAGAAAATGCCGCATGTGTTCAGTGTTTTTCTGGTTGCAGGGAATGAGCCTGGTCACAGCATTTGGCTGAGTTGTCTTCCTCTCTGAAAAACAGCTGGAGCTTAGACCCTCTTTATTTTCCTATTATATTTTAAGGGAGTCGATTATCCTGTGGCATATTCATTTAAATTGATTTAAATTGTAAATAAGTAAACAGGATTAGACCAAGGATTTGGCCTGACTCTTGTTAGCTTGGGGGAAACAGTAAGACAAGGTCCCCAAATAATTCTGCTGTCAGCTAACAACTCGATTCACTAAGAGAACAGTCTTATGATGATAGTCATATTAAAAGTGCCTAAAATCATTAGAATTAATTTTAAAATGGTCTCTGGGAAGTAGCTGGACAGGGTCTTCAAGGAAGATAATGAGAGAGAGAGAGGGAGAAGTGAGGACATTAAAACAGACTGATTAATAAAATATGAACACAGACAAAGCTGTGCAGCTGGGGTTTTACACTGCCATTTAAAAATAGCCATGCATATTATTCTGACATTGAACCTATATCACTTTAAATCTTTTAGAAACATATTAAAATTACTCAAAGAGGGACCATTTTCAAAAGCTCCCTGGACTTATGCATGATAACTAAAAAGAGTTTCATTGTAAATCCCTCTGTCTAGTTCAACAGTGTTATCTGCTTACAGACAACCCTCAGAGGACAAAGTCACAGCCTTCATCTGGCAAAATTATTGTCCAGTGATGATACATTGTTTGTGCTTGCAGAAATGCAGCATGCACAGTAATATTGGATCTTATATATATTAGGATGCTGCATTGTCAGGACAAAAACATCAACTACATTATTGCTTTTACTAATGAGACATTTCTGATATAGCATTTTTTGTCTGAAACCAAAGACAGATCCATTTCAAAAGTCGAAGAGAACAGGTAAAGAAAGAGTCAGCTGTACATCAGTTTTCCGTTTTAGGACAAATATTCTCTAGATCATACTGAAGCATTATGAAAATATGTGTAAAAATGAATTTGAGGGAGGCGAGTGCTTGAGAACATTTTGATGATAAGATCTCCGCGTATATATGAGATCAGAAGATCATGATCTTGGAAATAATATGATTCAGTAAAAAACAGGGTGGAAAGAAATCCTTTTATTCATTTGGAACCGTATACTGGAAAAGAAAAAAAGAACTGAAGTTCTTATTAGTCATCACTGAGTCAAGGCATGTATCTGTATCTGACCTACAAAGAAGCAGATTTTTTGCGCAGCATTCCGCTGTTCCCTGTTGGGCGTGCCAAACGGCACTTCGTTTTAGAACAGCATCCACCCCAATGCACAGGGACACCTGAGCGATTTTCTTCCATTTAAGCCTTCAAGACAGAACTGAAGTGGGATCTTTATCTTTTCCTAGGTCAAGCACTGATTTACATCTGGTTCCTTGTTACGTTTACATGCACTGAGGAATCTCCTTGTGGAGAGGTTTTGTGCAGAAATACTGCGCGCACTTTAGAGGGTGAGTCAAAACATGGCCCGTGTTATCACAGAATGGCAATGAAACAACAGATTCATTTTAATGAGGGATGCATAGGCCCTTCCATGCTTCTTACAGGTTGGTTTGAATTGTTTTCGTTATGAGCCTATTAGTTCAGGAGCTTAACAGTGCCAAGCAGCTCTGCTCTAGGCTACTATTTGGCACACAACGCCACCAGTACAAGAGTAATGGTTTATTTGGACAGTTTGATAAAATTAAATAGCTCGACTCTTTCGCAGCTCAAAGACAAGCAAAAATGCATGTGGATATTTTCAGATTTTAGAAACTGTATTCAGATTGCACAAGGCATCTTTGTCTTTAAAAGCTAACTGCTCAAGAAGATGAGAGTTCATAATCTGGGTTAATGGCCATGCCAAATTAGGCAAGAAGCATTGCAATATTGGCTGACATACTAGTGAGTAAAAATAATGTTCAGACAGTGCAGTAAACAATTGAAATTCCATGGAATTTGGTTTTAAATATCTTAATATTTCAATATTAACAACATGAGTCATCTGACGTGGTAGGGTATGATGATGAATTGCACTCTGTGCTCCTTTGCAAGGTGTTTTGAGATGTGTCAAAGAACTCATGTTTCACACCTAACTACATGTAATTGTTATTGTTTAAGCAGTACAAAACTAAACATTTTTGGCCATTACAGACCTTCAAAGAAAAAATCTTTGAGCCTAAAATTATTTCAAGAAAGATGAATTTGAAAACTGTTGCAATATATATGTGAGATGCATCATATACTGCATACACTCGACTGGGAATGCATTTTCCCTTTTATTATTTTTCTGCCTGTGGCAGTTATTCCCTACATTTTCATAACTGAGAAGGAAGTATATTGGAAGGTATACTGCTAAAAGTCTCGCAACTGAAAATTTTAATTTAGAGGCTTTGAATCAAATAATCGGATGACTCATGAAAATGGTGATAGGCCATTAGTTATTACCAACAGGTAATATACTCCTGAGCCACAGTTGTGGTGAAACACTTGCTCAGAGTTGCTCTAAGTCTCAGGCCACCAAACAGGCCTTGCAGGGGAGTCACCAGCCTGAGGCTCAAGTGTAAACTTCCCCACATTGCAAGTGAGTGGTCACATCTGGGGGATATTGCATGGTCATTTTCCCAGCCCCAACAAAAGCAGAGCAGTGAAGAGCGCCAGGTGACCCTCTCATAAGCCATGCCTACCCACTGCTCCTTTATGCAACCCTTCAAACTACAAAACTTGTGGCTGCTACAAAGTACACACCTGCTAACTGCCTAAATATTCCTGGGTAGACTTTGAACTTGAGCTGCCCTGGCTCCCATGCCATCAGCAGCACCCAAGCTTTCATTAATGATCAGGGTCTAGCAAACCCTGTCTACTGCCTCTAAGTCGTTAGTAGCTGACTGTCATAAGGGCAGCAGGCACAGTGGGAGGAGGGAAGCATTTTGGCTTTCTGGAACAAGATGGTGACTTCTCAAGACTGGG
The DNA here is from genome assembly GCA_013397755.1 of Cnemophilus loriae. NCBI lineage: Eukaryota > Metazoa > Chordata > Aves > Passeriformes > Corvidae > Cnemophilus > Cnemophilus loriae. The sequence continues at coordinate 2,322,729 of VZTF01002191.1, forward strand.
ATCAAGTTGGAGCAGAAGAAGGTAAAAAGACTGCACATTTTCTTTCACTTCTTTGGAACAGGTAGGGAATTATTAAACACTCTTAGTTCTGCCACCTTCAGGAAAGCTGTGACAGTCTATACCAGTATCTGCAACTGGTAGCTTTCGTAAGCATCGAAACATGTGCACAAAACCACTGCATTTGTTGTTTTGGAGGAAAATTCCGTATTGAAATAGGTGGCATATGTTTTATGAAACAGCCCCATTTCCACAGTCTGCATACCTTACTGTCCCTTTTGCTGTGGATTGCTGGCAGAACTGTACTTAATCACACATGGACATGCTCTTCTCTTGCATCCCCCAAACAGCATGTGAGATGATGGAAAAGACAGTACTCCACCTCAACTTTTTCAAAATGTATCTACCTTTAAATCTCTTTGGCATTTGCAAACAGGCTCCTGTGCAATTGCCTGGCAATTACATCTATTTTTAGAGTTGTCTCACACGCTTCAAAAAGCAGCGAGGGAAGCAATAAGACCAGGGCTACTATGTATCACTTTCATTGAGAAACAACACTTTAATTGCCATGACTTACTACTTCAGTGCTTTCAAGATGGGTGGTGTCGCCCTTGAGATTTTTCCAGGCACTGTTTCTACCGAAATTTAGTCTCTCAGACTATATTTATTTCAGTTTCTTGGGAATGGGAGACCAGACAGTGGTGGGACAAGAAAAATGCACTGTTGGAGAGAAGATGGAATGATTGAGAAACATTAGCTCGGTGATACACTTGCCTGAGACAAATGTGTGACCTGGGAAGGAATACCTTATGCTGTAACATCTTAGATGACATGAAGTTCAAAAAGGCTGCTGAAAGAGTGTGACCCTGCACCAGTTTAACAGGGATTACTGCATTTTGACTATTTCTCCTGTAGATTGGAGACTCCCCATATTTAACATTTGTTGTGCTCTCTGTGGACTCCTTGATAATTATAAATATGGTTGCATAGATACCCCCAAAAGCACTTGTGGCCTTGTCATTAATATTGGGTTTGTATATACCATATTTTCAAAACTTACGTTTCAGTAAAATCAGCATAAATGAGGGAACACTTGGAATTACCTGTGGCAACCTCAGTCTTTTTCAGCCCTGTAAAAAGAGATATTGGCATGGTCCACAGTCTTTCCATCTAAGTTAACATAGGATCAGGAATAGCTATTCTGCATCTACAGAAAGTCATGGGATTTAGATCATATGAGAGAAGAGAACTAACTAGGAAATGAAAATAGGTCTGTGCTGCAGAGGAGGTACTTCAAAGAAATCTTTAATTTTCATGCAATCCAGGATGATAACAGAGCTTGGCCATCACTGGAAGCTCTTCTGGGCTGTATCACAATGAACAAAGATTAGCTGTTATGGTTCAGCATCTGCTTCAGTGTTCTAAATATCCTATAAAATTCTGAGCTTTACCTAATTGGGCTGGAAGGAGAAACAGACCAATAAATCTATTTTTATTATGATTAAGTTATTCAAGTTTGGGAGTAAATAAATGTTAAATAAAATGCGTGGGAATACTAGCTAATTATCTTCCAACCATAAGAGTATGGTATTAAGAAGTAGACTGGAATTTAGAACTGTTGTTCAAAAAGATTCTTTTTCTTAATCTTATAGCAAATAGAATAGCCTTTATTTAAAAGTCATTAGTATCACCCATTACCACCAGGGCTAGAGCTTGCCAGTGTAGTTGAAATTATGCTTAGCCCTTTTTTTACACAGAGAAGGTATTGAAAATGCATTGTACAAATGCTCTGAAACCACTGATCGTTACCAACAAGCTTCTTGATGGGACTAAAGAGGCCGTCTCTAACCTTGTATGCCTTAAATGGTTTGGAATTTGAGAAATGCTCTGCACTTCCATGTCCTAGTGCCACTAGGGGAGACAAGCAGAGGTTTGTAAAGGGAGGTGCTGGCTTGAAATCCTCTGTAGTAGGTTTAGATCTTGCTCTCAGCCACGAGCTTTGTTACTGTTTGAGGCATCCTGCTCTGCGCTCACTTTGCCTCTTGCAGTTCAAGCAGGGTGGGCTGCAGGATGTACATTTATGGGTGCCTTTCTTCTACACTTACCCTATAGATTTTTACTACAGATGCTGGGATAGGTGTTTTGACCTATTTTTGGAGCTGGACATGTAGAGATGTGTTTTGAGACTGTGAATCTAAATAATACCCATGTATGATTAGGAGACAGAATGGGGACTGCAGAATTAAAATTCCCAAGAGTTGTTATTAGATTCCTTGTCTTTATCCTCAGCGATTCCAACTGAATTACCTGTCAGGAGACCTGTGCTGTGAAGAACTGCTCTGGCATGGAGGCAGCTGTATGGCAGGGTGCCTGGCACCCAGGCAATTGATCTCTCCTTGCTACCAACTGCATCCAAAAACTGGCTTCATCCCAGGGGTGGAAGGAACAGACTCACTTCCCAAATCTGAACCCACAGAAGCCTGTGGTCTACCAGCAAATAACCTTAGTCAACATTATGCCATGAGTATTAGTGACAGAAACACAACTCTCCAGTTCTGTCTAGGCCAATGTCATATTTGATATGTCTCTTCACAGGCAGAGACATGTTCTGTCTGAATTAGGCAGATACAAGTAGCCTGGGTTCATCTTTGCAGCTTTCTTCATGCTTTTCTCTGCAATAACTTGGGGGTAGTTTTCTGTAAGGCGCTACTACTAGTTATAAGTAGCACCATAAGTAGAACAGACACTGGGATACCAGCTGCAGAAGGAGCAGCCCTGAACAAGCTTTTTAGGTTTATAGCAGAGAAGAAAGAAGACTTTTAAAATATTAGTCACTGAATATTGGAATCTCTCTTTTCCAAAGATTAACCATGTCATACTATAGTGCAATCTTTCCAGCTTGGAGGACAGCTGAGAATGGATTCATCTTTGTGCATGCCATTGTAATAGTTGCATACAAAAGCATGAACACATCACAGCTTGAATATTTACAGCATTCAAATTCACCAACCTTGCATTTCTAGGAAAAAAAAAAAAAAGAGTAGAAACTACTGGGCTTCCAATATTGAACTTTCAAAATATTTTCCAATGGGGACATTACTGTGACATTTTTGATACTGATACGAGGCAAGTTGCTTGATAGTAACCTAGGCATACTTTCAGCTATAGTACGCAAGACCTACAGACACAAAGTTATATATAACCTAAAAAAGTAAGCCTATCAAATGGGTTTTACCTTCCTTGATGTATGTAAAATCTAATAATTCAGTAGTTCAGACATTAAATTTTATTTTTTGCAAGCTGTAAGGATAAGGAGATAAATTTCAGTTCCAATCCCCCCAAAAACCCTCTCACTGGTATCATAAACAGGTTATTTGAGTGTGAATCTTTGCAGAGAGTGACTGTTAGAAAAAAAGCTGTCATTAAAATGGGGTCACGAAACATAAACCTTCAGAGAAGGCATCAGTATGCTTTGCTCCTGCAACAACCTCCGAGGAAACCATGCTGCTCGGAGTGTTTATGTCTGAAATGATATCTGTTTGCAGGCTTCAGATCAGTGAGGAGGAACTGTAGTGCCTTGTCTTTTTTCCCAGCCTTATCTGGCTGCCAGTGTCTCTGAGCTGTCAAGGAACAAATGCTCTGACTTCATCTTGCATGCTCTTTCCTCCGTATTCTGACAACGCCTCTCAGGTTCAGAGATGTGTCAACCCCATTGTAATGATTGCTGCCAAAGCGGATGCACTGGGGAATTAAATGTGGAGATATATGTTAAAATTGCCTTTCTTGTTCATCAGAGATGCCAAGCCCCTGAAAGAAATTTCAAAGGAATTAACACATCTGTAATGGTTGGAGGTGGTTTTTCTTGTTTGTTTCTACAGGTAACACTTCATATAAAGCAAACCCTCTTCACTCTGCTTTTCTTATCTGTGAGAAGGAGACATCACAAAAAAACGGAACTTGAAAACTGACAGAATTTTACCATTAAACTAGTTACAATCAGAAATCTAAATTCTTTTCAGAGGAGCAGTGGGATTGCATAAAACAGGATTACTCCATTTCCAGTTCATCATGCTAGCCTAACATCTTCAACATTCCTGTATTATTTTCACAGGTGTTTGCACCACCTGTGTTAATAAAGAAAATTATGTCACAGTCAGCAAGCAAAAAACAAAGTCTTCAGGAGGAATGGTTTCTCATGAATGGAAAATGTTTAATACACATACATACATCCCAGGAGTCCAGCACCCTTCCTTAGGAAGAGCTTCTAATTGATTTCGTTCAGCAAAGCCTTTGGGATCTCTATTAAATAAATTTGGTTTAGTGGGTAGGCTTTGTCAATCCAACAGTTTCCCTAAAGCAAAAATTTTTAACCCCTCCATTTCTCTCAAAAGAATTTGATTGTTTAAAAGAGAGGGGGGAAAAAAAGAGTGAGAGATAAAGAGAAGGGATCTCAACTCATGCTATTTAAATAAATGTCAGCTCCAGCCAGCTTGACCTTCACTGCAAAGATGATTTTTTTTCAGAAGTCTGCTTTGCAACTTTCAGAACAAAATTGCATGAGCTTATGTTTGGAAATATTTCCTTAACATTTCCTTAACATTTTGTAAACTACCTCTCCATACTTCATCTATAGTCATATTCTTCCTTAGCAGTTCGAGCCTGAACTTCCACTTCATCTCATGCCTGTCCAGCAATGTAAATGCTACTTGGATATGGCATGGCATGGGGCTTGCTCTAAGCTCTTCATGGGTTACTGCTTTGGTAAGACAATTTATCTGAGATGTAGTTGACTTTGTTTTTCCAACAGTTCGATAATAGTCTGCCTTGGTCTCTGGGCAAAGATTTGGACCATGCTGGCTCTGGTTCAGAGGAGTCCGTGTCTGAGCTGAAAACTTGTCATGTGTAGCATCCAGACCTTAAGCTGCCTGTGACATAGCTCAGCCAAACCCAAGTGCCTACGTGTGGCTTGATGCCCAGCTAGCACGGCCCAAGCTGGCAAGAGCATGCTCTAGCCCAGCCTCCAACAACTGTCCTGAGGGAAGCAGAGCATGAGTGCTCCAAAACAAGGCTGGGCTACAACCAGAAGCAAGGAAAGAGCAAACAGGGGTAGCAAAGTGGGATTCTGCCTGCTCTCAAATCCTGGACTCTGTGAGGGCTACATGGCCGTTCCTGTTGGAACCAGAATTTTCTCCTAAAGTAGAAGCAGCTGGTGCTGCGTTTGTTACCCAGAGCTGACGTTGCAATGGAGACACCAAGACTTTGTCCACTGCCAAGCTACAAGTCCTGCACTCACTAGAGACCTAAAGACCACTGATCTCTATTGCACCCAGACACAGCAGATAACTTTATATAAATGAATTAATGTTTCAAAATAGATGCAGTACTTTTCATTCTTGCATTTAATCCATCCACCTGAAGCCAGTGGAAGCTGTATTAGCTCATGCACTTTCAAATGACTCATCAGTCATGCATTTGCTCCATGAAGTGCATCTCCTCCTGCCCTATTCCATGAAGGCACAGTGCAACGAGGGCAGTACTTAAAAAAGGAGGCAGGTGTCCAAACTTCCCATGCCCTTTTCTTACTACCAAATATATCCTCTCTAGGATCTTGCCCATGCAAGTACTGCAGTGTCACTGATTATAGCTGATCTATGTTGAGTTACACAAGACTAAGATATATGGAATCTCAGGATAAATGAGCAATTGCCTGCATGTAATTTTTAATTGAAATGTTAATGTAATCTCCTATGCAGCAGACAACATTCAAATCAGATTTTCTTCAAATTTGCTCTTGCTGAAAATATACACAGAAAAAAAAAAAAACCTTCACAAATAAGATCTTGAATCCTAACTCAGATGGGAAAATTCACAGGCTGCTCTCTTTAATTAATTTAAGCATCACTAATTTAAACTAAGTTCTCCTGAGTAATTCCAGTAACAGCACTTAAAAATAATGCTCCTGTGAAAAGCTCTGCTACTTCAGAAAATGATCAGAATTAATCTTGCTCATTTCACAAAGAAGATTGTCTTTGTTGTGGCACATGCAGAAAGTTCTAGTCTATTAGCAAACAAGATCAAAAATTATATCATTAATACTAGCTGAAACAAACAAGATTTTGATATTCACGTATTGTAGGTCTTATGAGAACCTGAAGGGGAACAGGGAAAACGAAGCAAAAGAGATTTGTACCCACAATGGGAGGGGAAACTATCCTTCATGATACTAGTAGACAACTAGTTAAGTTACAAACACTTTTATCATTGTTATAAATAGTTCACTAATTTTGACTAAATTCATGTCACAATGCCAAAATTCCTTTCCCATCATGACAAGCAGTTGCTTGTCAACTTGCATTTTTAATTTCTTCCTCAAATTTCCCACAGATCAGCTTCCCGGCTGCTCTGATTTTATCCCACACACTGTAAATCCCTCTGGCTTTGATCCGGTAAATAGAAATTTTTTTTTATTTAACCTGATAGCTTTTTTATTTTCTCTGAAATGTTATTGTGTGCCTATACTTCAGTGAGCTCCCACAGAAATACAGATTCTGCAGGAGCAATAGTGTTTGTGAGATATATAGATTTATATCTGTAAGAAGGGCTGGTCTGTAACCAGACTTAATATATGCAATGAGGTAGCTACATGACATTTCGGTTGGACACACTCAAAACACTAAGTATGATGTCAAAATATTCCTTAGCTAGGTTCACAGTCAAAAGTTAAATCCATTGTTTCACAAGTTAGTTTGCTACAAAACAAGAAGGTGTATGAAAATAACTCCTCATTGTAACTACCTGTTGCCTACTATGACCATGAGAACTCAACTAAGTGCAGGGAGGGTCCCGTCTCCTTGGACAATGCCCATCTTTGTCCCTGGTTTTTGGGGGCTAGCAAAATCAGTTTTACTTAGAGGTTATCACCACCACAACCATGATTAGACCTGTTCATTTCTTCTCTATTTCTCTTCATAGGCACCTGGTATTCATTAGCAATCTTTAAAGAGCCTAGACTATATGCTGAAGTAAATATCACAGACAGGAAGAAAGTGTGTGGGGTTCTACAGGGAAGAGCAAGATGACTAATTTTAGATATGTGTATCATTAAACATGTAAATATTATATAAATTTGTCTGGCACTTCATCCATAACTTATATATCAAAAGAAGATTCTGACCTTTATTTGTTTCTGTAGAAAACGGCAAGAGGTCATAAAAGCGTGTGTGTGTGTGCCACTTTCTTTTTTTAATTCATGCTGCAATCTGTGATGAAAATAATAGCATTTGGGAAGACAAAGAGATCTGGGGTTGTTATGGTCTTAACATATTGCAGTATTCTTTTCAGTGTCTTCCTTCACTTCTAAAATTGATTTTTGTTTTGCTTTTCATTCTGATATCAACTAGAAAATTAGATGCTATGGAGCAAGCAAGATAAACAGCAAGAACTCTGATCTTTTTCCTCATTTAGAAAACCAAGATTACTTTTCTATTTGTTTGCATTTAAGATGTGCTGATTTTCCAGGGCTTCTTTGAGCAAAAAAACCCCCTAAAAAGTAAGTATCTCTCCAAAGCACTTTCTAGCAAACTGGAAGGCAGTACAAGATTTTTACATTAAACTTAGACTCAAGAATCTGAAAGAAAATGTAATATATAAAGATTTCTCATTGAAGTATGTTTCTATTCAGATATTTCTGGGAACTTTAGTCTAATTAAACAAAATCTGACACTAGGTTCTCAGTTGACTTAGGCTGAAGTTGATCTATTGCCCTTTGTTAAAAGAAAAAATAACTGAGTTGCTGGAAAGATGGATAGTAAATCTTTGCCTTGTTGTATTACACTATATGGGACTAAGCACTCAGAGAGTATGTTTAGATATTAATTTTTGGAAGGATTATCTAAAATATAACCTTCCCTGGCTTGCACCTGATTAATTCCAAGGCTGAATACTGAAATGCTTTCTTAGGCAAAACTCTCCTTATCATTAAATTTTGAGATAGTATTAAAGTGTTTGAATCCAGATTTGCAAAGGCATTTAGATACTTAAAGGTGCAGATAGGCATCAAATAGGATTTGTAAAAAGGCCTATGCAGGATATAGGACTAATTCATTTCGAGAAGTAATGCATATTAGATGTCAAGCTTGGTGTTTTGGAAATACCATTGGACACTTCCATGCAAAGTTAGGTGCCTAACAGACTTCGGGGTTTTTACTGTTTGCCTTACCTCTGGAATTTCTTTAAAATCTGTCTCTCAGATTAAGAGAGTTGAAACAGATACAAGAAATTAATACACCAAATTAAAAAAACAGATGTGCCAGCCTGTAAATATCTGACACATAAGTTCTGAATGTTCACGTTACTCTACGCATATCTCATGACTTATGAGACCAGGAGGGTGTAATATATACAGAGTGTAATATATACAGAGAATAGATTACCTGACTTCACAAAGCTGTTTATAAGAACGCATCTGCTTTGTCTCAGCATTTGAAATACATTTAGAACACGCAAGCTCCTTTGCAATTGTGAGTACAAGTATGTGAACTGTAGCATATTTCTCCTGCTGAAATCCAGAGAAATGAAATTGCTGCCTTAAGCCATTTTTTGAACTACTAACTATTGCCACTTGAACCAAGAAAAGCTTTAAAACTTACAAGACCTCCAGTAGCTGCAAAACCCCCTCCAAGCCTCCAAATCAGCTTCTGATGAGAACATTTTTTTTTTCAGGTTGCCCCCACAGCTATTTACCTTTCAAGTCAATCACTGCTGAATTCCTTATGTGTTGATCTCACCTGAGTACAACCATAGGTCCCTAACAAATATTTACAAGAAATAATAGTGTGTCTAAAATGCTAGTGTGCCATGATCACACACATGAAACAGCCCTGGCAGATGAATCTTGCTGTGTCCCTGTGCAATGAGATAAACAAATCTTTGCCTTTCAGCTTTTTGTAATCAAACAAAGAAAACCAAGGGAGATTTCTTTTGCTCTGTAATTTTATGTATGTCAGTGCTGTACCTTTCCCAGTTCATTTGTTGTGATTTATATTTTCAGAAAGCGTATGTTGTGCTGCATGAGAAATGTCTCTGTTGAATTGAATTCTGTGACTGCAGTAACTCTAGATGAGCTCGGTGTCTTAATCCGATGGTTATTTCTTCTTTTTATAAAACCGACGTGTACAGTGGCTGCATTACTTATAGTATGCATATATAATTAATTTTTGTCTCATTTTGCAAATTCTTCACTGTGTGAGAATCACCAGAATATTTTTTGTTGTTGCACATAGTAAACCAAAATAATACCCTCCAGCGAGTTTCTATTTAAATATTGTGCCACAGATCAAACTCTGCTTTAGTTGTAAGAGTTCAGATAAAACATCAAGAAGTTCAAAAGGAAAAGGATGATTTTTCTAAAACTTCAGCAAGACTTCTGTAAGAACCAGCACTAATACACCAAAAGATGACTGAATATCCAAGGTGGCTGGAAAACCAGTTTTTATCTGCAGATCTCTCTGGTGAAGGTGAAAGAAGAACATCCACGGAGGACATGAGAAAAGCAGAGTACAAGGATTAAAGTACCAGAGATGACCTGAGTTCCTATAACTGGGAATCTAGCAAAGGTGGGCTCTGGGAAAGTGCACTCTAACTGTAGTATTAATACTAAATGCTAACAGCAGCTGGCCAGCAGGCCGTACTTGTGTAGCAGACCAGGGGAAAAAAAAAGGTTGTGTGGCCAGATCATGACTACAAATGTGTCAGCAGCAGTGTGCCATTTGTACTTGTCAGCCCCTGAAATTAGAAGCCTTCTCCTAAGTAACTAAACTGGGGTTAAGGGATTAGGGCAATTGTGTCAGAAGCAAAATATATCCCACTAAAACCACATTATACGTAATTTTTTCTCATAACCTTCAAGTTGAAGGAGATGCAGAAGAGCCAACAGATGAGAGAGTCTGCTTCCCTCTGGTGGTAGGGGCTGCTCCTCACCCATCCATGCCAGTGTCTGGTACTGGGCAGCCTTATTTTAAGCACATCAGGCAATGACACACTTAGCCTTTCCCATTTCCCATAGCCAATCCCAGCAGAACTAGTCCCATTCCTAACTTTCCAGCCCTCTGTAAAAGGAAATTTTTTAATATACATGCTGAACTAATGCAGCATGGGATTTGGGGAATGTGCCATTTTTATTTTCCCTCAAATTGTAAAGAATTACTTTTAAATTCAAAATAAATCAAAACAACAACAACAATAAAAAGGAAAGCCTTACTAGTTTGAACCAAGGAAAAACTCATTTTACAGCCCAGTACAACAAAGATTTCTGCTGCCTGCCCCAGGTACAGTGTTGGCACTGGAAGCGCTGCCTTCTCACACCTTCAAATTTTTGAAGGTGATGGTAATGAAGTGACCCAGTTTACGCACTTGGCTTTAGCGTCCTCATGTTGCTGAAAGTAAAGAAATTTTGACTTTAGCAGCAGGAGGTTGAAGGCACAGACCATTCTGTTAGATAGACTGTCTCAGGAGATTTTTGGCTTAGTTGATGGTATCGTACTTTCATCTTAATGTCCTTCCTCGGGCTGGCTGTACGGGTGGTGAATCAGGGTTTCCTGAGTGAAAGGAATAGGAAATGGGGCACAAAAGGAGCCCCTGCGAGAAGACAGGGAGACTATTGTCCAGACATGATGAAAGGGAGGAAGAAACATCATGCTTATAACCCTTGTCATGGAGGAGAGCAGCTCATCCTGACCCAGCAAGTCAGGATGCTATTGTGCTTTGTGGCCAGTGCTGAAAATGGGGACAGAGAAGCACAACACACCAGCTGTGGTGGCTGCAGAGGCCGCAAGGTCATCTCAGATCTGCTTTGTGTGAAACGCTCGCTTATTTCCCAGCAGTTCACTTCTGGTTTTGTAGAGTTCACTCTGCACAATCTGCATAGTCACCGGTGGTCACATCAGCCAGAGAGACACGTGCTGTGTACAGACACTCTCTCAGCACACACTCACAGCTGTGCAAGCCAGACAGACTTGCCATTTTCCACACAGTTACTATTACAGGCTCCCAAAATACATGAGTTATTTACTCATTATTGGCTGCCCAGTCCCAGGCATGGTGCTTTCTAAATAACATGAAGACACTAATCTCTCCCTACAGAACACAATCCAAAATAGGAAAGATCTTGTTGGAACAGTGGTAAGAGACACCAGATACGAGCAAAGGGCTCAAGGCAATTAGCAGAAATCACCCCCTTAAAATACTTTTGTTGCTGCAGTTATGACACAGCAACTTTACATTCTCCCATTGCCTTCATATCATATCACCATTCAGTTCAGCAATGTACCCCTTCTATCTGGTTCAAATCTCAACCACACTTTTCCAAAAAGTCAAACAATGTTTTAATTTGTCATCTGGCTAAACACAAAAATTCTGCAGTAATAAAATATATTTTCCAGGAAAACTTGAGTGTATCAGCTGGATGAGAACTTCAGAACTCCCACAAAAGGAGGTAATTTTAACTGTTTATGTGACAATAGACTATCTAAAGGACAGAAGAGATTTCTTATTTTATTATATCTCTTTCTTATGAATAAGCCTCTGCACAGGAACAGCGCTTCTCCTTTCTACCCATCACAAGTTCCTTCATAGCTGTGGCACAAGCAGTGCCATCCTACACTAGCTAAGGAGTGAACTACTCATCCATAGTTGACATGACAGGCAGTGCTCTGCATATTCTGAAATATCCTGAAATTTCACTGTTTGAAATATGACCATTTTCTCAGTAATGGTATAAAAATATGCTGAAAAATATCTCAGTAAACAGTCTCACCTATTCCCCTCAGCAAGATGTTGAGAAACTGGGCTGAACACTGTGGCTTGTCAGATATGCTAATAAATGAGCTGTGTTTTCAGCACTGATCCTAAGAAGAATACACTGAGCAAATGTCACTCTTACAACCACTAATTGAACATGACTACGGCTGACAGCACTTTCTTTCCTTCTCTGCTTACCCTCAAAAATTATGTCCCATTTGTTTATTGGAAATATTCATGCTTCCCCAAAGATTCACCACGAACTGCATCTCTCTGCTAACAGGACCTTGTATGTGGAGTTTTTATTCTGCATTTGTTTCTCACTCTTGCCTGATCCAGCCAATTCAAATCATCATGTTCATGCAGCATTTCTGCTGGCAGAGGAGGGAGTGGAAGTCATGCCTAACTTTGCATTTGGTTATGCCACCCTTCAGGGTTATCAAAGCAACACCGAGGAGGTCTGCATCCAAACTGGGTGACCCCAGGCAACTTTTAGTTTTACATATACTTTCAAAGCAACAAACAACCCTGCGTAAACTGTTGAACAAGTAGTGTTCACAAGGAGATGAACAGAAAGAAAGAAAGAGACAATAAAGAAAACTAGCATTGATTGAAGTGAAACTTTGGGAAATCATTCCTTCAGAAGGCCTGATAACATGGGATTAGGATCTTCTGAACATTAGGTTATGACCTCCACATATTTTTGTTCATGCACTTGCCCAGACCCAAAACACCTCTCAGCTTTCAGCACCTCAGTGGCAGGCATCAGAACCTCCAAAGTCACTCTAGCAGAATCTAGGCTCAAATTTAACATTCTAGTTTAAAAATACATCACTAGAAGGAAAATGTGAAATTTTCTTGTACCTGTAGATAGCTTCTTTTTAGCCCTGCTGGAAACTGGATGACAATGATTCCTGGGAAGTTTTCACACGGCAGATAGCCCCAGAAACACCCCATTTCAGCAAGATGCCTGCCACCAGCAATAGGTCTATAATGCCAACTGAAATTAAATCCTTGAAAAGTAGCATGCAGTGTCTCGCAGTTTATGAATTGCAATGAGTGTATTATTGCTCACAGACCCATGAGGTCAGCAAAAACCTCAGGTAATTTTTTATTATCCTGCAATCCTCTGCACCTTCAAATCAATCAAGGTTCTGTGGTGAACTTCTAAAACTGGGTAAAATACCTCGGGACATACAAAAACCCACAACAAGGCGAGCACAGCTGATGGTGTAGTAGTAGCATAAAGCAACACAATCTGTATCAGCCCAAATAAAATACACCCACTGTTGCATGATTTACAACAAAGTGTTTTTGGTGCTGCAGTTGAAAAAAGTGAATTCTGGAAGGTAAAACACAGATTCAAAGAAGCTGTTTATCTGTTAAAAAATAAAATGCTATGATTCTTTTCTTCTTATTTAGAAAGACAAAAAAAGGAAAAAGTTTTCCTTATGCACAAGCAAAGCAAGCCATGGCTCTGCACACCTTCAAGCCGTGTAAAGCAGACAAAGAGAAGTTGTAGTAACACACATCCAGATCCTTTTTACCAACATTTAGCTGAGATCTGTCTCACTTAATAGGTCAAGATCCCTGTTACTTCTGTATGAAACTAATAGGAGTTAAATATATGCACATAGAGAGACTAACTCAATATATATATTACTCACAGTATGTTTTGAATGAGGGGGTTTCTGTAAATACCTATACTCAGAGGGCTTCAGTCCTCGTTAAGGTTCTGCTGGAGCATCAGGGTCTTAACAGCTGTGTGGTGACACCAGGGCACCCAGATGGGCAGCTGAGCATCTTTTGCCCCTCTTTTAGGGGATTCCTACAAGCACACCCACAGCATTCTGGAAGAAATGCCACAGTACTGCAAGCAGGGAGTGTGATATCCCAGTAGCAATGGATGAAATCCTGGCTCCCCTTCCCCTGAATGATGTTTCATTCCTTAATTTCCCTGTAGCCAGAGTTTTGATGGGTGACTTTGATAGATCACAGCAAGGATGAAATGCCACCTGTCTCTAAAACAGCCTCCAAAGGCAGTCTGGGCAAAAGCAATAGAATGATGTAACCCCCTCAGTCTGCTGTTTGGCCTGCAGCTTGTAACTGCTGCTGGCACCCTACCAGGCTGTGTGTGCTTCCAGCCCCAGCTCTGGGTGACCACGGTGCTGGTCTCCCTCTGTGACACCCCTTGGCAGCCAGCTCCACCTCTCTGCCTTCACTCACACGCAGCTGCTTCTGCTTGCATGCCTCAGGCAATGTTTCCTTTCCTTCCCTTCCTTTGGCTCAGAGGATTAGCAAATCAAGCTGGATACAAACCCAGGAGGCAACATAGTGCACCATAAAGAGCCAACAGTGTGTGATGGCCTGCTGTGCTGTGTCCCAGCTGGGTACTCAGTGGCCCCAGGTCTGGAAGAAACGGAGAAAGCATCGAGCCCAGTGCCCCTGGCATCTGACTTGGATCCGTGTAAAAAAATTATTAACAACTACTCAAAAAACCCACATGAACCATACAAACTCTTTTAGTTCTGTATGGACTGGAGTTGGACTCTATGGTCCTTGTTGGTCCCTTCCAACTCAGCATATTTTGTGATTCTGTGCAATTCTGGAAAAGAAAGTTTTAACACTTGCATTCGAACCTTTTATTGCACAGTCTCAGTTCACCACTTCGAGTCAAAGTTATTGGCAGGGTTATGCTATGTAAGACCATAAAACATGGATATTTTGGGATTCGGTTTCCTTAGGTGCTAGGAGACGGACATTCTACATTGTGCTGTTCATAGCAGGTAGTACTGCTCAACTCTCTTTCCACCCACAATGTGTTTAGCTCCAGCAGCAGCAGCAATACATGCTTCAGGCTGCTGGCCAGCTGTAATAAGGTGGATTCTTATCTAGGGAAGAACAAGGTGGTCTCTGAAAGCCGTCCCTTTCTGAGACTGGCTCTGGACCTGGCAACTCTTACAGCCAGTAGAACTGAAAATAGAACAGAAATTCATTTGTGGTACTAAAAGGTTGTTAGATTAATGGCTTCAGAGAAACAGTTTAACAGAGAGGAAAATTTAAGTAACTCTTTGGGTTTATTAAAAGAAGCATGGTCTGGAGCCAGTTCCTTTAAGAGTTAACATCCCTCAGGGCCTGAAATGCTTCTCCTGCTGCTTGCAGAGATCCATTAGAGACTGAAGCATGGATGAGAGGTACAAATCCTGCTCTGCATCTCTGCCTAGAGGAGGAAGGAAAGGCCGTGGAGCGGTGGGAGAGAGCAGATGGGGATGACAGCTTTTTTTCTGCATCTGAATTAGCAGGATTTTGAGGTATCGTCAAACCCTGATGGTGGCAAGGGTGTCTGTACCCTAATTCAACATCACTCCAGTCTATTACAGGCTGGACTGAGGACACTAACTTATTTCATATGACCTATACAATATAGACACCACATCTGGTTACGTAAGCAATATGATGGCCAGCAGGACCCTAACGGTAAAAGGTTTGGTAATGTTTTATTTTCCCTCTGAGTTCCTGGAAACATAAAAAGAAACAAGGATGCAAATGTCTGACTAAAAGAAATCCAAGTAGTATTTATGAATTTTTTCGCTAGGCAGATGCTATTACTTAAACACTCTCAAACACATGAAATGCTCTTAGGGCCCTCCCTATTCCCCCAAGACTGTCTATTCATTGGTGTACGTCTGTGTGTGCTTTTAACTTAGTAAAACCACCCCTGCAGCTCTGTTGAGCGATGGAAAATGTAATGCCTCTATGGGAAGCATTCAGCTCTGACTCATTATCTGTATCTAACCATAGGATCATGAGCTCAGATACACAGAGCAACCCTCACATCAGCGCAAGTAGCCTACAGCATTCTTTTCCTCACCAATTTTTTCATGCAGCATAAAGTTTTGTTTGATTTTTTATCCCAAACATGGCTACTGTAACACTGTAAAGTAATGAACGGGTGAGAGAGCACGGGTGAAAGACGCGGGTTCTTTGGCAATATCCTTGTTAAGCTGCTGGCAGGTTGCCTTGCTCAGGATGTGGAACAGCAGCTGAAAACAACCAAACACCAAGCCCCTATCAGGAAGCCTCAGGACTGTAATGCTGTTGCTAGGGATCCTGCTTGCAAAGTGCCATAGTTGAATAAAGTAGGTCAAGAAAATTGCCATTATAATTATATTCTCCTTGCTGTTCTCTAGCTGGTCCCCTATCTGGCCCTGTGCCGCTGTAGGACCTTCCTCATTGCTTCATCTCGCCTTTCTGCACAGTGGCCTATCTGCACAGAACTGGCAAGAAACTCCATTTCAGCCCAGTGGGAAAGACTCAGCTTTTTTTAGAAAAGGGAGCTGTTGCATGGAAGCCCTCAGGCTGGGAAGAACCCACACTTCCCAGGTGAGCTCTGCAAGTTACTGCTGTCTCCTCCCCTTCCAGCAAACAGCTACCCTCTGGTATAGACTAAGTACTGAAAGGATGGATTTAAAGATGGATGTTTTTAATGAGAAAATCTGATTTAGATGCCCATTAAGATACACACCTGTCTTGCTGTTTCTCTTTGGCAGACTAAGCATCTTGTTCTTCACTCTTGGGAGCATTGAATAGTTTCTGTGGAGGTGCCTCGTCTTGTTACAGTATCCACCAAAAGGACAGGCACATATTTCTGTGATAATATCCTAATTTAATGAATTAACACTAATCATCTAACCTAGGAGCCCCCAACGCCACACATCTGCCCTATTACAGCCCTACAGTACAAGCTTGCTTTTTGAGTTAGATCAATTTGCTTAGGGGCTACCTAATGAATCAGGCAGGGCTCAAGACCAAGACAATGTACCCAAAAAGTACCAACCAAGAAGAGCTTCTGAAAGACCCTGTTAGCCAGGATTAATGCAGTTCCTCCTCTGCTTCCTGGTGGGAGTAGCCTTGTTAGCTGGCCTGTATCATCACCGCGGTCTTATCTTGATAGGCCAGATGGTAGCCAGTGTTTTGGAGAGTGGTGGCCAGGCCTGATTCACTTCTGTTCTTCCCATTTTGAGAGCAAACGTATGTTCACTCTGCTGCTTTGCTACTACTCAGGAAGACTAAAATCAGATTGTTTAGTTCGTGGCACAACCCAGTGCTTAACCCCCTTTCCAGCCAGTCATGCCCGAGCGTTGCCAAGAAAATGACTCAGTACATGACATTAAGAAAGAAATTGTTCCTCTGTTCTATCATGAAAATGAAAATATTAATATCTACTTATTTAATTACTATGAATTAGATATTGTTTGCACAGTATTTACCTACCAAGAAGAGCTAAGCAGTGTTAAGTATTTTTTAAAAATGCTAAATTTGAAAAATTGCATGAAAACTAACTCCTATGAAAACAATAGGCCTTTTATGCTTGTACAATAACTTTTTATTCTTCAGCAGTGTTGCTATTGTTGAGCTTTTCCATTTCCTTCATAAATGCCAACTGTCTGATGAGAAGACTATTAACTACGAGTGCTGGTGATACACAATCTTAATCTTCATCTCAGAAAGAGCTTGGGGGCAGGGAGAGGCAGTTGTATGCCCTGATAGTAGCAAAGCCCAAAATGAGGAATATAATTAGACACGTATTTTTGTCATACTTTTGCCTGAGGCTGTGAACAATATTTTGGAACTAGCTCTCTTTTTTTCATGTCAAAGATAAACAGATGATGCTAGTCAAGTACTTCCTTTGGTGCCCTCCTCTATTTACAAAGACTGCACTGGGAGTGCTATTTCCATGCAAACAGTAGCAGCAAAACAGAATCAATCACCATATTCAGAGATCCTTGAGTCTGCCTTCCCAAAGGGGTTTGTGCTAAATATCACTGCTTTCATTTCCTCTGATTTCTCTATTTTGTTTCTCGTATCTGTTCTTTTCTTCCTCCTCACACAACCATTTCAGAGAGTAACTCCCAAAACTTTGCCTTTCCCACCTGCCTTAGGGAACCCTCCTGCGATCCACAGCATCATTGCTGCCAAGATGCCTGGTGAGCAGTGACTTGCTGTGACATCTCATCATTTTATAAAGGCCTACTTAACTGCTTCATCTGGTTAGCTCAACACCCCAGGATATGGTACAGCTGCTCCCTATAAGCAGATACGTAATTGTAACAAAAGATGTGGTTCACAGCAACCAAAATAACCTTTCAACGTCAAAGGAGATCTCCGGGAAAGAAGAAAAAGGCTATGACTTTCAAAGTAGCCAGTTTATATCTGGAACTAGAGTCAGATGGTGTCTGTCGTGCTCTGAGGCTTTGCCATCTTGTTTTATTTTGTTTCACAGCAGTTGCAATTGTCCTTTGATTCTGGTGAGCAATTGTGCT
This sequence comes from Cnemophilus loriae, assembly GCA_013397755.1. Lineage (NCBI taxonomy): Eukaryota > Metazoa > Chordata > Aves > Passeriformes > Corvidae > Cnemophilus > Cnemophilus loriae. Next base: position 2,340,845 of record VZTF01002191.1, read on the forward strand.
GTTTTCCCATGAATTCTATTTGGATTTATATAAAGGGTTTGATTGGACCAGATTATGTATGTTAAAGTGTTCCTTGGTCCTGCTGTTATTTATGTATTTGTTCCCTAGGTTTTTTAAGTACCTGACAAGAGGACTCCAGGTACTGTTAACTGTCCTTTACGACACTTTGACAAAAATGCCAGTTCCAATTAGATCAAACAACCCGACAGTGAAGTCAGCCTTGCGCAGGTTCCCCATTTCAACCCTTTCAGTGCAGCTCTCTTCGTGCACTCGGCCCTCTGCTCACCTCCTGAGGATGAGGACAATTTCTTTAAGACCTGCAGGGAAACTGTGCTAGACGCCCACACTTTCACACTTCAAGCTGCTCCAGCATAGGTACTGCTGCTGGCTACAGCTGTTGCAATGGCAAGGACAGCAGGAGAATACAGAGAGTGTGTCTGTAATGTGCAATTTCCTTTGGCACCCTACACTTTCATGCTATCCTTTCCAAAGCCAGGGCATTTAACACAACACAGATACTTTGTGAAATGCTGGCAAGAAATCTCTGTATTCAACAGATGTTACTGGGCATCTGTTCTGATCCAGCTGCTAGCAAAAGAATTTGGAGACAGAAGAGAGTGGTCCTATATTAATAAGGGATTTCAGTATATATTTGACTACTAGAAGTTCAGTCACTACCCGTGATAGGAAATGGCACTTCCCACTGCTCCCCAGCCACCCTGCTCCATTGCAGAGGCCGGCACAAAATAAGCTTCAGAAATACTAGAGAAAGTGGGGAATTAAGGAGTCATATATAGTGCTTATAGCCACAGGCACTCCATGGGAGTCAAACCAGGCCAGGAGAACTTGTCAGAAAACATGAGACATGGCAGTCCTTTGCTACTCTAAGTCTAGAGGAACTGCTGGATCACGGTGCAATTTAGAACATCTTAAGTTGGGAAATCAAACCAGCTTTGAATGGTCTATAAACACTTTCTTATCATTAGCTAGGGCATGAATAAGACCAGCACCTGTAAAGAGGAGAGCCTCTTGCCTGGGTCAAAGTCCTGTCTGCCACATCTGGTGTTTCTCCAGATAAACATCTCTAATCTACTGACTCTGAACTCATCACGTGTAAGGGTTGCCATGGGGACATGCTGAGATTGTGCCATTTTAACATTTATCTTCCAGATTCCTCAATCAAGCGACTACGTAGGCTTCTAGGCAATAAACATGCATATAAAAATGTGAATATACGAACCAACCTATCCAGCAGCTTCAAAGCTGCAATATACTCCCATCCTGGCAGACTTGAGTATTAGATGCTGTTTGAACAGTAGCTGTGGGAACATTCACTGTCCCCATACTCCTCTCTGCCATGAATGCAGAAAGGAAGAATATTTGGGTGAATGACTCGTAAGCACAGCTTGTTTTCACAGTGAGAGAAGACAGGGAAGCAGGAAGACCTGAAACGTTTAAGAGAAGCTTCTGAATATCGTTCATAAAGCTCTACCTGTGCTTTACTTATGGTACGTTTTCAGCAAATTCATTAGTTTATAGCAAGAAGACAAAATTGGCATAAAGAGCTGTAATCTAAACATCCTGATGAACAGGTGTAAGGAAGAGGAGACGAGCCTGAGATCTTACCCAGAAATGCTTGTGGCTTCTTGTTACTTAGACTTTTTACTTTTGCAGTCTTTATCCGGGAGAGGAATTTTTTTAAAAATTAAAAAAAAAAAAGGAGGGAGAGGAGAGGAGAGGAGAGGAGAGGAGAGGAGAGGAGAGGAGAGGGGAAAGATGGCAAAGAGGCAAGAAAAAGAGAGAAGAGGACTACAGTTAACATTAGCTGAGGCAGCACATGACCCATATCCTGTGGCAGGAATAGGACTGAATTGCTCTCCCCCAGCAGCCATGTAGTTGCTAAATATGACTCTGCCAGGACTTCAGGTATAAAGAATGGAGGAGTCATCTAGGGAAAATTAATAATACCACTGGAGCCAGTGAAATTTCTCCAGGGATGCTGTAAGGATGAGGATGTCCTAGCCAAGTGGAAAATTGTCTGTATTGATTGTCAAGCCCATAAATTGAGAGTATGTTCACGCAGCAAACCGCACTGTAGCTCAGAGGCGGCAAAAGCTCAAATCTTCATTGCAGCTTTCCACGCCCTGCACCTTCACTACAGCACGAAGTCTTGGAATCTCTGCGTTGTTTTACCCTTGTAACATGAGTGACACCATCTTGAGAACATCTCTGAAGGAAAATCTTATCCATATCCTCTTCCCACCGCTACCCAGTGGCCTCTCACCCACAGCCCCTCTGGAGATGCCCACCCTGAATTAAACACTGGGGCAGTTCTGCTGGCAGCAGAAGCTGGTGTAAACCAGCCTTTAGGTCTAGGGATCAAATCAGGGTGGCTTTAGGAAATGCTTTCTGACTTTCCTTGGTCCCAAGGGATGGTTCTGGCAATGGAACTGAGAAAAATAACCAAGCCAAGAGGAAGCAGGATATATAACTATGCTAGTTCATATGTCCAGCATTCTGATAATGTAATCTTGTAGATAATTCTAAATTTTTAATACATAGATACTTTTAAACAGGTATTTGAGTTGTTAAGGTGAGCCTAAGTCAGGTGAATAAATATTTGGCAAGTTTTTGATGGCTGAGTATGATTAGAATACAAAATGCTCTCCATAGATTGGGGAAGCTTCTTTCTGGAAAAACATCAAGATGGTTCTCAGCAGGGGTGAGTGCAGTGTACTACACCCAGACAGGCACGGTCAGCTAAGCAAATGAGTATACACTGAGCTGGACAGCATGTTCTAGAAAAATGTCTAAGTTACAATTAATTATAATGTTTGCATGAGTCAATGCTATTGGAAAGTGAAAACATCACCCTGAGTTATAAAAAGAGGAGTAAAACCTGAAAGATGTTCTATTGGTAAGATCTCAACTGGAGAGGTGTGTCCAGTTTTGGACCAAACATTTGGACAGTGATCTGGAGCACCTGGAGAGCATGTGAAAGAACACCATAGTACCAGAAATCTAAGAAACATCACCAGTGAATAGTGATTGACATAATCTGCGTGTATCTCAAAAGAAGCCTTAAAATACAGACAAGACAATTGCAAAAGGGAAGAGAACAACTTGTTATTGTCTGTTTAGATGTGACATAATGGGTCTCAATTGCAACAAAGAAGATTCAGAGGCAAAATTACGAACTATTCTGTCACTAAGAAAATGGGGCACAGAAACAGACATGATGGATCTTCATCACTGGAGCCTTTGACTAGGAATTATATAGTCTTTTTGAGGGTGGGATAGGAAGGGAAGTAAATAGGTGTGATTTAAGCTTTTTAATCCTAGATGATACTCATCAATATGTTTTATTGGACAATAATTCTCTCTAAAAGGTTCTTCATTTTGTTTTTATGCAAAAATATGACACAGAAAAATGAAGAAACCAGAGATTCAAGAGGCTTTTCACCTCAGGTGTAAGTCGGTGCCTATAGGTACTGTATGAAGACAAAAGAGGAACAATAATTGCTAGCTTAGTCTTGCCACTCTAGGGGAACACTGCAATTAGGGCAAGGAGTGAAATACCAGGATGACCTGAACATGCTCATTATCAATGAAATCTCAAAATGACAACATCGATTAATAAAGTGCACCATGCAGCATGAAATTTTAGCACAAATTTGAGCTATCTAGAAGGGGCAGAAATGGAAAGCTTCTGGGTTCTTTGATTCACTTTAACTGAGAAACAAACATTATCTCTTGACGTGTGATGAGGCAAAGACTCTAACATTTGAAAAATATTTTACTGTCTTGTGTGTGTATTCTGTTTCTTAAGACAAAGCATTGGTTCAGGTAATAAGTTATTTCAACAAATGAATTTACATTAAAGCAACTCTCTTATCAATTAGAATTAATCCTTCACATCTGACATTTGCAGCTAAAGTGTATAAGGATGTAATATCATATAGCAATGAGAAAACACACTGTCTGGAGTTTAAAATATCATAACACACTTGAAAGTTAGCTCTAAGATGAAAAAATTACCTTTTTAATGAAGTGAGAGGCATATATTTGACTATCAAATAATATTGAGTATTTGGTACTAAAGAAAATGCAGGTGTTACTACTAACACATACTTTTTCTCATTACAAATTCTGGTACCATACAGTTAGAAAAGACAAAAGTTGGTGTAGTGAAAGGATTCCTACTAGCTCCAGTGCCTAACAGCATCAAGGGCCAGATCAGTGAAAGAGCACTAATTCTTGCTAGATACAGAAGCTGGGATCAAGACTTCAGCATGCCAGACTGAGTTTCCGGTTTAGAGATCGTGAATTGAGGAACGACAGTACAAGCAGTGTCCGTAATGCCTCACTGAGCTTTCCAGGGTTTACAAGTCAACTTGATCTAGTAGGGAAAATACATCATGGCTTTATCCACAAAAGCAAAACCACCAGTCTACAGCTCACTGCCCTCCCAGCTACCTTAGCAATGGAATTCGCTGCGAGGGCACAGAGTTTCCCGGTAGTGTACTGTGCCGAGCATGTGGGCACACCAGCACAAACAAAGTATTTGCTCAACATCAATTGCTTGAGACTAAAGCAGTCGTGCTTTTAGTGCTGATGGGAGAAGGGCTGAGCTGCTGTGACACCACCAGTGGGTAGCAGCACCGTGCACAACTCCTGAACACAAGCAGAGTGCCCTGGTTGAGGAGTGGGAGCGCTGCAGACCAGATACTCCTGTTTCTTCAGTGACTCACTCTAAAGCAGCAGCTTTAGCAAGGGAAGTCCAGGCAGCTGCAGTGCTGCCAGCCCTCATGACACATCATACATTTGTAGTCACTGAGCTGGTGTAAATTGATTCTTGTTCCCTCTTTTTAACATAAAATGCAATTTATCTCTCAGAGGAGGAGATTTTTGGGCAAGAAGAAACAGTTCAAAAATTAGCTTTGGTCACATAAAGTAAAATTTTAATTTGCAGTTCAAAGCTACCTTTTAGCGAATGGTACCCAGAGGAGGAAAATCATGCAGCTGTCTGAAAGGAGTCCAAAATTCAAATAAAATATTTCCAGGTAAGCTAGCCAAATTTATTGTAATTACTCTTGGGTGAGCAGACCAAAGCCTATAATTTGTCTACAGCATCCTACAACTATGTGTGTAACCAGATGAATATTATAGGCTTGGACTGAAATTCACTTTTCAATAATTGACACAAATAAATACATAAGTAAATAAGACAAAACATTAGGGTTTGGGGGTTTTTTTCAGAAAATACATTTTTTCCTCACTCAGAAAGATAATTTCTTTGAAATTTAAACATGCAGAAGCTCCATTATCAACAGCAGCAATGCTACCTTTGCAAGCTCTTTTAAAAAATACTTGTGTATGCTAGACAAAATAGCTTTTTAAAAGTAATTTATGACACTGGGAATTGGCTGTCTAAAGACCCTTGAGGATTTGGGGTTTAAGGCTGGATTTTTGAAGCTTCAGGTCTTGGACCTCATTTTTACAGGTAAAACTCTAACACAAATAGTTGAAATGGTTTTTGGGTTTTTTTTAAGTTCTATGTTTAATTTTCTAACTCCCTCCTGGCTCCTTAAAGAGTTGCGTCGTAGTGATGCTCAGGCTATGGCTACACACCTTACTTCCAGGGAATTATGAACTGAGGTTTCCCGTGCAGGGAAAGGGCTCTTAACTCTCATTGCACAGGAGCTGACAGGGGCTGGCTCACACGACAGGCAGTTGCCGAGTCAGTGCATCTTTTCAGCTCTGCAGACTCCTTTTTAACACACAAAACTCTTCTGCTTCTCCCCTAAATGGGTTATCAGGTCTCTACAGGGAGGAAATCACATGAGAAGACACAGCCTGTGTCTTCTCATGGGCAGTTTTCCTCCCTCATCCTGTTGCACAGACCGCGACACATGCGTGTCGATGCTGAACACAACAAAATAAAGAAATTCACATGCTAGATGGCAGTATGGAGTGCCCTTCCCTACAGCATGTCCTTCTGGCACTGGGAACAGCTGTACCACAGCAAAGAGAGCAAACCTGGACCGCTTGACTGTGCACTTATCAAAAACCCAATCAAAGAGATCTAGAGTTGATGTTGAAAATGAAATTATTCTTGAAGGAGTAATGTAAAAGTAGGCTATCCCCTTGTTCATGGCCATGTTTCATTCAGACTGTCCAGTTTTGTAAGGGGGGTTTATTGGATTTTCTAGTTTCACAGAGTTTGTCCCATTTAATTTTGTTCTTAATACTAAGAAAGCAGTACCTAAAGTCCTGAGGCTGGGGAATGGGACTTTTCATTTGTTCATCCAGCTTTGATGAACACTGAGTAGTTTCGTTTACGTACTGCAGTGGTAACACTCCAGCCAGCATTATATCAGGAGAGCTGATTGGCAGGCATTTGAAATGAAGGATTATCTTGTGGTCGAGGTGGAAGAACAGGACTCAGGAGACCTGATTTCTGTTCTTTGATCAGTCACACAAATCCTGCATGATACTGGGCAAGCCAATTAATAGCTCCGTGTCTGTGTTCTTTAACAAAATTGAGGGGATGAATGTTTTGTTTTTAATTTCACTTTTCTCCAAACAGAGGGACAGCTCTGCAAATTGTTTCTTCTTGATCGGTGTAGTAAGGACCTCATTTCTGTTGTGCTCCTCAGTGTTTCCAAAATTCAAAACAAAAAATTCTTTTATATTTTCATGATCTGTTTTCATATGAATACTGCGAAGTGATCAAGTTCTCTTCTATATAAATTGGGCCTATAAAATTCATCATTAGTTTTCATTATTATAATTTGCTACTATTTACCTGGCAATGATTCCAGGCCTCGGAAAACACTTGAGAAAATTATTTTACAAATGCAGTCTGCAGAAATGAGCTCTGGGTGTGGGTGAGAGATTGTGTTTGTGCATCAAAGTAATGGTAGCTTTGCTGCAGCCATGATGGTCAAAATATGCAGGCAAAACAAGTTTTCTTGTCTCTCTTACTAGCACAGGTGGGGTGCCAAATACACAAGGCCAGTGCTCACATTGTGAGTTCTGAAGTACCTGTGGAAAATTCAGAGGTCCAGCCTCCTGCTCTCGTGCCCTCTTCTCCCTCCACAAAAAGTGCCAGCATCGGTGCTGATTTACCAGCAAATGGACAGATACCAGTCCCCTCCAAACACTGCACCTATGCATGTAACATTAATATATGAATAGCCATTATAGTGGTCAGAAGAAGAGTTTGTTCTCATTTTCCCATCCCCACACTGCAGCTGCAGCACTCGAGCTGCAGTGATGGGCAGTGACTGTGCTAGAGTTTCCTTTCAACTTTGCTTATACAAGACACTGATTATTTGGACAGATAAACATCAGAGTGGAATAATTTACTGCTGTGCTTCTCACTGTGCTGTGTAAGTCTCACTTTAATGCAGCTCAGCCACTGAGAAGAAAATTTATTTTTATTCTAATTTTCTGCACGCTTACAGGGGAGAATCATTGTTGCAGTTATGATTTAATAAACAACAACTTCGACCTGGACCAGGTTAATAGATGAGCATCAGGCATAACAACAGAACAGGCATAAGAACTTCTATTTTTCAGTCTTAGAAAAAAGGTAAATAGTAAATACAGCAGGACATCATTGAACATGTTCTCTTCTTCCTGGTTTGCTTGTAATGAAATAGGCCAACTCCAGATTTACATCTGGAGTCATACATTTGCTCAGATTTTCCTACCTGTCATTGAACACCTGGCTCTTTTTAGGAGGGGATATCACAGCCCATCTGCTCTTCTTTCCAAAAGTATTTTGGAGGGGCAAGCCACCTACCTATAGAACATTTTACTAATGCAAAAGAAACCAAGCCATTACTATTTGATGTGAACTTGTGGTCACTCTTCATTATTAGATTTCAGGCTAATTTGACAATGACCTTTTGCCTGATGTTGTTAATTTTGTTTCCTGTAGTTTTTCATTAAAGGAAGATAATGAAAATACAAGCTCCTTGGTGTAAATCATTAAAGACTCTGACTAGAAATGTGATAGCAAAAAGTACATTCTTCCTCTTCTGGTTTTCTTCTTGTTTATATTTTGAAGTACCCTTATAAAATCATGAAAGTGAAAGACTCACTAGCTTGCAAAAATAAAGAAGTCTTCATAAGACACCATGCTGTGTTCCATGAGAAGCCCTCATTGTACTGCCGTTGGCAAAATTCACAAAGAGCAGAGGTCTGTGAAAAGACTCCATAATGAGGACAGCATGTGCGAACAGAAAGGCACTGTGCATCTGGAAAGCCCATGCTGTTAGCCAGGACTGAACTGCCCCAGAAGTGCTGGGCATGCATGAGACTTTTGGTCACTAGAAGATGATAATCTTCACTACCAGCTTTTTGTAACACTATTGCTGAAACAGAGGGTGTTGGGTGGGTGACTTATTAAGGATTCATTTGTGTATGCCCTTTAATACACTGCAGTCTAGCCTGATGTTCAGGCAAATGCATTTCACAGGAGTGCCTCATAAGCAATCTGTACACACATTAGCTGGGAAATTGCAATGGTCTCGAAACTGAAGTAGTTTTATACTGCATTATCACTGTCAGATTTGCTTTAAAGACCAGCTCTTTCTTTGTCAATACCAAAAATAGTGAGTGTTCTCACTTAAATTATTCACTTGGAAACAGTGAGTTTTATTGCAGTCTCTGCTTCTCTTTTGAGCAGAACCAGCTTTTGTCTATTTTCTAGCCTGGGGAGTACTTTTCCTGCACTATGTTATTCAACAGTAAAGTAGCAAGGGATTTGGACTGAGTGGGCAATTTGACTAGAACAATTCTGTTGGTGCTGAACTGTAATGTTTGAGATGTCCAACTAGTTTGCTCATTCTAACTCGTCCTAAAGATAAAAAACCTAGGCTGAAAAAATAACCCTGAAAGAAAAATGTCAAGGCTGATTAATGTAGTTATCACTTTACTAAAAATAAAATAATTAAATATTTAGTTATTTGAGACTTCTAGTCACCTATAGCAATTGAACAAGTACCTTGGATACTGCAAGAGAAGTGGGTTAACCTGAGCACACTGCAAGACATAAACAAATGAAGGTTACTTGCATAGCAACCTTAAGCTGTCCTCCACCAACAGGCTAAAGTTCCCATTTTAAATGTCTTTATAAATATCTCACATTTCTAATGTAATTTATCGAATAATTACAATCACAAAATTCTTCAATATTTATGGGAAAACAACAGATCTAGAGATCATTTGCACTTCCAGTTTTGCCAGTAACCTGGATATTGCCTTGAAATTTAACAAAACCACAATAGGTTAGAAGTGGCTGAAGACCTACAAACTGTCATCAGTGCAGTAAGAAACTGGACCCCACGGCACAATATATATTTCCATCCCTATTCCTAGATACCCAGGACAGTGCCAATATTTTTTAAAATCCCCTCCACAGATGTTATGAACACAAAGTAACACAGATATTTGTGACTTCTTAAATATTGTACTGGCAAAAATCTAGACCTTCCTTCCTGATCTTCACACTCTACTTTGTTAGGCAAGACTTTTGCTGAAATCTGTGACAGTTTTGACTGAATAAGGGCAGCAGAATTTGATCCCATGATAATAATACAAAAATCTGAATTCCAAACAAGGTGTATGCCAAGAAGACTCACAGAAATTCCTTGTAAAAGGAGTTTACCATCTTTTTTTTTTTTTTTTTGGCAGAAGAATACTGTGGCAGAGAAACAGACTGTCAGATACTTTCAGAATCAGTGTTTCCAGCACAGCAAGTATTCGTTTTATACAGTGGAGTACAAAGCTATGAATCATGTTGTATGTGAAGTGCAAAAGTCAAGGAAAGGTAATGAATATAGACAGTTACATGTTGTAATCTCAACCTTCTACCAGTTCTATTCAGATTCAGTACTGGAACTAACTTCCGGGTTAGTTCCATCTGCAACAGTCTAACTTTCTTTTTAGAGTACAAGGGATTTCTAGTTAAATAACACACCTCCATTGTATCCTTATTAGGTATGATTTCTTTAGTTCTGACTTCAAGTATTACAGCAATTACAAACCACACAAAGCAAGAAAGAAAGCATTTCTATAACTGACCAAATCTCTGTGGTCTGCCAGCTCCATTGCCTTATCACCAGTAACTAGTGGTTGCTGGGACAAGGAAAGGCACAAAATCCCCTGATTACTGAACAAGGAAAGAAAGGTTCTCTCCCTTTCGACAGAGACAAGGCAATAAATCTATTTTGTAGGCTGCATTGACAATCGGGTGGAAGCAAGTGACAAAGGCCACAATCAAGACAGGTCAAGATGAGCAAGTCAAAAAAGATAAAAACACCCATCAGTTCCAAGGGTGAAATGGATGGGAACGCAGTCCAGGATCATCAAAACAGGGATCAGAACAGCGGGGTAGGCTCCAGGAAATGAGTGGGCAGAGCATAAGCAGGATCATGTGAGTAAAGACTGTACACTCACTGTCACTTAATGGGTACCTGATGGTGAAACCCAGACCTGGGCAGAGCAGCCTCCAAGTAGCTGCTGCCAGTGGGGCAGTTGAACTCCTGAAAGCTCATATTTTCTCACCCTCTAGAGGAGCCAGTCTGTAACCTAAAGCCTCTTGAAACTTATTTTTTCCCCTCTGCCAACCCCCTTTTTTTTCTTTTCTTTATTTTTTTGTAAAGTCCTATAATTCTCTGTGGAACTGTCTATAGGAAAATAACATGCTGAGGTTTTTGTGTTGGGGATTTTTTTTAAAAGGAAATTATCTCGCTGATGTCTCATTGACATTGAGAGTGAGACCTGAAGGTATTCCTGCATGAAGACCCTACAGCAGCAGGCAGAAGAGAGGAGCAAAGAGCTCCAGTCCTGCAGTAGCACCAAAGCCGGGCTGCTGGTCCCACACCAGCTCCCCAGTATCATCCTTAGGGGCACCTCATATGCACTCAAACACTCTCTGAGACTTCCCACATGAGTAACACACATCCAGATCTCATGACAGTAACCGAGACGGTTGTTTTTAAAATCAGGGTTATAAACCAAATGCAGTTTTTAGGATGAAATCTTGCTTTGCTTTTGATTACGGCATTAAAGCGTTTGTCAAGTATTAGATGAAGATATCAGTGGTGTTCCTGAGACTGCTGAAATCTTTGCAGGGGTTGGGCTATGCGGGAGGTGCCAAATCAGGATGGGAGTTTTAATCTTTAATTACTAAGGAAAGACAAATAATATAGTAAATTTTTCTTTGTGAATGAGTGTGTACACTAACATTTCCCTTCTGGTTACTAAATATCACACCCTGACTTTGGGCCATCATTTGCCATATGATGTGTGAGAATATTTTGTTGCTCTCTTTAAGGATTTATTCCTATTTGGAAGAAAATGGAGGTTAGTTGTGAGCAGTGTGGCACTACTGACAAATCTGCTAAGCCAAGTGCTTTGTTCTTCATAAGCAAGTAAGATGAAGTGAGCTGTGCAGGGTGAGTGCTGCAGACTGAGGCCCTGAATAGATGGTCGTTAGGAATATTCATTTGAGCTTTTGGAGACATTTCTACCAGGGGCTGCCCCTGTGATTCATTGATTCTTTTCTAATCTCTCCCACCTGCAAGTCAACAATCCATCTGGCTGGTGGCAAACAGAAGCATAAATCTTGTAAGTAAGTCCAGCTTTTGCATTCCCTCATTTGCCCTGAAGCTGAGGATGCTTTAAAGCACATTTTTCAAACATTTTGGAAAGCACTAACCACGACATACTAAATAATCACTGGAAAATTGTTTAAAAACCCAAACCTCACCAAACTTGTTTCTTCTTCTTCTTCTTCTTCTTCTTCTTCTTCTTCTTCTTCTTCTTCTTCTTCTTCTTCTTCTTCTTCTTCCTCTTGCTCTTCCTCTTCTTCCTTTTCTTTCTCTTCTTCCTCTTCCTCGTCTTCCTCTTCTTCCTCTTCTTCCTCTCCTTCTCCTTCTCCTTTTTTTTTTTAAATTTCAGAAACAATAATTAAACGTTCTGTTGAGTTTAGTGTAAGACATGCTGAACATCAGCCAGAAGTGAAGTCAATGAACTGAGAAGAGTACAGAGGCTTGAAATTTACGCTTAATGCTATCAGTAGAAAGAAATTTCTTCATGAGGCAACTTTGTACGTTTATTTGTAAGATATTCACCAAACCTAGAAACTCTGTAGAGAACCACTCACTTTTGATGGATTTGGACACCAGTGGGCAGGTTTTCGTACTCCCCATTAATAGCTCACTCAGGTGGTGTCCAAGGCTCAGCACAGGGACCACAGGAACTGTGGATTTCATGGGTTTCTCCTGCCTATGCAGTAACTCTGCACTGCTCCAGAGCTGCCTTGTCTGGAAGCAGTGTTTGATTTAGGAGAGCTTCACAGGTCTCCTGTGCACTTCTGCCACAGATGAGCAGAGCAGGATTCCTCCAGATTCCCATCTCATTCCACCCAGAATCCACCAGGGAAAAATGGGGTGTCAGGCTGTTCATTTGTGAGGGTTTCTGAAACCACAGCTTTTGCATGTCAGCACACCCTGTCGATCAGAGACTCAGTGATTCAGCCAGGTCAGCTGGTGAACAGCAACATTTTCTGCTCTGCAGGCACATCAACTTCACCTAAAAGGGGCCCATCTGTATACACTGACCATCCTGAATCAACATTAAACAAAATTGTATCCCAGCAGCACGGAAGATGCTGCTTCATTGCAAATCAGAGCCAGATACATGAGAGAACAGTCATTTCTGGTGAAGAATCTCAGCATTTCAGTTTCTGAAATGTTACACAACAAAGTAATAATCATGGCCTTTCTTGAAGGACAGTTAGGTAACACATTCATTAAAACTTAGTTGAAGGAGTCTCTCAGAGATCAAAGACTTCATCTTGATTCTTGCAAAAGTGACATTCAAGACCTCTGGATATTTTTAAATATCATGTTTACTATTTTTCCTCACAGCAAAGGAAGAAAATGTGCACAACGGTACACATTACTGCTTCACTACGTCTCCTTTTCAGTGATCCCAAGTTAAAAATGCAAATATTCACATTAAAAAAATACATGAGGCTATGTACACAGATTTAACCAGTGAAAAAAATTATAAACAACCATATTAAAGCGTGCAGCCAACACCTGACACCACAGGAAGGATTTCCTGTGAAATTCAAAGGCTTCAAATTCAAACGCCTCAGCCATTTTCAAAGGAGACTAATGTCATTACATGGCAACTTCACTGATCCTCTTCTTGTGGCCTTCATCTACCCCTGCCTGAGTAGCGGCAAAATGACCCATTTTTTTCTTCCAAAATAGCTCATTTTCTTCTGAAACTTAAAGGACTGCTTATGGTATGGATTGATAATGCACATTCTGCCATGAATCCACTTCCACTGCTAGCAGTGCTGTGGGACAAATGTGCTAGAGAGGACAAATGTAAATTGTCAATAGGGATATCCACTTGTCATAGGAAAGAGGAGTGAACAGATGTGAGAGAGTTTTGTGGATGAGTTCAGCTCTTACTGCCCTTTCCCTGTCACATAACCACAGCAGCACCAAGAGTTGTGCAGGGACAGAGGCATCTACCCCACTGCTAGTTCCCACTTCTCTCTCTAACCAGTCAGACAATGAGGACAAAAAGCTCAGCAACATTTTCCATCTTTCTCATATTCAGGGGGACAAAGAAGATCAGCAATGGAAGGGTAGCCTCTTCCCAGTTTACCAAGGACTGTGGGTGCAGGACCTATTCCAGGTTATCACTCGTCAGGCCTCTCTGCCTTCTATGAATGAAGCCCTTGGACCAGAAACCCAGAAGGACAGAAAACAAAGAGATTTTTTATAATAAACCAGTCTGTATATGCCACAGAACCAAACACAGACAGCATAAGGGGATTTGACAGCTCTCTAACTACTGAGGTCCCTGGTACTTTTCAGGCTGGTTAGGTTGTCAGGGACAGGAGTGACCTGGTAGCTCCACTAGGGCCAGTCACACGGGGGAAGGGAACAGAGGAGAAAAAATGAATGGGATTAAGAGACAACAAAGCCAGGGGCATAGAAAAAGACCTTTAACAACATGGCCATTAGATTAGAAATCTAGAAGCTGCTTTAGGCAGCACTTAAACAACTCATAATAGGAAGAAAAAGTAATATAAAAGGAAGACAAAGCCTTTTGAACAACATGAGTCTTTTCTTTCCATTCTTGAAATAGACAAAATAATGTCTGTGGTGGTTTTCCTGCTAGCTGGAGTCATATCCTTTCCTTGTAATATGCATAAATAGTTTATTGCGGTTGGTTCAATTTTTCCCAGAAACTATAACAGATCAGCATCCTATTTTTCTCGGTGCAGCAAAAACACAAAGCAAAGAAATATTGTTGCTGCACAGTGTTAATAATCCGAGGAGATAAGATAAAGGGTGAGAGAAAATAATTATCATTTATGAGAGAGAAAAGAGGGACTGGGCATCCGACTAGCTACAGTTGTGACTGCAGGTGGTAAGGTGTACACACTGTACTGCCTGGTCCTACCTGGAGAGAAAGAGAGCAGTGAATCCATACCTTTGATTAGCCCATCTTAACACAGACACAAAATGCTGAAAGAAAATAAAACTTTCCTGAAATCACACATGCGAGACTGGAGTTTATCCTCCACAAAAATACTGAAAGTAAAATGTAATGCCTTGGAGCATGCTGCATCACTTTGCAAAAAATAAACCACACACAAATGGGGGTTAATCTGGAAATTATTTTTCTATGCAGATTTGTTTTTCACTGGAAAAAAGCTTACCAGGCTTTAAAAATTTGTTTTAGCTACACAGAAAATATTTCGCAAACAGGAGGACTAATTTTTCATCCCTTTTCCTGAGGGCACTTAACTCAAAAACCCAAAATTCACAACCAATTTATCTTCACAGGTGCCTGAAAACATAGCATGCCATAGCTCTTTGATGACTGCTGGCTCTTCCAGAAATGTGAAACTTATCCAAGGGAAAAACATTGTTCGCCAGAAATAACACTCCAAGGAATCTGTTAGTTCATTTTCTCTTGGGTAACGCCAGTACTTCCTCCTAGATTCTATCATTTACAGAACAACCTGAGAGGAGCCCACACTGCAGAAATCACAACCACTGCCCTCCGGCAACACTGGCCAAACAGCCCCTAACTGCCTTGCTTCTCTTATCTTCCAGAGCACAATGCAGGAGCAACAGCACGTCCAAAGCACCAGAGGCACTGCCATCACTGCATTGCAACGCTGACTGCTTGTCTCTCTAAAGCCATCCCTACAGGACATTTCGTTATCAGTACTGTTTCAAAGTAGTGGAATGGAAGTCACCTAGCACATGTTCTTCAGGGCCTTCAGGATTTTTTCAGAATAAAATTAAATTTGAAGACTTCTGGTCCTCTTTCATGCAATAACTCCTGTTAGGGTGAAGCAGTAGTTTTCATTACAGTCCACAGAAAATGCCTATGTGCCTGTATATCTGGTGAATACCAGTAGGAAAACTCTAACAACAGAAAATAATACAGAGCAATAAAACCTTTTGAAGAAGGTGGGAATGGAAATTCTGGCTGAGAAGATACAGGATATACAAATAAACTGAAAAAACACATTTCTGTTTCTTGTCAGACTAGCCAATAGAGGACAAATAAATAATCCCATCATTTTTGAGATGCACTAAGTGCACTCTTATGCCAAACATACATCCAATGTTACCAGAATTCAGGCTTCACACTAGGAATACGGACAAAGAAAGGTACGTTATAGACCATTTCCTGTATACAACCCATAGACATTTTTTTTTTCCAAAGACAGACTTTTTCAGTAGTTTCTTCACACTACCTTTAGACATTTTCTTGAATAGTCTATGTTGGAAATACATTCAGTCCTAGCTTTCTTCATAGTCAAAGAAAACACATTGGCTTTCCCAGAGTAAGGTTAAGCTCTGCAGACACCTATGAGGATTATCAAGGAAACCTGAGCCAGGTATGGCTGCATCTCAAAGGCCAATGGAGACAGTGGGCAGAGCATGACACGCCTGGTCATCCTCACTATCCCAATAAGAACACTTGTCTGCTGGTTTCTTCCCCCCCCTGTATCAATATGCCGGGACACAGGGAAAGAGAGGGTGGTGCACACCTAGGTCTTGCCTGAGCAAACAGGGATGCAGCCTGGTTTCTCCCTGACCCACAGATGCATCCTACACACCTAACCTGAATCTAGGGTAAGCACCAAAACTTAGGCAGTCAAAACTGAGCCTTTACGTGTAACCCGTATTTAGAGTGGCACCCCGCCACTCCCACTGACACCAATTTCATATGCCTTAGGTGAGGAATCTGTACCCACACCCACGTAAAAAGGCAAGGATTGAAAGGATTATATGTGTACACAATGGAAAAAACACTGTAAATATGTAAATAAAGAACATTGCCCTTCAAATTCTATTTTAAAACCTGTGTGGGTTTCTCTGATCTTCTCTCCCCCTCGGCTTTTCCCCCTGTTAGCACAATTGAATGCAGAACAGAGAAACACAACAAAAAATTTCAAGTGTGTCATTTTAGCTGCCTGAAGCACTTTTAACTTACTGAGCTATGGTACAGCTAAAACAGAATTTGATAATGCCATGCAGTCTATCGTCGTAGGTTGCACTAAAGGATTAATTGAAGGTTTATGCTGCAGAGTGCTATGCTATTCTAATAAACAAAACCCCGTTACCTCAGTTACTGAGGCTGTAAGTTTTTGAGTTCAGTGATTTGCATTTTTCATACACTTCTAGTGACTAAGAAGGGGGGGTTGGAGCAAGACTTAGGGGACTGTTATGCTGGAATCACTTATTTTACATTTTGTGGTAGATTATTTATAGCCTTTAAAAAAAGCAAAGCAACCCAAAAACTAGAACTAAAACTGAAGAACAAAAGCCAAGCCAGTGTCAAAGCTGTGTTTGCTTTGATCCTCTCCATCTCCATCCCTTCATCCTACACAGACCTCCTGGCAGCCTTTCTTATCTGGATTCACAAAATAGGTTCCCTCTTATAACTTTTAATTTCAATTTCTTTATAACTTGTTTTACCCGCAGTGTCCACTTTATGTTAATCAGCCAAGTTGGTGGAAGGGAGAACTTCTCTGCTTTCATTGCAGCTTTCATGCTTCTTCATGCAGAGCCTTAGCTTTTTCTCTTTCAATTGATGAACCTGGACATTCTTAAAGATGGGATGTTCTTATCATCAGAGCTTACACCAGGCTGAAAACACCACTATCACTGAGCAGATCCTAATATAGAGATTATCAGTGAATGCTATTCAGAAGTCTCCTGAAATCATGCTGAAATGTAATTCTACATTCACAGTTACTAGCCAAAAACTTTGGAAAAGTCTGAACCCTTCATTGTTGCTTTATCTGCTGTGTTATTTGACTGCATATACAACCCAGAGAAGAGAGAATAGGCCCAATAGAATATTTGTATTTTTGCCTATGACAGAGACACAGACTACAGAATGTCCAATAAAAATTATCTTGTATGAGGAATTGCAAATCAATGCTATTACATGCATTTGAAAACACATTTCATTCCATAACTTTTGATCTAGGACAAGTTTGTCAAATTTCGGGTGAATTTAATTTGATGCACACTTCTAGACATGTAAGGGAAAATACATGAAGTTCTTTAGATTACATAGTATTTTGCCCCCAACCACTGTACAATTCTGCTCGTGTGTCTGCTTTGGGATAATGACAGCTGAAGTAACACAGCTTAAGACAGAAAGCTTAGTGTATGGAGGTATTTTCAAGAAAAGAGAGAGTAACCTGCAGGATTCTGTAATAACCTGACAAAGTCCTGATGTGGGGAGACCTAAACAGTAGCCCATGAGATAGGAGTGTGATCTGCTGCCAGACTGGCTGGAGTATCCTGGGAAAGGTGAGCCAGCTCAAACCAGGCTTGCCACAAGGAACAAGACTGTGTTCCTCCAAGCCCAGGTTTGCCTGCAGGGGGGCTCAATCACCTCAGAAGTTCAGCAGCAGCTCAGCAGATTAATTCTAAAGGATGCCATTGGAGAGGTGCTAAGCTACCACAGCAGTGCTTGACGCTGGGGCAGCTGCACTTATGAAGAGCCTTAACTTATGCCCTGACCTCCACAGAAATTTACACATCGCCTCTCCTCCTGCCGTGCAGCAGAAACAAGTGGTGGGACAAACCTTCAGCTGATATAAACCAGCATCATTCCAATCATTTTGTCAGAGCAGTATTAAGTCCTAGAATACAGCTGTACCTCTGCCAGTCTGTCACTAGCAATCATCTTTTGCTAAGGAAAATACCATTTTATATTGTTCAGGGTTCTCCAAATAAAACAAACATTATTCCACTAAAAGAAATTCCATCAGTGATTAAATAAAACCCGAACTGCGTAGTTATAATCTTGTCACTATTCTATAGAAAAATGGAGCACAAATGCCTGCCTGAAGTTTATTCTATAACTCCAGTGCAGTGGGGATTTCATACCACAGAGACAGTTTCCTGGATACATGGCAATATTTCACGGGAAAGGCCTGCCCTGATACCTGGCAGATATATTTGAGAACTTTCTGATAAAGCCTGAGTTTAGGACTGCCACCTACCCAGTCTGCTGTATTAGTGATGATGGTGCTGGCAATGGTAGTCATAATTTTTATGACTTTTCTGCTTCATAATCAATATTCAGAGAAAGGGAAAGAGGAGCAATGAGAATTTCTGGGAATTTGAGAATTACTTTCAGAGCACCACCAGAAAATTAATAAAAAATACATCCTTGGACATCAATGGCTACTAATACCATCGGCTCGCTTCATTGTGAGGAATATCATCAGACTTTAGGAAATTTGGGTGTGGAAGGATAAAAACTAGTTATAAAATCTCGTGTAATGGGTAAATGTGACTGGACTCAGTGCTACAGAGGCTGGTTTGACTACAGCATGCTGGGATTAAGAGTTTTACACTACTCTTGGCTGATGTGAGGAAAGAAAGTGAAAATTTTAATTTTAAAATAATGGAAGGTCGAGAGTGATGTAAACTGGAAGGATGAACAGTAAGTAGTAAATCAAAGTGGGAGAAAGCAAAACTCAAAATGCACTGGTCAGATTAATAGAATTGTGTAGATAAGTGAGTCAGGCAATTAAATATATCAAAATAATGAAATAGGGAGGGATTATTAAATAAGAAAACAAAAAGGGTTTTTAAAAATTTTTTTAAAGAGGCATTGTAATAAGTGCTGCTTCCTTTTAATATACCATAAGCCAGAACTAGCTATTGCCATTATTGAGTACCGTGAACGTCAGCAAAAAATCAGATTACATACCAGTGTAGTCTGTGAGTATATTTTGAGTACTGTAACCCAAAGGAAGTTATACCAACGCAATGGAATGAAAATTAATTTCAATCATTGTCTATATTTTTGGTTGCTTAGGCTACAAAAAGGAACAGGCTTGCTACAGATGTGGAAAAGATAGAACTGAGAAAATTGAGTGATATGAAATTGCTAACTACTCTAAAAAACACCAAAAACACCCTACATAAATCATACCAAGGAGAACAGAGATGGATGCAGAGGAGATCCATGGCAAAGGCATGTGATTTGTTTTGTACTTCCAAGATTTTCAGCTTTTTAAACAAATACAAAGGACAGTAATGATGGTAACACAAGATATTCATGATACAAAGCAGTTAAATAGAAAGAAGCTGACATTAAACACAGCGTACTCCTTAGAAAAGCAATGTATGGATATCAAGTTATGGCACTCCATGTGAGCACACAATACCATGGGCCCACTCAAAGACAAGAAGACAGAAGTCATGTGTTAAAACCATTCCAAGAAGGAGGAAAAAGACAAACTGGAGCTGTCAGAATTCATTAGATACTGGAAAGTAAGTGTGTACCTCAGAACCAAAATCAGGGCAGATCATCCTAATGCCTCCTCTCTGCTAATGTACTCAGTAAAATTCAATTAGTAAAACAAATTTTTTAGAAAAAGTTCTTCTCATGCTATCTATTCTCAGACTGCGGGCAACTGAGAGAGGTAAGAATTAATATGAAATCTGATTAATTTTCCATGTAATATAGTGTTTTCCTCAGCTTTTTTTGAATTTACTAATAGCATAAGTAAAGGCAATAGTAAATAATTAATAGTCTAAATAGATATGGAAATAATATTTTCAGTTAGAAGATCATCTAGTACCAAAATAATCTTTAATGTATTCTGCAGTTGTATTATAAAGGTTGAAGACGATTTAAGTAAATTGAGCAATTCTTTGGTGCTTAAATTTGTAGACTCTTTCCAGCATTCCATTATTATATTCAGGTCAAAATGACATGTCAATCAATGTATTCAAAACAAGACTAAAGTCATCTGTTGAGCTGGTTAATTCCAGTATAATGCCATATTTTATTTTCAGAGCAGTATTATGGAATAGACAATAGCTACTGTAATGCTATTTGAGCTTTATTGATCCAATTCACGACACTCTTGCTGAATACATTCAAAAACCTTTTTCATAAATCTCCAATAAGATTAAGCTAGAGTGACTTTTGCCCAAATATGAGTTTGAAAACAGAAAAAGAATTCATAGATTTAGCATATAAGAATTAGAGAGGAAAAATAGAGTTATAAAGCATGAAACCTGTCAAAGCCAGCCTGAATTTAAGTGCTGGCCCATGGTACACTGTCAGATTAAAGAATGGTAGGATTAAACAGAAACAAAATACTCTTTTTCCCTCAGAAGACCCTAAAGCTGATGTACCAGCTCTGCAGATTTGTCTAGGCAGTGGACTTGCAAAATATTAAATGAAAAAATATCTCCATTCTTTTATGCAACTTCCTTGTAGTAGAAAATTTTGTTCAGACATCATGTGGTTCTCACAGTTTGAAATGGCCGGAGATGTCATTGCAGAAGTGTAGGAGATCACCAATACAGTCATCTTTATCCTCTGGTCATACCCAAAAGAATCATATGTATGTAGTGGCTTTGTACAAGTCCTATGATCTGCTTCAAATTTCTCCCGTGCTAAAAACATCACACAAAGCATTACTCTGAGGTAATTCCCCTCTCTGCTTTTCCATTTTCTTGTGAAGGCTTCAACGGGATGTCAATGTTTTCATATTTAACCCTTTGAAGACCTGTATAAACCTAATGAGTAAAAAGACTGTATCTTACCTTTTCTCATGGTCTGAAAGTCTACGCAACATTAATATCCAAAGAATATGGTTGGTTCTCCTTCTTTGAAAGATAGTTCATCATCATGCATTGTTCTGTGCTCAAGATGGCATGTAAATCATGAGGAAATAAGCGGTAGAGTGACTCCCTCTTAGTCATATCTGCTGATTATAATTCCTCCTTATCTCGACTGCTGGAGCACCCTTGCAATTAGCTGAGTGTGATTCGTCTTTCTGCAAACCAGTCGCTGTCCCAGAAGAGTTTACTGTCTAAATGATCAAGGCAAAGAGAAGCAGATAAAAATGTGCCTTATACACAGAATGAATAATCCAATAGTGGCAAATATAATTTGACTCCATGCTGTTTTTCTGGTTTTGCTTGTATGAATCAACATGATTGTGTCAGGACACTTTGTTCAGGAAGAGGGTAGGAGATCAGGCATGAAGGTTGGAGGAGAAGCTGGGGCAAAGAACCCACGAGCACAAGTGGTGTCATGCTGAGTGTGATTAGTCCAGGAGAAACCCAGGCAATGTCAGCACTGTCACTGCTGATACTGTGCCGTATCTCGTTGACTTCTTGCAGTTTCTTCACACACACATTAAAAATTTTGACTTCTAAAATAATGAGAGAAGCTATGGGGTTTGCAGTTTGAATTTATTCACCTCTTCATAAGCCCAGCAGAAAAAAGGCAAATAATTGCTGAAAATGCTGGGCAAGAGGCCACTCTTCTCTCCACCAAAACATCTGCATGTCTGTAGAAGGGCTTTAGCACTCTCCAGTATGACAAAGTGAGAGATAGCAGTTTGCAGAATCTGGAAAGGAGGTTTCTTCTGCAGTGGTATCATAACACAGTTCAGGCATTTCCCACTCCCAAACCATGCTAGCCTGATACAATGGGGAGATCTTTCTGAAGAGGACAAGCAAGTAAATTTTTCATGGTGTATTACTTTGGTACAATTTTCAAGAACTACTGGTAATCAAAAATAAGGCAGCAGTGGCTAAACTCTTCCTATAAAATAAAAGGTGAACCAACGACAAACCAGGTTTGATTCCTCTGATAAGACTTTTTTTCATTTTGTAGTAGGTTCTTCGGTCACGACTGGACGGAAATAGTGCCTTGCTAACTATGAAAAATAGCAAATTCTCTTGCATCACGTAGCGAGAATTGTATTCAAGTGCCTGCTGGTTTTTTTTCCTTCAGCTTTTCAGACTGAACACACTGTATCAATAGAATATCATAGCAGGTAAAAGAGTACAAAGTAGTTTTGTATAGACCTGCTTTGTGAATCTGGTCCCCTTTTTTGTATTAAATAAGAGTCCTGATGATTCTGTTTGGCAAGATGATTTTTCTTTTACATTTTAAACTCATTAAATTTAATGAATCTATTAAAGGTCAGAGGCATAAAGGAAGCATTTACCACTACAGTACAATGTGAGAAAGCTGAAAAATATCACCTATAATAATGAACACAGGCAAGAAACCTCTAATGACACTGCATTATTTAAGGCTGTTTCTCTGCAATTTAAACTGTGTATTTTGCTGAAAGTGCAGTTAAGAAAAGTCTAAAATATGGACACAAGGCATACATTGCAACTAAACATTATTAGAGGAAATCTAGAAGGAATAAATCAAATTTACAGAGTAAAAAGTACCACTAGCAAACAGTACGAGAAATAAGAAAGTGAATGTGAGTACATATTACAGCACAATTACTTTCTTTTATTGCTTCCTAATCATGACTTCTAGCATAATACGCAAAGACAAAAAAAAAAGTTAAGTTCAAAACATTAAAATGCCTTATCTTTAAAAAAAAAAAAAAAAGAGAGAGAGAGAAAAATCTGTAACACACTGGAGGATTTATTTGAGCTGATGAATGTGACCCAGCATGGTCCTTCAGGGCGTTTGCATGAAACTTCAGTCTTCAGTTTGAATGTGGAGCTGGTTATCCAATCTGCTGTGCTTTGCTCTTTTGTAGAACTTGAGCTCCATAGGAGAGGATGTAAACAATTTCTGTGCATAGCACAAGACTAGCTAAGATGTAGAACTCCAGTGATCATCTCCTACTTAGGATAGCCACCTGATGGCAAACTTCCAGCTTCTCAGTGGGAACATCAAGGCTAGTGACAACTGAGCAGTGTATTACATGCTGGGAATGCCAATCATGTGAAGAGACCAACTTGATGAGAAGACAATAAGAAACACAGCTGAAAAAAGTTACCTGGGAAACACAGAGATATAAAGCTTTGCTTTTTAACTCTGGGGTAGGCAAGGCAAGAACTTAACAGAAAGGAGGAGAAATTAATGTTTTGGGGAAGAATTTATATGCAGGAAGGGACTTGGGCATCGCTGGTGACTCCCCTGCTCAGACCCAGCTCCCAACCCAGCTCCAAAGGACTGTGAGGAAAATGGTAACAGTGAAAGAAAATGATCTCTGCTATCTCACTCTGAAATACACACTCTAGCAGGTTACTGAATTACTCCCGAAACTGGAAATATGGACTTCCATTAGCCACTCCTATAAAGTCAGACTTTTCCCAGTAAGAGCGAATAAGACAGATCTAATCCTCAGTCTGAGGCCAAACACCTTTTTTATCTTCTCGATTCTCCTTAGACCCAATTCTTTCATTCTTCCTCACAGAACAGTCAAGGCTTTCCTCCCTCATCAACTCCTACTCTTACAAAATACTTCTTCGCATCATAAAGCAAGTTCAGATATTTTTAAAACATAGCTTCTAACAATAGAACAACTGCAAAGAGCAAAATGGCAGGAAATGTTGAAGATAAGCCCATTATTTCCAAAACCCCAAGGATTTAGAAAGGGAACATCTTTCTTTGCTCATTAAAAGTATTTCACATTTGAAACAACTGAAAGAAGACAGGAGTGAAAATGCCTATGTGAGATACTCAAAAATTATATCTACCCCAAAACTGCATATGCCTATTGCCATCTGAGTAATGCAATCATCTCTTTAACTATAACTGATTATAATTTAAGCGCGTGAAAACCTCTTAACAAGTTTAAAACCAGCAAATTAAGAAGATACATAAAGGAGGATTAACACACAAAGCATCCTGGATGCTGAGTGACTTCAGTCTGAGGCCTCCTCAAACTTGCTAATATCCATATTTTTGATACCAGCTTTATACTTTTAAGCCCCTGAACAAGTGGACGTGTATGCTCTTTCTCCCTATACCACTACATACACCATGAAGTGCTTTTACTGAGAATAAAAGGCTTCCAAAGGGATGCGAAAAGACTGAAGAAGATCTCAATTAATAAGGTTTTATTATTTTAATTAATTAATTTAATTAAACAAATTAAATTAAATTTTAAACATTAATAATTTTATGAATCTCAATAATATTAATTTAAAACAAGTTCATTAGAATTCTGAACCATAATACTAGCAATGAAAAGAACAAAACTAAGTTCTGAAAATGAGATACAGCACCAACACTTCTCATGTTCAATGCAATCCTCTGGAGCAGAGATTTATCTTACCAAATTTAAAACAGTATTTCCAATTTCCTAAACTATTGTTCCCTTATTGAAGATCAATTTGTCTCCCCTAGGGCTGACAAACTGCTGACATTTAAGCTCTTCAGAAGTTTTCAGAAGAAGAGCCATGAGTAAAAGGATGCATGTAATCTCAGTGACTCCTGCCAACAGCTTCAAAATTTGAAAAAGATAAGAAGATGTTCTAGAATACAGAAAAAGGGAGGGGGAAAAGCATTCCGGATTTTTGTTCCTCATTTCTGATATCCAACAGAGATCATCTGTTTTCTGTGTAAAATACGGGGATAAGAACTTGGTTTCTTAATACCACAATATAAATATTTTTGTCCCAGTATTAGAGAATAAGACTTGGACCTCTTAGACATTAGCTAACTAAAATATAGCCTTTATTAACAAGACGTGATTTTTTTCCCATGAAAATTTTAGGATTAAAAATAATATTACCTTGTGTTTAATGGACTGTTTTTGAAAATATGCATCAAGAGCATAAAAATAAGACCTTTCTAAGCAACTAATACAGTAAAGAGTATAGAGATAAAAATTAACTGCAGAAAGAAATTTAAAATAAAAAAGGAGAAAACACAGCAAGAAGTAATTGTAGATATTAAATAAGTATGAATAGAAGGACATGTGCTGAAATAGTTGTAACACTTTACTGCCTCAGACTTTTACTCAATGAGCCTTGACAAGTGCAAAGCTATGAAAAGTAGTCTCACGAAGTAAGTTTGCAGAGAAAGAAAATACTCATCTCCACTGCACTTTAAAGAAAATACTGATGACATCACAGGTCTCTGTGAGAAGGTCACCCCGTGTTTTTGCCACTAGTCCAGAAAAAAAAAAGCACTCCAGATGCTCTTATTCTCTGTTTGTTATAAGAACAAGTACTTCTCAGTAACTTGACTTTAATGATAAATGTTGGGAAACCTGAACAAATAATTTCTGTGAATGTTTGCCTCCAAGACGTTATATGCAGTAGAATAGAAGAATGCCAAAAAATAGTAAACAGTAAGAAATTATGTTAAATATTCAGGAAAAAAAAAAAAGGAAAAAGGAAGAATGAAGGACAGCTAAGCTGAAATCTCCTGCCAGCTCCTAGAGTATTCTGTCTTTCTCATTTAGTCTGACTACAAAGTGCAGCCCTCTTCAAAATGCTGTACAGGAATAAATGGAGAATTTGTGTTGGGTTGAATTCAGTGATATAGAACAAAAAATTTGGCGCATCTGTCTTCAGAAGGTTTGTATTCAAATCATATTCCCACTGTTGGATATCAATCCCACTGTAGATTAGTTTTTTAAGTCAAATAATTAGGCATGCTACATAAAAGACAGATGTTATCGTCAGTCCTTAAACACACAACACTGCTTTAAATGCCTAAAAACAATATTTCAAGCATTTAGTTGCCCTCTCTTTCAAGGGCTTCAGTATTTGTAGTTGCTAAAGTTCTAAAGTAGATCAGCTTACTGCTGCTGCTTGGGCTTCCACTGTGAAAGAGAGCCCATCAAGAGGCAAACGACTTCAACAGAAGAATGGGAGTCATCAGTGCCTTATAAAACATGAAAATGAATTCCGCACAGCGGGCCTGTCTAGCCAGTCCCAGGCAAAACTTTTTTACTCAGAGGGGAAAGTCAGACAAATACACTTTAAGTGGAATATTTAGGAGGACATTCCTGGTAAGTAATCTCTAAAACACAGGAGGATCTACTAGCAGTCTAGATATATTTTTGCCACGAAGAAACACCACTTTATGCTGTTGAAACGGTGTGTGCACAAATCACAAGGAGGAGCTGAACATTTAATTAAAGCAGGAACGTCAGTGTGAAGAAAGCGAGAAAAGTGGCAGCAGGAATGAGGAAATTAAAGCATACCCCTCTTTTTCATCAACAGCTTTCAGTACTTAATGAATCCAATGAACACTTTCGATAATGAACTGTTGTTGACTAAATCAGGAGGCTTTCTAGCATGTGTTGGAGATCAGGAGACCTCATTCCTCTTGTTTACCAGCAGAAATCTAAGGCACATCAGGGTTTTGGACTAGGTCCTTCTTATTGCAGGCTAGCTGTAATAAAGTGATTCCTCCACAGCACAGTCTAACCGCCGCTATTCCAGATTCTGCATATTCTCTAAATAAATTAGCTAAAGATGTTAATATTATTAATCAGCTTCACAGAGGAATTTCAGCAGGGAAATTAAGGGACATGTCAAAGGCCAAGAGGAAAAATCAATGACTGAGCCCAAATATGTTGAACCAGGGTCTTTTAATAAGAACTATTTTTTTTTTCTTTATGTTGGTAGGAGCTCTGCTGCAAGTAGATAGTTAATTTTGCTCCATACAGAGCAAATTAAGATTTAATTCCAGTGTTGTAGACAGAAAGAAAAAAAAAATTTTCTTCTCCATATAAAGGGATCACAATCATACTCATTGTGATCTGCTGTCCTGAACTAACTCCTGGCAATATTCTGACTCTTTTTGTCACAGAGACAAGAATAATCACCAATCAAAGATGTTATAGATGGTAAACAGACTTGTATTTCCTATAATCACACCCCTACTTGCACTGCTCCTATGCGATTATATATGCGTGTGTTCTCTGTGAATTCCCAAAGGAGTAAGCAGGGTGTTTTCAGAAGTTAATAAAATAATTATGCTTCTCTTACAAACAGCCTGCCTCTTGAGTGCTTACATCATATGCACATAATTCATGTATCTCTGTTAATTTAGATTTATAGTCGATAGTAGCCACGCTTCCAAATAGCTATAGGCACTCACATATTATGAGCAATCTGTAGTGTTATGACAGTAATAACGAAATCAGAAAAGCCTACATTATTTAAATGCATTTTTCATAAAGAAAAATGAACATTCAACACTGTTTAAAACTCTAAGCACAGAAATATCTAGTATTTAGCCCCTTCTCATTTAAAATGGAGATCTTCATGTAAAATGGCTCAGGTGTGTGGGAAAGGCAGAGTGGCTCAAGCAGATTATTTGAAATGCCATGGGTTAAAATTGAGACCCTGAACTCTAACTGAAAACCAAGGAACAGCCTAGACTGACCGTATCCTGAGAATGAAACCCTATCTTTGGAAATCGGCCTCTGTGGTTTTGTCACCAAGAACTGTAAAGAGTATCAAAGAATCACCCACTGCTGTGACATCACTAATGAGCTGGTCTTCAAAACTATAGCTAAGATGCAAATTTTGAGTAAAATGAGTGTGGTATTCCTTCCATATACATGTTAAATGATGTGGGTTTAGCTGAAGTAACTTCATAGTTATCTAACAGTAACACAGACTTCTTGAGAGAATTGTGCTTGAATAGTCTGTGAGCAGCAGCTTTTATGGTGCAAAAAGACAGATTTTGTCTGGAAAACCTCAGCAATAAAATAATAAAATATAAAATATAAAAAATTATATTCCAAAGAATTTTATTATTCAGTACGAAATATATTGTTTCTAGTTGTCTCATAATGTCCCTAAATGGGACATGTGACTGTGCAAGGGCAGCTACCATATCTCTTCCTGCATTTGCCTTGCTCTGTTTCAGGAAAAGATAACTTTCCACCTTGAAGCTTCCCCAGCCACCTAGCTTATATTCCCACCATCGTGTATGGGCCATTCATTCACTGGCTTGCAAGGTGTCAGAACACTTCTTTTCTAGAATTTTTGCATTCTGACCTATGCAATCGTATGTGTTTATTCCTCAAAGTTAATTGTGAGTGAATCTCCTGGAGACATGCTCAGTCTTGCTTTACACTAAACCAAGTCTGTTTTAACTGAATCAACAGAATTAGGCAGGCATACTTGGGAACACTGTTCTGTCATCAGAATGCCAGAGGCTTATATCCTGATACGCTGCACCACAGGAATGTTACTGGAGAAGCAGCTCAGCTGAGCATAGTTTGCATCCTCAGAATCATGGAATAGAATTATAGAATAGAATCATAGAATCACTAAGGTTGGAAAGGACCTCCAAGATGGAGTCCTCCTCATGGAGTCCAGCCTTTGAACACCACCACACCAAGTAAACCATAGCACTAAGTGCTACATCCAGTCATTTCCTGAACACTTCCACCGATGGTGATGCCTGGACAGCTCATTTCAATGCCTAACCTCTCTTTTAGTGACAAAATTCTGTCCAGCCTGAGCCTCCCCTGGCACAGCTTGATGCTGTGTTCTCTTCACCTGTTGGTGACTGCCTGGGAGAAGAGGCTGAGCCCTGTCTTGCCACAGCCTCCTTTCAGGTTGTTGTTGCAAGCGATAAGGTCCCCCCTGAGCCTCCTCTTTTCCAGACTAAACACCCCCAGCTCCCTCAGCTGCTCCTCACAGGACTTGTGCTCCAGACCCTTCAGCAGCTCCATTGCCCTTCTCTGGACACCACCCAGCACAACAATGTCTTTCTTGCAGTAAGAGCCCAAGAACAGAACAGAGCACTCAAGGTGTGGTCTCACTGGTGCTGAGTACAGGGAGACAATCACTGCCCTGGTCCTGCTGGCCACACAATTTTTGATACAGGCCAGGATGCCATTGTCCTTCTTGGCTACCTGGGACCACACTGGCTCATGCTCAGCCAGCTCTTGACCAGCACCTCCAGATCTTTTTCCACTGGGCAGATTTCCAGCCACTCTTCCCCAAGCCTGCAGCACTGCATGGGGAGGGCAGGCACAAGGGCAGGCAGTGGCAGTGGCACCCTACAGCTGCCTTCCTCTGACCAAGCACAGACCACATGTGCCTTCTTGCTGCCTCTGTTTCAGCAGCCTCACAATTCAGCACAGCTTTTTGGGCAGTGGCAGAAGGGACAGAAAAGGCATCTGGCTCCTGAATGTACCTCACTTGTCTTCTGTTATTCAAGCCTTGAATAGGTGCCCCTATGAACACTAGGCAGATGGGTACCTCCAGCTTAAATCCTACTGGTTTACAAAAACCTTCTTTAGACTTTACTTTTGATTATCTTAACCTCTTTGATTCTTGGTGAATGGAGGATATCTCCATATTTGCACTCTGTTAGCATCAGGGAGTCTAACACAAAACCTATAATTTCTGAATGTTTAGCATTACCACAAAAAGAAGGCAGAGGAACATTGTACTGGAAAGAGATGATCCCGAGAAACCTTACTGTGCTTTATATAACTTTCAACTGTTTAAACAGCTCTCCAACATTTCTCCATAAAATAGGGAGCTGTGTTCAACACAATGTCAGTGAAAGAAACCTTGGTCCAAAGAGGAACTTGTGCATATCCAATGGAAGGCTTCTCTTATGGCTGATATTTGAAGTTGATGTTTGATGAGTCAAGCTGTAGTCTTGGCACAGCCTTTTGCTGATTCTTAAACTCAGCTTTTCTACTCCAAAATAAATATAGAAACGGCATTATCCTGAACATTTAGTTTGTGTAACACTCATTCAGCCTCTCTGAAATGATTGTCCCCTCAACTTGTTGCTTTGCCATTTCCTCCTTGTCTTTGTTTACTGCAGATTTACTTATTTAAACTGTTTATTGGAACCACTAACACACATGAAACTCTATCACATCGCTATTTTTGTTAAATTCATTATTCTTCTCCCTGTGTTATTTATTTAGGGTTTTAAACTCTCTTTTTAATCATTGACTGTCCGAAAAATGGCTCATGTACCCAGCCTGCTTAGTATTTCCCATCCTTTACTCAACTGGATGATTTAACCCTCACTTGCAGATTTACCTGCTACCTTTCTGTTAAAAGGTGTGTTTGCTACAGGGTTGTGAAAATTACTGTATAGACTAATTATCTGAACAAAAAAAAAAAGAATCAAAATCACAGATTTAGGAAGAACTGCAACAAAGGAAGAGTGACAGGTGTACCAGACAGTTACTTTCCTGTTCCAAATACTTTTAAACTGTTACTACAGCCACTATTTTATTCCCTTTACTTTAAAGAGAAAATGGGTATGAATAAAACCCGCAATAAGATATTTCTGGTGTCTGGTATCAGTCATTTCCCTTCTGTGGGTAAACATAGCACCACTAAAAATGCCTGCCTGTTGTCCCAACAAAACCAATCTGCTACTCTCCTTCGTTGATGGCTTGTCACCAGCTGCCTCTTATAGGACAAATACCAAACAGGTCCCCAGCCATCCACCTTGTTAGTGAAAATAACATTTGCACTTACAAGTAGTAATTTATCTGGTGGTCATATGTGTAATTGCCTCATTTTTCCTGTGCACATCTGGCCTTGTGCATGTAAATAAGAACAAGAGCAATGCTGACAATAGAAAATCAGAAAGAACTCTGAAGAATGATTGCTTAGAGTTGAAACTCGTTCCTCCAGAGATGCAGCCTCACGTGGCCTAGAATCACTGGCTGAGCCTCTGTCAGGAAGAGAGGAGATATCTCCATCCTCCCAAGGCTAGTATTCACAGTAGAAGCATGCAGGTATTTAGTAAGCACTGTAGTGAATGAGCCAATTCTCCTCTCTAAAGTAGCTTTATTCTCCCTAATTCTTCAATAATAAAGCCATCATAATGTACTGCATTTTCTTGGAAGAAAAGAAGACAGAATTTCAGAATTCTTAACCCTCCCCATTACAATAAGAAAGCAGTGCAGAATAGTAAGATATACCCTGGATGGCTGCTGCTGCAAACCCTTGATGCTCTAGAAGGGAATTCATCATCCAACTCACGTAAAGAAAGGAAAATTGAAGTATGGATTGAAAAATAAGTAGTATGCATATTTCTCAAACAGGCCCTGAAAATCTCAGCTCTAGGATTAAAGGTCATATCTGAGATACAAAAAGCTCTTGACACTACTGGTAGTTCACAGGTGCTTAGTGGCATCTTAGGCACACAGAGGAATGGGACCAACACTCAAGATGCCTCTCCAACCCCAGGCAGGTGCTCGAAGGTGTCTGAGACCTGTGAGCAGGCAGCGTACTTTCATGTTTAGGAATGGAAACTTCAAATATCAGTGGGATACAGGCAGCTATGATTGCTCCCTAACTCTTCTTCCAGAGGACGGTTTGGTAGTGGCTATCATTCAAGTGACTTTGAAAATGCAGCTCTAGGACCTCCAGACTATCCAGGCATCAAACTCCTTCAAACTGCATGCAGATTCCTAATTCCTTATTCCTATTTTCATGTTGCTGCAGTAGAGCTTGAAGGGACTGGGATAAGGATGAGCAGAAAAACTGACACCCAGATTGATGTGCAGTATTGGAAACCTACAAAAGAGGAAATGTATGTAAAGGGGAAAGACAGGTTGAGCATTTTTTGTCCAAATGATGGAGTAGTCTGGGTGCTTGTCACCCAGTGTACTTTTTGCAGAGAAGTCAGCATAGGTTATGCCCAAGTGTATGACTCACCACAGATCAGAGTAGAAATTATATAAGAAAAAAACCACAAAAACCTAATGTAATATGAAAATAAGCTTTTCTTTCAGGACGATATCAATATTTACTTGAGGTAGAAATTATTAGAGTAAGCAGTTATCAACATCCTTTAACACAAAATAAATACAAAAGAAATGTCAATACAACACTGATTTTACTCTTTTCAAGAAGAATTCGATGTCGTATCGGAGAAGGATATTCTCCATCAAGTAGGACTTGCTACTATTTATACTATTGCAGTTTTACATTTCAGTTTGATCACAAACACCTTTCCCAGGCACTGCTGGAGGCTAAAAAATGACTCAAAGGAAATTTTTGAAGCTGATCCTCTGCAGGCTGTCAGTGCACACTGTAGTATTTTGAAAAGTGCATGTGTGAGCACAAATGGACGTGTGGTTATCGGTGTGAATATCATTCCTTGCAATGCCTCTCTCTTCTTCCAAAGCTATCTGACAAAGGACAGGCACTCTTAATAATAACTCTTGTTACCAACATCATTTTACACCTCTTCTATTTCAGGGTATGCACAACATGCTGCTGTTATGCTGCTTGATGGATTTCAGAATGGTTCCACTTTGGAGAAGAGGCAAAAGAAACAAAACCACTCTACTACTTTCACTTGGCTGCCAGAGGATATTTTGAGACATTTTGTAACCAGATAGTCTAAGAGGTTTCAATGAGGGCACAAAAGAAAATAGATCTTCAGTGAAATGTAAGGATTGAAATATCATTCAGGGTACTTCATACATTGACTGAGCTCCTACGCACGGGTGACTGAAAAAGTCATTAAAAATGGGCCTCAACTGCCACATGAAGTCGATGGTTTTTTTCTGTCCATATGTTTTTGAAGATAATAACAGGATTTTCACTGTGGTTTCAATTCTCTCCAGCTGGGTAATTTGTCTGACACACTTTCAAGGCACCCACCAGCTAAATAGCTATAACTTTTGGGTTTTACTGCATCCATCACAGTTCATGTGCTAGAAAGCTGGAGAAAAATATTTTCATTTGACAAATTAGGCACTGCCTTCTCAAAACAATCTAATATTTATAGACATTCTGACAGACTAATGAGTAGATAGATGCATTAGCACAGAAGGACAAGTACTAGTTTTTAGATGAAAGAACAGAGTGATGTGATAAAATGTTAAAGACAGACAGATACGTCATGTAGGTTCTGATTATACCCTCTGACTGTCAGGAGAAAAAGCAGTAACTTGCTAGCCACATCTCTAGCAGACAATTCAGCAATCAAAAAGGCTTTGAATATTTCACTGCAGCTTGAAGAATTTGGATTTTTGGACTCTGTTCGTATTAGCTATATTTTGTTGCTATTGGAATGGTACCTTTGAAACGATCTCTGAAAACTACCTGCACGTATCCAAGGAATCCAGGATCCCTGGATGAGGTCAATACATTTTAAATAGTAGCAAAGAAGGATACCTAACATCTTATCTTTGCTATATTATTACATGGAAGAAATCTGACCTTGTTTTTTATTCAGCAGGCTCATTATTCCACCCCATATTGAGCACATTTTTACTGTAATCATCAACAGGAAATTGGTATAATGGAAACTGTAAGAAGAGATAATTTAGTTTAAAAAAATCCATCACCTAATCTGTAATAAATAAATAATGGAATATTTAAAAGGCTGGCAGGGTACTGTGAGAATTAAGGCATTCGTATGTTTCTGGGAGGTGAGTTAGAACAACTTTTTTACTGATAGATCTTTTTATGAGTTCTAACAAAATACAACAAAGTGAGAATAACTTCATAGAGAATATGTCTATAAGATGCCTTGGGGACCCTGGCTGTGAATAA
This sequence comes from Cnemophilus loriae, assembly GCA_013397755.1. Taxonomy (NCBI): domain Eukaryota; kingdom Metazoa; phylum Chordata; class Aves; order Passeriformes; family Corvidae; genus Cnemophilus; species Cnemophilus loriae. Next base: position 2,374,705 of record VZTF01002191.1, read on the forward strand.
AAATAGGAAGGGTGTAGGGACAGCAGCTTAGGTATTTGGTCTGTAGGGAACCCAAAGGGTTTTGATTAGCACCATAAATAGGAGGTTCTGTCATAGATGTTATTAAGCTGTTTGAGAATCTTAAGGAACCTTGTTTATCAAAGAGAAATCACAGCTTTATAGATATGACTAGCCTATCTTTGGACAAAGATAAAAATATAACATGAAAGAGTCTTTGAAGACTATTCTACAACCCTTACTTGCACTAAGTTGCACTTAGCCTTTCAAGGAGGTCACAGTAGAACAAACTTAATGTAAGAACAGTTGCAGAAATACGCTTAATAACACAACAAAGTAGAACAGGTGCTTCCCCCTTGGCTTAGGGCAGCCATTTGGAGTTGCCAACAAATTGGAGAGAATTAATAAGGAGGGTAGCTGGCCAGGTAAGGGACTGAGCCATTACTCCTTCTGCTTAATCTCTGATGGGGAACAGAACACTAGACTAAAGCCTAGTGCTAGTGCTTAGTTTTCAGCATGTAAGTCAGGAGTCCTGCAGGGGAGGGTGGTATCACTCCCTCAGATGTGTAGCATTTCTTAAACACTTTGCCAGCCATAGGGGGCTATGGAGGCACAGATGAAGAGCATGTCAGCAGTGACTGGATTTGCTAAGGTTATTCACCCTTACAGCTGCAGTGGAAGGGAGATTTATCTGGCCCAGTCAGGCCTCAGAGTAGAGCAGCACTTTAACTCAGTCCCTGTAGCAGACTTGAACTTCCAAGAATGGAAAGCAATTCTATCTTGATGGCAAGATAGGGCATTGCTCACATAACACATAGAAACACAAGAAAACACTGTGGCAATTATTTGTTATAAATTACCAAGATAGTTACTGCACAGACAATGTTCTCACCATGAGTATCTTAGGCCAGAAGAGCACAGGACATCCCTAGGAGACAAGTGGGAGCTAGCACCAGACTGCCCTTCCACAAGTGTATGGAGCAAGTGTTACACTTAGGGACTGACCTGTGCTTGCTACCTGCATTTGAATGAAAATCATCCTGCAGACTTGTTCTTAGACCATCCCAGAGACTCAGTGTCTCTGGACTTCCCTTTAGTGAAGTATTTTCCTATACTTCTGACTGAAGAGTTTTTCTGGTCCTTATCATGGGCTGACCACATGAACAGCCCCAGCACAACTTCTGAGTTGCTGTTTGACTGCAGTCTCAAAGCACTCCCGGTCAGGCAGGGCCTTTTGGGTCTGCACAGGCCTTATTTTTGATTTGGGTCTTCTCTACCTCTCGTGATGCGGGCACAGCCCATGTACAAGGTGTTGCTTGCGGGCACAAGGTGTGCCTCCATGTGCTTGCCTTCCTCTCCCGTGGGTGCAGCAACATCTTCGTGAAGGCAAAGGCAGCAGATCAAGGCGCGATGAGCTTGGGATCATCCTCTCTCTCAACCCATAGTGGGTCCTTAAGGAATTGTAATCTTTCCTTAGGCCTATAGGTAGTGTCTCCTGGATCACTGTCTTTGTGGTCATGGCAGCATTCCGGGGGGAAAACCTAGCTTCCATGCACATGGCTTAGTACCCAAAAGTTACACCCTTTCATCAAAATCTCAAAACTCTCAAGAAAAATTGGTCAACTAAGTAGCACCAAGGGAATCTCTGTCTCTAGCACAGGGTGAACACACGATTGTTACATTCCCAAAATGATTGTTTCGTATTCCATCTCAAACAAAATGGATTTGAGACCAACATCCAGTGCTGTGCTCTGATTATAAACACATAGGCAACAACTAACCTACTAACCAGCCTTTCTATAGCTTTAATTTAATATCTAGCATATAAGCTTGAGCTCATGAGCATGCTGTGCTCATGAGTACTGTGCTGTACTTGGGTACAGATTTCTAGGAGAAACCACAAGTGCAAAAATCTGCAGGGCTACATCATCAGCTGCTATTCCAATATTGCTGCTGATCCTAAGTAATTCATCATCTTTGACAATACAAAATGCATACAAGCTTTACGCTCCAAGAAAGAATCCGCTTCTTTACTTCTATAAAAATCTCCAGCAACTCTGCCTATGTTAAAAAAAAACCAACCAGAACACCCCTTGAAAAACAACAAAACAAAACACAAATACTTGAAGAGGTTGCATACACATCTTTGGAAATAAGTTGGCAAAAAGCAAGAAAATATCTTCTTTGGCTTTTATGTTCAAAACACAAGTATCTCTCAAATCGCTCTCTTCTATTTCTGCATACAGCTTTGTTTGACCAAAGACAGGTGGACTAATCCTGGTGATTAATTCAAAGATCTGCCATTATCACATACATAAGGAACTTCAGAACTAAATGAAATATCATTCTGGAGTAAATACTCCCATTTCTCACATGTACATGGTACTCAATCTTGTCCTCATGGGGAGCTGACAGATCCCAAGGATATTTTACAGAACTTTATTAAATTCTGAAGAAAGAAACATTGCACAGTATTCATTCTCCACTATAAAATAACAGAGTCTTAAGCAAAGATGAGACAGGCATCTCACCATTATTTGTTTCCCTTAAGCAAACTTCAGTATTTTTTAATAAATTAATTGTCAATTAAGGATTAGGATCACTGTCTTTCGTGAGGCAGCTCAGCTGCTAGCAGATATGTTCCTAAATGTAGATGTATTTGGTGAACTGACCTGGTTACAATAAACTTTTCCCTAATTTTTGTGTATAAAGAAGGGGATCCTGGCACTTAGGATTTCTGTTGCTCTGCAACTTAAAGGAAGTGCACTGGAAACTCATGAGATTTTGTAAGTTCCTGCTGAATTTCAAGCTCGCAAGAAGAACAAAATGATCCATTACAAGCAACATATAATATATACATTACATGTGTAAACATTAGTCCATAAGGACAAAAACAACACACACATTTATGGAGAGATGCTGGTGATAGTTTTTAATGATACAGTGAGTTGACACTCAATCTGACTGCCTTCTATGGACTCATAAGAGTTTGCAAAGAGCAAGGCAGACTGAAACAAACTCTGTGGATATTTAAGCATTTTATATAATTGTTTATCAAAAAGCCCAAATAAGTTTCATTGTCTGTCTGGATCCAATGTTTGGAACGTCTGGGTTCACCTTCCAGGTTGTGTGCTTGCTTTCAACTCCTATAGGAGCCAAAGTAACACGACAGATGGAACCGGTGGTGAAAAAAGGTAAGGATTCACAGACAATCTGTTGGAAACGAGATGTTTCAAGAGAAGGTCAGCCCATCATTATTGCAGAAAGCAGGTGACCAAAAATAAAAAGAAAGAAAGAAAAAGAAGGGGAGGTTCATGACAGGGCTGTGAACAGGAAATCTGGTGGGGAAAAGGAGGTAACTACACTGTTTTCTTTCATAGGAACACAAGAAAATAACTTCCACATTCTTTTCTTGATGCTATTAAATGCATTCAAGGTAGCTGTTCAGACAATCAGTAAGAATCCAGCCCAGAATGTTAACAGCTCAGCCAAGCTGACTGCATACAGGCTCTGGGTAACTTGCATAGAAATGCTTGTGGAAAACAAAAGTCAAAGTAAGGCAAACATGGCTCTACTTTAGCATGAAGGTTACAAAAATTGAAAATATAAAACTCCTGCATCTTGGTAGCTCTCTGCTACTCTTAAAAAACAATTTTAAAATACTCTAAAAGTCTCCTTTTATTTCTAAAGATGAAAAGTAAAGTTACTTTTCTTATATACGAAAACACCAGCAGAGACAGCAGAAACATGATGCCCTTTGCCAACGCCTTGATATGCAGCATGCCTCGGGTAGGTGATGGCAGACAAATATCGGATGACATTAGCTTCCAATTCCTATATATTTTTCATTCCTCAGAATGATATATTGCTGTGTGTTTATATTTCACAGTGGTCCCATACAAACATACATTGTTTGTTTTTCAACTACTTTCAAATCCCATGCATTCCAGCTAGCAACATTGATAGCCCAATGGACTTAGTCGACAGTACTGCATTTGCAAAATAAAACTTTATTTGTTTTCCTTTTTTCCCCTTTTATCTCACTCTCTTTTTTCCACCCCCTTCCTCAGGAGGCGGATACGAGAGCCTGCATTTTTAAATTCTAAATGAAGAACTCAGTTTCTACACTGAAACCATTTTTCATGCTGAGGTTTTGTATTCACTTCAGTAGCTGCACTGAGTATAAAATAGAAGATCAAAGTGGAAGGATCAGTAGAGTACAGCAGTTAAGTCTGAGTTCAGTTCACAGGGATGGTGCTGTGAGACTTGGACCTACCCAGCCATAAAAGCAGAGTTTTGCAGCCCTATGACCATGACATTACAGTGAAACATTTGAACAGACCCCTGAGAATCTCTCAGACGTGCAACTCTGTCAAAGTGCACTGATGAGAGCCAAAACATACATTGGAAAACATGTATGGTCACACTCTCCTACCTTGAACAAGCCTCGTAGAGATTTGCTTTCCAAAAATATGACAATATGCTTCTCCAAACCAACAATTAGTAGAAAAATGAAACAGAAAATAAAGTGTGAAGTAAGATAGTTTTGTGCTTTCTCTTGACCCAAGGCAAGAGCACCTGCACCTATGCCACCTTGACTGGTAGAATGGAGTCAGGAATGCTAGACAGATTTGTAAGAAGTATTTAATGGGAATAATGGAATTAATTGGGAATATTGGGTGAATAATTATTCTTAATAGTGAGAATAATTGTGTGGGTGCACAACTATTTTCTCATCTGAAAAATAAAAAAATCACTCAATTTCTTACTGAGTATATCCAGCATCAAAAACCTAAGGATTACCAATGCTTTTTGCCTGATTAATAAAAGAACAGTCTTTAGCTTGTTATCTATTATTTTTACCTTATTTTGGACAAACCAAGAAGCTGAAGCCTCTCTACCCTCCCACAATGTGATTTGTCTGGAGGAAAAGCATACTTGTAGCTTGTCACGTCCCCGCTGTTGCTGGCATATCTTGCATAGCAGAACAGTGGGCAGAAGAAAGGACGAGAGGCAAATGCTGCATCTGTCCCTGGGGCACAGTTAGTGAAGCAGTGAAGCCTCCAATCCTCTGGCCTTAGCAATATTCTCAGTACAAGTGGCATCATTCCCTTTCAAATTTTGTGCCTAACTTTGCACTTAGATGAAACATCTCTCACATCCTTTGACACTCTGGTCAGGTGTTACACTGATTCCCTGTGAGGCAGCATTGAAGGACTCCTGGGATCAAAGGGAAGAGAGAGAAAGAAGAACATCCACTCTTTCCCTCTCTTTTCTTTTTCTCCAATTTTTGTATCCTGCTTTACTTTCTTGTGCTCACAGTGCCCTTCATTTCACTTCCCAGATGGATATTTCCCATCACCACTGTCTGACACGAATTCAGTCTGCTGGCCTCCAAAGTAAAAGCAAAATTAACTGCTAAAAATTCTAAGGATTACCTTGGAGCTCCTGGGACTGTGAAAAATAGCTTTTTCCAAAACAGTGCTTTCAGTGAGACCCTCAGCCCTCCGCCAGGAATAGCAAATGCCTTAAAGTCTGCATATGGGGTTCACTGTCAGAGGTAATTAAATCTGAGTCTCAGCTAAATTCTCTCCATGGATCTGGAAATGAATAAATGTAGCATCAAAATGAAGTATTTGTTGTGTCTGCTCACACTTTGTGCCTCTTCTGGAAAGTCGTAGAAAGAGCCTGCCCTATTCCATGCACTTTCATAGGACACAAGTAAGAATACGACATTAGCTTTGACAAAGAGGCACAAGTTACAGGGGGTCTTCAGGTCTTTCTACTGCTGAAGTTACTGATAAATGCAACATCCATATGCAAAAGGCATACAAAGGCCCCAGCACCGAGCCTGAAGTTATTCCCAGACTACTGAGTGGCTCCTCTCTACTGTGCTGCTACAACAGAAAATAGTGGAGAGAAAAGAGGTTTGGAGAACGCTTCTCCTGGCTTCAAAAAACTAATTAAGACCCTACTGAAAAATGATCTTATTTGCTAAGAATTATTTCTTGCGAGCTGTGCCAAGTGTACTGTATGCTTGCTTTCTTTTATAGCTGCAGGGCTGATGCACTAAAGGAAGTGATGGAAATTTTGTGCTACAAAATGAAGGAGTTGGTTTAACCCTGATTTCTCTTCTTCACTTCACATTTTTGAAAGTTGAGGTTTTTGTTTCCTAGAGAAACTCGGAGAAGGAAAAGAACACCTACCTTATTAGAAAAAAAATGAAAATAGTGCGTTTGGATTTTGTTTTAATCAAATTGGGCCAGTATATAGACCTTTTAATACACGACTGAAATTTTGCCATCTTCTTTTATTCAGTAAGTTTTTTTTCACACAGCTATACACAGCAGAAGCACCATTCAATGAATCTTACATCCTTTTAGGTATGCAAAGCATGTAAACAAATTGCATGATCAGATTTTTTTTTTTAATACAATTTTGGGGAGTGAGTGTCTTCAGGATAAAATTCATCTCTAAGCAGATCCTAAGGGAAACCATAGATAGAACTTTAATGGGGTGTCTATATTTAGCCAGCGCTGTAATATGTTCATGTGGCAACCAGCTTTATCATTATTCACAGAGTCACACGTGCAGCTCTGCGAATCCAGCTCACCAAGGATTAAACTTTAATAGTAAATCATTATACTCGTACTCCAGTCTATGCCTTCAGCTGCAGTAGGTACCCTGGTCAGGACCGTGTGCAGCACTGTGAGATACAGGCAGCTCACCAGCCTTGCACAACCTATGGGCTGAGAAGCGCAGCAAGCAACGGAGCCTGGTGCCAAGAGCCCTGTGCTGGTGCCAGCGGGGCTCCTTCCAGGTGTGGAACAGGTAATGCAAGTACACGACCTTGGGGACCTGTGCTAGCCTGGTTTCACAATGTCACTCTGTGCTGCACAGACACGTGGACACCGCTCGCCGCTTGAAAGCAGCTTGGGGATTTCTAACACGGTGCTGCCCTGCTTCATAGAGTCATGATTGTGCCACCTTAAACCTGGCCATTTAAATGTGAAAAGCAAAAGCAAGGAAATTAAAAATATCAACACCAACTCCTGACGCAAACAGATGCTTTCTTAATTAGAAGTGTGTATATTTGTACATTGTTATTCTCTTCAGCTCTGAGAAAAAGCATAAATATGTTATCATCTGCCTTAATTTTAAGTGGGCTTTCTGGAGAGGTTTTGCATTCGTAGGTTAATAAGTGCAGCTCTGATATTTACACTCACAACAGAACAGACTTATCAGTTCTGTCAGACATGATTTAGTTATGAATTACTGGACTCCACACTGGTTATTTACAGTCACAGCTCGAAGAAGGTGACCTTTCCCTTCCCTGGGAAATGCTCTGTTCCTGTGAGAAGTGCATGAAGAGCTGCACTCCTTAACAAATCTAACCACACATATAGACAAAAGAATCATCCACAGAAGATAATTTGTCACCTTCTGCACCTTTTCTGACTCAAAGTGTGTCGGAACTTGGTAAAGACATACAATAAATATGTATTTCCCCCAGGTGTTAGACATACTTAATCTAGACTTTCAATTAAAATCAAATTAATACCTTACTTTCAATATTGCTTATATTTCCCCATAGATAAATTTAAAGCTGTGGAATCATCTGTGTTTTCCATTCATGAAAATTGCCTTTCTCCTAGGGTAGTAGAATTTGTCCCCAGTTGAGAGTGTAGGCATCCAGCGCAGCCTAATCATCAAGTTGCTTTGCTCCCTCTCTAGCCAAAGGCCAGTGATGGAGCCAAGCCCTGCAGAAGACAAATCATCTGAGCTGCTCACCTTGGAACAGGATGACTTGCCTTTGGGAGGATGTAGGATGGCTGGTTAAAACCAATTGTTTAAACTCAGGAAAGATCAGCATCAACAATCAACCATATCCAATATTCCATGACTGCAAGAGAAATGAAGTGACGATGGTGCAAACGTGACCCAGAGGTAAAAGTGAAGTTAGGTTTAAAAAAATTCCAAATATTCCCGCATATAAGTTATTTTCAGTGACTGTTGATTTCTGATGCCAAACGTGAAGGGGGAAAACATTAACTGGGCTTTCCAGGATTAAACCCCGCTGCAGTTTTATGCAGTTTAAGGTTCATCCTGTGGAGCACTCAAAAGCTACGACGCTCAGAAAAAAACAATACTGGTCAGTAAAAAATGCACCAAAACAGTATCTTTGCAACCATGATGGCAAGCAGACAGTAGTACCAGGCCCCTTTTGGCACCTGGTCAGTTGTGGAGCATGCTTACCATCATGACAGAGAAAAATCCAAAAGTATGACAGAGCTCTTGACCACACTTGCAAATTTGCTGTTCGTTTGCAATCACTGTTCATTTTCCTTTCACTAAATTAGCTTCTCACCAGTTTCCTGGCAGACAATCAAATCACTGTGCATATGATGCTCTGAGGTAGAGATCTGAGGCATCCAGGAGTTTAGGAAAAGAAAAAAAACAACTAAGTAATTTGAACTTCAATGGGGAGAGGAGAAACCATCTTCCGCTCATCCATACAGCCACCATGTTTCTTTATATAGAAAAATTCCATATTTATTGAGTTATCCCCAGGATGTTGCACCTATGGATAGCAGAAGACATCCTGTATTTGACCCTCTTTTTCATAGCCTTTGTCTTTCATAAGTGTTTATGAGATAAGATCTCTCACAATTAGTCTCGGCCTTCAAGCTACTTGTAGTTGAGTGGTTGTTTTTAAGTTTGAGGTAAACACTGCAAAACATTTTGTTGCCTAGATATTATTTTCCTTTCTGAGCAGGAGCCAAATATAGCAGTATGGACTCTGCACTGGGAATCAATTAACATGAGTTCTCTTCAGCAATAAATTCTGATGGCTAGCAGCAACGTTTTGGGCTGGCTGACCAAGAGTTTCTCTGCTTTTCCTCCCCCAAGATAAAAGCAATGTAGAATCCAGCAATACATGTAAGCAGGTCCAGTTATTTTTCCAGCAAAAGTGTTTTTCAAGACTTACTTTCACTTGTTATAACCTGTCTTTTCACACAGCTGTAGACATCTAGCTGGCAAAACAGGACAAAACCCAAACAAGTAAACAAACAACAAAAAGGAAAAGAAATGAGAATACCCTAGTGAGAAAATTTTATTAGCTGCGTGGTTTTCAACGGAAGTTGGCCAAAATTTAAAATTTAGGGTAGTATTAGTCATTTCCACATTTAGCTTCATTATTTCTCTAAATTCTTCATGGTTAAGGCTTAGCTTATCCCTATCCCTGGTTTCCCTTGTGGCGCTGTTTTCCGAATGATGAGTAACAGTTTAGAAGTGAGTTTCATTCCAATTTCCTCACCCAATTTGCACTCTCAATTTGATCTAAAAATATTTTTAGTGGAAAGTGCTCTATAAAAGTCTCAGTCAGAGAAAGTGTCTTGATTTAACCCCAGCTGGCAACTAGGCACCTCATAGCCGCTCGCTCGCGCCCCCCACGCTCTCCCAAAACGATGAGGGAGAGAATAAGACTAAAAGTGAGAAAACTCACTGGGTTTGAGATAAAGACAGTTTAATGGGACAGAAAGGGAAGAAAATAATAATAATGATAATAGTAGTAAAGGTAAAAGAGGTAGAATAAACAAAACAAGCAAAGCACAATGCAATTCCTCACGACTTGCCAGCTAGTGCCTAACAAGTTCCCAAGCAGCAGGTCCTAGCCAGCTTTCTCCCCAGTTTATATACTGGGCACGATGTCATATGATACGGAACATCCCTTTGGCCAGTTTCAGCCTACTGTCCTGGCTGTGTCACCTCCCAGTTTCTTGTGCTCCTCCAGCCTTCTTGCTAGCAGGACAGGAAAAGCTGAGAAGTCCCTGACTTAGAATAAATGCTGCTTAGCAACAACAAAAACATCAGTGTGTTATCAACATTATTCTCATACTGAATCTATAACACAGCACTGTACCAGCTACTAGGAAGAAAATTAACTCTATTCCAGCCAAATACAGGAGAGAGTGACCAGCATTGTCTTCCTTAAGTGTAAGATTAAACTGTTTGAAATATTGTGCCCCAAGTACCATTGCTTCCCCTTTGAAAGAAAATTGACACTACATCTGTGGAAAATCCACCTTAAAATTTGTCTTGGAGTCATAATGTCTAGAAATCTAGACTGATGCCGTCCTGAATAGGCAAGCACAACGAAGAACTAGATTTCATTAGAATGTCATGAGAACAAATTGTTTCCAATTAATATTTTAAGTCTGAAAAGTTGGAAATTCCCTCTCTAAAAAAAAAAACCTCCCTCTCTCTCCCCTACCCACCATCAGCTCTAGCAATTTTGTTTGGGCTTTAGATAGTAGCTACAGAATTTTGGTGATGTTGGAAACCAGCCATTTATTCAAACAATTTTGCACATTAGAATTTTTCTAGTGCCTCATACAAATTTAGTTCACACTCTACCACTGCTTAATTTCCTTAATAGCCTCTTACGATAGATATGCCAATGAAATTAAAGTCAAGAACTTCAGAGCAGCTTTTGTTACTATTTTCTAAAAGATTCAAAAACATTTGTAGACCCTGTGATGTAGTAAAGAGTACAGCTGGTTCGTGATTGAAAGCAGCAATAAAAGAAATAAAAACACGGTGATTATCTGAGAGCCTGTTCTCTTATTATTTTGTAATCTAGATATCCAACTTAAATTCTACTCCTTGAATATTCTCCAGGTTGACAAGAAGGCTTTACAGTGTTATACTTTCACATATGCCAAGCACAGAACCCAAATAGGCAGTGTCTAAACACAGAATGATGATTACATGAAGAGATAATATGCAGCTGATACCTTCTGTCCCCAGTTTCGGGACTCCAAGGACAGGAAAGGAGGTCATGAGCTCAAACTCAGCAAATCAAGTGTGTCTACTAATATTTTGTCTATCTTCTTATGCCATGCCTTTACCAAACTTAAAATTCAGCCATTTGGAGCCAGCTAATGGCTTCAACGGAAACTGAATCAGCCAAGAGGAACTCTGCACATTGGCTGTAGCCATACCCTTTTGACTGTAGGAACAGCCTGGGAGAGATTTGCTGTACAGGCTGACCGTGATTACATAACATGCAGCAGCTCCTTTGCTCCAGCAAGGAAAAGCAGTAATAGAGGGTCTGAGGCACCTCGGGCTTCAGCAAAAGAAATCTCCTTTGTACAGAAAATACCTTCTGCATTTATCTATGATCTGGAAGGAAAACCTCCTGCTTGTGTCAGAAAAGCTCAAATATGCTGGTGAATTTTTATCAGAGATGTATCTCTCAACCTTTAAAATTACAAATAACTGAATCTTGCAATTAGGGAAGACAGTACCACCTCACCTACTACTGAGTGTTTTATAGCCTACATCAGCAAAAGTATTTTTAGAGCAAATTGGAAGTGCAGTGAGAGCCTAAAGCTGACCAGAATCATAATGCAATGGAAAACCTCACAGAGATACTTGTTTCAAAGAGATTCCTGACTCAATTGGCAGATCAAAGAGTGTCAGCTACTGCTGATAAGCTCAGATAAGTCCCTGGAATTCTGGATGCTTTGCAGATCCCAAACCTCTTAACACAAGAGGCTCACTTATCACAGTTTCTTTGGGATCTGCTGAAACTGACTGACAAAATTTCACGGTGTATAAAAGAGGATAGCTTGGGAATGAGCACTGCATTCCTTTCTCCCCAGGCCAGCACGATTCTCCTCCCAGGTTCATGTCCCAAGTGCTCAGTGAAGTAAATTAGAGAGTAAATTGAATGGCAGTTCTTAGTTTTATTTCCCCAAGAATTAGTGGAACAACAGCTAGAATACACACAGACACAGACAGCAAGAATGAGTATTATTTTTCTGTGAAGCAATTTCTCTCTCGCTCTCTCTTTATCTGTCGCGTACACGTACTCTATTTCCTCTTCTGATGACAAGACTGACCAGGGTGCTGATCAGCCGCGTCGCTGATATTGACAATGACAAATCCCTTCCACAGCTCAGAAGAACCTTAAATAAATTCTCCCAAGACACTGGCAGACATTCTCCTCCTTGCCCTGCCACTCATGGTGAAGGCTGAAAGGCTGATTAGAAATTATGCAGGGGCATTCTAGAACGGAGAAAATCTCTTCAATGGGGAATAAGTCAAGACTATAAAATGCATTTAATTCCTTCTCTTTCCTCTTTCAGTTTTAATTAGGATTAAAATGTCTCTGCCCGATATTTTGGAATTACTTTCGTTTTCTTACGCTATGCATAAGCTTATCTGCTTCACATTATCCTGAAAAATACTGGAGAATTAAATACTGAAAATAGAACTCTTGGAAGGCAAACGCATCCCAGCAGAAAAATCCAAGGCTCTATTCATTTCCCTATCCCCTCCAGAACACATGCACATCAAAAGTTTGTGGCAAAAAATCAGTCCTAACATCCGCATCCTTTCCCATAAACGTATTTTGATTTGATTGTAACAGACCCCTGTTGACTGGCAAATGACAAGCAAAAGTGTTGGCAAGAAGTAGAAGCTTGACTGGTCAGGGCTTGTCAGAAGTTTATGGATTGCATTCAGCTCTTCTCAGAACTAGGTTCATCATCTCCCAATAACATCTCAGAAAAAAAGAAAACAAAAATCAGGTCACCACAAAGAAGAACCAAGTCCACTCTCAACCCAAAGCTCACAGTGTTTTTCCTTGCACAGCCATTCATTTCTCACTGCCACTCTTACATTTTCTGTTCCTCTCCTAACAGATTGTGCTCAGCCATTGGTATTTTTCTCATTACGTAGATCCAGGGCATCATTTAAGACCCAAAACTTTGGGCCACAACCTTGAAATAGCAAGCAGTCATGTTAGAGTCTAGCAACAAACAGGACAAAACCTAGAGGAGCTGGGGTGTGAGCCACCAGCAGCCACAAGCACCTCTCCACACAGCAGAGCACTAGGGTTTTGACGAAATAAAAGTGTTCCACTTCAATAAGAAAAAGCTTGGAAGCAACAATCTACATTTGCATAAAGGAAAAATTGTATTATAAACCTGTAGGATTTCGGTTTAGATAGCCTTCAGAGCTGGGTGTAGCTGCCTGATGCTGACAGCACCTTCGATTAACTCTAAGACAGTACGAGGTACGTGACATTGATATTTACCTTTAGGGGCTTTTACTCTGCCATAGTTATACATATATCCACTGTTGTGATGGTGGATGCTGTAAAGAAGGCTGGGACTGTGATTCAGGCCAGCCTTGCACACTGGATGGATTGCACACCTGACTGTGCAGCACCCTCTTCAAAGCACAGCCATCTCCAGGTGTCCCAGTCAGCCAAGACATGCACATCCTGTCCTGTCTGAAGGGACATGCGTTTAGTGGGCAGGACTCAAGCGAGGGGTGGAAGTTACATCAAGGGAAACGTTGCTGGTGGATTCCAGCAGGATGAATGCTTACAGGCAGGCAGTATAACAATGGTTATGAAGCGGCATAGACAGAGACATCTCTACAGTCCTCTCAAAGACCGAGAGGACTCCAAAAGTATTTGAGACACCTTCACACTTGAGGGTGTTCAATAAACTTGTTTAGTGAGATGAGGCCAGGCACAACAGGTTTATAGTATCCGATGATATGCTTTGACGCAAGATACTAAACCAAATGGAGAAATGAGCCTACTCCGATATGACAAGTTACGTGTTCCTCTAGATTAATCACTTTAGCAAGAAAGATTAACTTTTCAAAGCACATTGTTCAGAATTTGTCATGATGACTGATGATGCTTCTGTTGATTTCATAACAAATTTTGCATTTAAAAAGCATTTTATAATCTTTTGTACCAAATCTGGAGCTATACATCTACCTATCTAGCTACAGCGAATTTTCAGGCAGATGTAGCCCCAAGAACACTCATACAATTGAATTATTTTGAAAATATATCCCTATATTTGTGGGCAAATTGGATCTACTGATTGAATTGTCTTCCTTCTTCTGAAGCTCAGGGTGGTCCGAGTCTTTCTGTGAGGAACATCTTAGAACAAACAGAAGGAAAGAGGCAGGGAATAGTCAGTGTTTACCTTTCCAGGTGAAGAGTAGAAAGCTTTTTAATTGCTAAAACTTCCATTATAAGTACACAGAAAATATGTTATTAGTTTTTGATTTAAGAACCAGCTTACTTTTGTGCAGGAAGATTTTGCTCCTTGACGAACAATCGCACCATCTGCTTTTTTTTTTTCTCCCAGTAAGAAAACGTTAAAGTTACAGAAATCCATTTTCTTAAATATTGCACAAGACTCAAAACTTGGAGGCTGAAGACAGAAAAGGATACTGTGAGACAGTGAAATGAGGTGTCTTGAGTTAGGAGAGAGGCAAAAATATTACTAATAATTAATATTTATAGAGCAGAGGTAGATTCCCTTGTACATTCTCTTAATTGTAAATTAATCTGTTAAGCAGAAATATGGATTCTGGACTGTTGATCTCATTTTGTCTGAAAAACCCCAGTACAATTACATAACAGCTCTTTAATTGCTCACTACAGCTGATGCTGGCAAAAGTTCAAGCACTGAAAAACCCAAACAAGATGCTTTTTGATCTCTCCACACATGTGTTTGCCACAGGTGTTTACCTCTGATATGTTCACAGTGAAAAATTCATTAGCCCAAATGATAGCAGGAGGGGTCTGTTTGGAATCTTTTGGTGCATTGGGTGTTCTTCTCAGGAGGGAAAATTTCCAGTTGCAAACCTGCTGCCAGTAGTACTTAAAAATATCAGAGTGGTGTATCATCACAGCTGTCTGTATCCCAGGTTGAGCTCTCTTGTCCCTAGGTCCTCTTCCTAGCCAGTGAGGGCATCACAAGCAAGATATTTGCTGTGGAATTCAAACACAGACCTGGAGGAAAGCAACTGGCCAAAAGGTTTCTGAATAGAGGAGCTGAAGAACGAACAAGAACCCTCAAGAAACACCTGCTATCAAGATATGGTTCCTCAGTGGCAGACCACTGCCAAAGTTATTTATGTTCTAGAGAGTTTAATCAATTTGACTTGAAGCTCTTCTTTAGAAGGATTACACTGTACTCACCTTAGAATGAAAAAACCCAGTAATTATATGTTAGGATGTTCTTAATTTGTTGTTCTATATATATTTTAACCAAAGTATGAAACTATTTTCTATAAGTTGAGAATAAACCTTAATTCAGAGACGTCCAATGGCTCCAGGATTTTTAGTGCCTAGTAAAAGATGCTTACAGTTCAGCCTTCAAAGTTCAGACAGCTGGTACTGTAGGGCATATCCTGGGAGGCACAGCCAGCCTTCCCAACCCCAAAACATCCTTCTAGTTACTCAGTCACATTGTCTCAAAAATTAGGTGGTTTTTTTTCCCTCTGGCAGCAGTCCTGGCTTCTGCCTTACCAACACATTATTCACTCCAATTTCCATTGCAAAGTCATCATAGGATTGACTTTTTGCTCTTATTAGCACAGAAAAACGAAGGTAAAGCACAGAGTACCTGAAACCCTTATAGATTTAATAATAGATTATTAAAGTCGGCAGGCATGCCATGAAAATTTTCAGATTACTTAGCCTCTTTTGTAAACCAAAGGCTAATATATGACCCAAACAATTACAGCCTGTGAACTTTCACAGACAGCCTGAAGGAAGCTGTAGCAGGTAAAACAGAGCAACAATTTAGAAAGAGCAGCAGGCAGTCAAGCACTGTGTGTCAGGATAAAGCTTCTCTTAGTTCATTAGATCAAGAGGGAATCAGATAGTTGAAATGCACGTGCACAGGCATTCACCTTTAGAAAACACATGTGAGCAAATGTTTTCTCCTAGACACAGTATCACACTGCTAAAATAAATCTTTCCTTAGTTCTGGTTCAAGTGAGGTAGAAAAGAAGAAGGAGGAGGTAATTTATCCCTTATAAAATATCAGCCCACCTGCACCAAGAACAGTCCTAAAGACCTTGAATGAGAAGCGTCTGGGTTTGCATTTAATTCTGTTCAGTATTTTCAAAAGAAGAGGAAAAAAAATAGAGAAAAGAATTAAAAGCAACAGTGGCTAAGGAAAGACAAAGCAAGAAAACTGTGACAGAAACACAGAAAAGGGTGGGCAAAACCACTTCAGACTTCAGTAAGAGTTTCTGATGCAGCATTACAGCTTATTTAAATCAATGTCTTTGAAGGGCTTTCTGGCTAATGCACCATGTCTTTTCTGTAAGAGCGAAACAAAAGTTACTTTAAAAAAAAAAAAAAGAAGAAAAAAGAAAAAAAAGCAGCCTTTACAGTTACATGAAGCCAGACTAGAATAAACAAGTGGAACAATAGCGTGATTCCTTCCAAAGAAAATTCGATGTCTCTTTTTTATCCTCTCTGTGCTGTTTTACTGAGGCTTAGGAAGAACAGAAAGTTGAAAGCTAGCTCATCTCCTGGTCTGCTTACCTCACAAATATGGAGCACAAAAAATGGGTTTCTGAACTTACCCGAGAAGGGAGGGGAGGTGGGGAAAAAAAGAAAATCTAAGCAGCAACTCCCCCAGACTGCTAACAAGGATGAGAGAGATCTTAATCCAGACAAAACCAGTGTCATGAGAAAGCACTTGCTAATCCATTTTAGAAATCTGGTGCCCACACACAGTGCTCATGTTGACACACACCAAACCAAATGAGGGAAACTAGGGAAGACAAGGTGAGGAAGGTTAAAAAATGTACATGTTAACAAATACTTATTTTATTTTTAAATAATGTACATACTGTTATAATTTAATCAAATTATTTATGTACTTTTAAAAATGAACTATAATATTACTCTTTTCCCTTTGGGTCTATTCTTTCGCATGCTAATCTTCATGAGAGGCAGGATTCTATGATTCTATAATGGGGTCGTGCCACCAGATCACCACAGATGTATCTGAATCAGGAGATGCTCTTAGTTGTCCTGATAATTTACTGAATCTGTCTGCAATCACAGGCCAAAAATTCCCATTTCACTAGAAATAGGTGTACTGAATTAAACTGAACTTCTGAAAAGTCGAAGGAGATTATATTTTTATAAACATATATGTGTATGTGTATACACAGACATGTATACACAGCAGATGGTTTCACCTCACTACCTCCTGTCTCTGAAGAGATATTTTATGGTAACCAATGCACACAATATCCCCCAGAATATAATATCAGTGCCACACTATGATTCACACTCTCAGATTATTCAGCACAGAATATTTACTGAAAATTATCTTTCACTAATTTCCCACACATCCTTAGTTACAGGCTCAATAGCTACAGGCAATAAATAAATAACACACTCCACTGGTATTAATGAGCTAAAATATTATTTGCTTACCTATATGGTCTTTAACATAAGTCCTTTAAAAAATCTAGAAAGAATGTTTCCCCAGTAGCCTTAACCAACCAAAATAACAACTAATTCTTCAAATTTATACAATATAAATCTTTACCATCCTCTGCCAGGTATTCCTGGATAAATAAGTCTTTATTTTTTCAGTTCAGGATAGTCAAGGCAGTACAACATTATTGCATATAAATGCCTACTTCTAGCACATAAAACTGTGAATTTATATGATAAGTTTAGAATATCATTACAAAAAGAGAGCCATGGGACACATTCTGCTATCAGCTACAGCATTTTAAGCCTGCACTGAACCTGAATGGACCATCCCCAGATTTACACAGGATTAACATAGGTGGTGTATGCCTCATTTTCTTGATATAATTTCCATGTGGTGAAATGAGTACAGAGGAGAAGTTTAGGAAAATGTCATGCACAGCAAATTGCCTTTTCATTTTTTCCATCAAAAGAGATACTATAAAGAAAGGAGTACATTTTATATACCGTACTAGCCTGGGTGAAATTAATAATTTAACTGAAGAGTAATCATGTAAAATAACAATAAAATTCAGATGAATCTCAGGCCAGCATTTCAAAGGGATCTAATAACACAGTCTATGGAGAGAGCTTGCTATTACAGACCATGTGTCCCACAGGACCCAAGAATCATTTCTGAAGATTTTTTTTCTTAGCTTTTGTACACTCCTGTTGCTGGTAGCCTGCAGCTACATGCATAGGGATTCCCACAACACCCAAACAGATTTGGATCTCTGAAGCATAAACAAATGGAAATGGGAATCGACAGAGACGGTCCGAGTTTCCACCTCTGCCACAGGTAGCTGTGTGATCTTAACCAAGTCACTTTTATTTCTGTTTCTCCTTCCATTTCAGCCATCAATATGGTCAAAAAAATGGGTCTTCATGATCATTCAATAGGTAGTGGAAGCTCCCAGAGTTCAACCTGCAGCTTGCACACGGAGCTACCTGCACTAAATGCATTCCTCAACACAGCCTGGGTGTGAGAGTGCAGGGCCGACAGGAATCAGCAGAGAATAAGGATCTATGAGGATGGTCATGCTCACATGCTCATGTGAAAATACAGGGTAGATGGATTTTAATATCCAAGTAAATTTACATTTTGCTTATTGGTTGGGGGGAAAACATTTACAGTAGGGGGGCTTTGTAAGCAGGCTCACTTGAATTATGAAAACAGATACAGTGTTTGGTACAGATTTATTACTATCTTTACTATTAATGGTGCAGGGACACCACCGTATCAATGTGTTTATCAACTATTCATTAATGCAGATCATTACTATAAAATGATGTATTTGGGCTCTGTTAAACCATTACTAAGTGTTTCGTCAACATGCTCTCACATGTGCTGTAAATCAAGCTGTTGAAAATACTTGCAATAAATTCCTAAACCACGAGTGGTCAAAAAATCATTTACACACACAGAGCCTATTTTACTGTGTCTGGTCCTCTAAATCATCAGGCCATATTTCTTGAACCCTAGGAGAAATACTTGTTAGTCATAAAGTATGCCTAATGGATACATGTCATTTCAGCTTTAAAGTAACCTAATCCATTATGGTGGCAACATACATATTATTTCTAACAGGCTGAAAAGGAATCTTAAAATGATTTAATTAGAGGCATCCGAATTAAAACATCAGAAGTGTAGTAAGAGACTGAAAGTGCCTGTGGTTCACATAAACCCTGGATAACAATATAGAAAAACTCCACCGAGACTTGAATAGATAATAAGAACATTGAGAAAACTTTCCTTGTATGTTTTCGAGCTGTTGCTGAAAGGGTTTCCCAATTAGGAGAAAAAGCCACATTTAATTAAAATTCAGTCTAAATGTCCTGTTTACTTTTAGCTATAAAGGTTTTGCACTATTAAGACAAACACAGTCTACTGTTATCAAAACCAACTGCTTTATAATTTATAAATGGGAGGTGAGAATAGGTATATGTACTCAGAACATTGTGTTTCCAATGTATTGCTGTATTTTAAGGCCATGAAAGAATGATCTGGCATTCAAGCTGTCCAAGAAGTAATTTGCAATTCAGTACATCGTATTTTAATCAATAAATAATCATGAACAGAGGACAACATGATTTCCCATGTAACTAGCCACTGCTGGGTTTCAGGGAACAGTTCCCTTTGCAGTGTGAATGTGTAATCCCACTGTTTTGAGGTGAGGCTTTGAATTACACAGGAAAAAAAGAGTAAAATAACAAAAAAACAAAAACAAAACAAAACAAAAACAAAAAGATAGAGATAAATAACTTTTTTATCATTTTCTGATAAATTTTATTGTAAACTGTTATCGTAGAATCACAGAATACCCTGAGCTGGAAAGGACCAACAAGGATCATAGAGTCCAACTCCAGGCCGCGCACATGACCATCCCCAGGAGTCCCACCATG
The DNA here is from genome assembly GCA_013397755.1 of Cnemophilus loriae. Taxonomy (NCBI): domain Eukaryota; kingdom Metazoa; phylum Chordata; class Aves; order Passeriformes; family Corvidae; genus Cnemophilus; species Cnemophilus loriae. Next base: position 2,394,437 of record VZTF01002191.1, read on the forward strand.
TGCCTGAGAGCATTGTCCAAACACTTCTTAAACTCTGTCAGGCGCCGTGTCATGACCGCTTCCCTGAGTAGGCTGTTTCAGTGCCCAACCACCCTCTGGGTGAAGAACCTTTTTCTGATATCCAACCTAAACATTCCCTAACACAGCTTCAGGCCATTCTCTCGGGTCCCATCACCGGTCACCACAGGGAAGAGATCAGTGTCTGCCCCTCCTCTCCTCCTCACAAGACAGCTGTAGAGGGCAACAAGTCTCTCCTTGGTCTCCTCCAGTGAGGAGGAAAAGCCAAATGTCCTCAGCCACTCCTCATATGTCTTTCCCTCCAAACCCTTCACCATCTTTATTGCCCTCCTTTGGACACTTTCCAATAGCTTAATATCTTTCTCACATTGTGATGCCCAAAACCACCCCCGGCACTCAAGGTGAGGCCACCCCAGTGCAGAGCAGAGCAGGAAAATTCTCTCCCTTGCCCGGCTGGTGATGCTGTCCCTGATGCCCTCCAGGACACAGTTGGCCCTCCTGGCTGCCAGGGCACTGCTGTCTCACATTCAGCTTGCTATCATCCAGGACCCCCAGGTGCCTTCTCACAGTGCTTCTCTCCAGTCTCTCATTTCCCAGTCTGCCCATACATCCAGGGTTGCCAAATCCCAGGTGCAGAATTCCCTGCTTGTCTTTGTTGAACTTCATATGGCTGATGATTGCCCAGCCCTCTAATTTGTCAAGGTGTCTCTGAGGGCCTGTCTGCCTTTGAGGGAGCCAGCAGCTACACCCAATTTTATATCATCAGCAAATTCACTTAGTATTCCTTCAAGTCCTGCATCCAAATTATTTATGAAGATGTTGAATAGCACTGGGACTAAGATGGAGCCCTGAAGAACCCCACCATTGCCGGGAAAATAAAAGCCATATTTGTTTACTCTTATTACACTATCAGTTTCAGCCATGTCCGATACACAAGCTATTTCGAAACTGATTATCAGCTCAAGGAATTACTTTTCTTTAGTAAGATAGTGTTATTTAATCACTGCATGTATTTGTGCCATATCAGTCTGTGCCTTCAAACACTCGCATGCCAAGAACAAGCTAGTCTCACCTCACTGGTGCTGCACAGACAAAGCACAGTGGGAAAGACGGGAACCACCTGTACACCCAGGCACAGCCGTGAAAATAACTTCCTTTAAATGAGAAAACACCCTCCCAGAAAGTCGCTCCACTTGTTTCATTCAACCCCAGTCAACTAAAACAGATAGCTCTGCTTCTCCTGGCAGTGTTGCCATGGTAGTCTCAGGCTCTCTGCAGTCCTGAAACCTACCCAGGAGGATGTGGAAGTGCTTTCACAGGTAAGCTGGAGCACAGAGTGGGATGCTGCAGCAGCTTCCCTCAGGCTTGTGCAGAGGTACCCAGTATGGTGATACCTAAGCTTGTTTGAGAAAAGATGCTGTGCACCACCTACTTCCAAGCCATATCTGAACTGAGCCTTGGCCACCTAGCTCTCACCAACACACCTGACAGTTCCCTGCAAGCTCCAAGCCATCTCTGTGTCTCCAGCAATAGCAGGCTGAAGGGACTATGCATCACAGAAAGAGTCCTCACTGAGTTGGCCTCAGTGGCAAGATTTGAGCAGAGCCTGCATTTCACCCCTGCTCATGGATGAGAGGTGGGAGGATGGAATGGGATGCAGGGCAGATGAGTAGTTACCAACAGTTACTCTCTGGGCCTCCCACGTGGAAAAACAGCAAAGCTGCTCGAAGGAGATTCCATCTGCTCCTGGTAGGGAGCACAAACATAAATAACACCGTATGGCCAACGTTATCCAAGGCAGCTGTTGGATCTAAAAGAATCCTAATATTACAGTATTCGGCAGTCTGCACAGAATATTTAAGAAGATGATCCTAAGGAATTCTAAATTTAGTTTTTAGGCTAATGCAAACGTGAATATTTTATATGCAAATATAGAAGTGGGGAAAAGCTACTGCAACACTTTGTAAAAAAATCCCTGTTTGGTATCACTGAGCAGTAGCATTTTACCAGAATAGACCCAAATATCTCTATACAGGCAGATTGATGTAAGTAGGTAGCAAAAGACATTTTCCTCATGCACTTCAGATTCAGCCTTGTCATACAATAAACTGTTTGCCACTCTACTCAAAACAACCTGCGTAAAGACTCTGGATAATGGCTGAGAATTAAAAATCAGCTTTGTTAATTTCCTAGCTCCTGAACTAGAGAAAAAAACTCTGTATCATGCAAATATTGTTCCCTTGGAACCACGTTTATTTAGCTGCTGATGAGCAAAGAGAGGAAGTGCTGTTCTTTCCTGGTTTTTATGAAGTAGCACAAGTCCTGTGCTACAATTTTTCCTATAGCTGTGTCAGGTGATGGGATAACCATTTGCTCCAAACAATGTGAATGATGAAATGGCAAGGGACACCAAACCAAAAAGAGAAAGGGAAAAGAAAAACCAACAAAACAGCACTTCTCCATTTTAAAGGGAACAAACTATCCCACTTATGTGTACGAAAACATCTTAACACAAAGATCTCTTCTAGATCTCTGCATTTTACAAAAGTCTGACAAACAATGCTTCATGCTTTCCCATCCAGAGCAAAATTACATGTCAGTTTCTAAACATCACTTTGAAAGACCTTATAATTTAGGCTTTGATTTTGCAGAGCTGTTCAGCATGCAGGAGACCATAAGTGTATACATAGGTGTGGGTTTATTATTGAAGATGAAAAGGACATACAAGCAAGTGCTTTGCTGAACTGCTGCTGTAGTGAATTCTTTTCAGAAACTGCTGCCTAACAAGAACACTAAGTGGGTCATCTGTTTCTCTCCACCTTCTCCCCTCCGTTTCATCAGGCTTCATCACCTTTGATTAGAACTGAGTGACTAGTGTTTCTTCAATAGATTTAAACTTTTCCTTTACATGACTAATTTGTATATATTTTGCGTATGTATTCCTGTTGTAGTTCTGAAAGACAACCATTATTTTTTAGCACTGTCCAGAAAAAGAGAAGACTAAAAGATCTGACTTTCCTGACTACTACCAATCTATTCTTTAACTGCAACTACCAGAAAGAGTTGTGCAAACAATCATTTATGCCACTGATTTTTCAAAACTTCTTTGCTCTAACTGTGATTTGACATACAACATGAGTGATTTCCAATCAACTTGAAGGACTTTTTTTCTTCCTAAATGTATGACTGAAGCCCATAGGAGAGAGATGAACCTTCATAGCTATTGAACTGTAACTTTTAAGTACTGTTGTTTGTTGTGCCTATTCCAGCAAACAAAGATGACAATAAAATAAGGTATGCTGTTAAGTGTGTCCAAATGTTTTTTTATGCTTGACAGGCCATTAGATGGTTTAAGAAACACGCAGAATCTTCAAGTGATGCAGTATAGATCTGCTAACTTCCCAGGAGAAGAGCTGGGATCATACCATTGCAGCAGTTTTAGACTCAGAATTCCACATTTTCTCTTATTGACATTCATTTCCATTATGTGGTATTTCTTTCTTTGTTTTCTGTCAATTTAAAAGCAAACAAAAAACCCCAAAAACTAATCAAACAAACAAAACCTCAAAAAAACCACAAAAATTTCACCAGCCAAAAAAAACAAACAAAAAACTCCAGAAAAACAAACAAATTTAAGGTCAAGAGGGGTTTCATCACTCTCCTGATAGACATTTTTCATCAAATTTTACCCCAAACCTCCTGCATCCTAGCAGAGAGCTAATGACAGACACGAAGCATGTATTTGTATTTCATTTTGAAGTATTTTCAGTTTGTAATGCAATGTTCCGTTATTGCCTTCCCTCGTTCCTCTCCTCAGTGTGTGATTTTCATTCTTCCCTGTAATGGCCAAGGACAGCAGTGTAGTTTCTTTTGTTCTTTTTCATTTCCTTCATAGAATATACAAGTTGAATTGCGGTAATTCACCATATGAAACGTTTATTTTTAGTGCTGACCCCTTTAGGGCGAGAACATTTGCTCAGACACAATCAAGAAAATGCAGATGATGATACACTCAAGACCAGTAATGGAAGTACCTGTTTATACACTGACACATCACAATTTAAAGACACACTGAGAGTAATTTGTCACCCAGGGTCACTTGTTACAACAGCAGAGCTAGAGAAAAGCAAGGACCAAATCTAGTCTGTGAGGCCACAGAGGAAATGCTCCCAATAATATTAAACATTAAATCTTCAGCATCTTCTAAAAAAGTCATTGAGTTACCTGATTTGGATCTCTGGGAGCGTAAGAAATTGAGTCAGTGCTAATAGAAGGAGCAGACATCTCATGGTCTGCAGACGCCACTGTCAGAAAAGGTACATATACTTGGAAGGAAACCGGCAGCTAATCAGAAGTCCCAATTTAGACAGAGCCTCTGAATGAGTGCTTGAATGAGAAGACTTAGAACGAACTTCTGGAAGAGACAGCTAAGTTGCCTTTACCATTAACTGCCCAGATTGCTTTCTGAAATTCTCTGACCTGCTGAAGCAGCTCAGTTATGCCTGGAAGTAAAATAGCCCAGTCTTCCCCCAAACCACCTGTCATTCAGCTCCCAGGTTCATTAGCACAAGTAAGAAAAATTTGCACTTCATCAAGGCAAATCTCAGCTTGGCCTAGACATATCCTCCAACAGATGCAGGAGCAGCATCTCACAGCTCCCAAAAGCTCTGCTCAGTACTTATCGTTCAACTGTTTATGCAGTTATAACGCACAAGGGCTTGGCAAAGTACTTACAGTCACTTGAATACCTTTATAAATCAAGTAATCTGATGTCATCAGAATGCAAACAAACGAAAGGATGGAAGCTTTCATGAGGGATTATGTCTTACACTTCCCTTCCTCTCAAACGTTAAACATCTTGAAAAATTCTTGACAAACTCTCATATTATACTAAGCTTCTTCATTCTGATGATACCATTAGAAAGATTAACCCCCAAAAGTAACTGTCCAATTTTATCTCCTTCAGATTATTAAAGTTGAGGTCTATTTTTGGCTTCAGCTTTTTAAGTGAAGAGACTTTCAGGAAGCTTTCTCTGTGAGTTTCTGCATCTGAAATATTCAATATGAACATTTCAGATACTGAAATACTGTTATTTTTATTTCTCTTGGCCTCTTTTTTCAGCTGCAACAATGGCTTAGCCTGAGTTTAACAAGTTTCCCAGAAATTATTCCACACTGACAAGCAGGCTTCCCCTGGCAAGGCTCCCACATGCCCTTGGTTTCCCAGACATAGCCTCTGTTTTTGCTCTCCTAATCCCAGGTCTACCTGTTTTACCAGACAAATATGGGCAAGCCAAATACCCATAAGTGTGGCCTGGTAGATCTCAAAGTCCTATCTGGGATAGCATATTTTACAAAGAAAATAAAAATTAAAAGAAAATGTCATGATAGAGGAGTTTAATTTCTGGTACCCTGGTATGATTCCTGTTCTCAGCTTGACCCGGGGGAAGCAAGGTGGCTGTGGTTATATTACAGACTTTAATTTTTTTTTTTAAATAAGTTTCAATAAAATCTTCAGGAAGCATGAAATCATTTAATTTCTGGCATCTAACTTGATATTCCTGTCTGGTGGAAATGCCTCTAAATGTGCTGTGTAAAAAATTATTCAGGGATCTTAAGCCTCATTTTCTTCTCTCACTTTAGCCCCCAAGGTGAGCTGTTGGGGTGCCCTGCATTGCCGAGGCACAGCAGTTGGCAACCCGCACTTTGAGCAGCTGGTTCCCAGCCCACCAAGCCACGGGCTCTGGTGAACTGCCCCTTTCATATTCACCAAAACTGCAAATAAAATCGCAAGTTCCCTTTAGCCATTACAACAATGGGCACAGGGATCTCCAGTGAAGGATAGACCAGAGGCAGCAACACTTCAAACCACAACGCTCCACACCCTGAATGTGAGTCAGAGTCTGTATAGGGTGGTCACAACAAGCCAACTCACTCTGGAACATTTTCCACGCTTTTGTCAAAATATGGGTTTTGATTTAGGAGAATCTACACAGAACAACATGTGGACATCTCCAACTTCACCCTCCCAAAAACTTTAGCTATCTATCCAGTGTGATTTGCCAGCATTGTTTTCTGCAGGAAACATCCTCTGATGCAGCATCATGGTTATTCTGCTACCGTTTTTGGCCAAACAACTTGACGTACAGAGGGCAAAATGAGATTAATAAAAAGAAAGAAGGTCAAACCTTTCATCAAGTTCAAGAATTCTGTTTCGCAGTTGAGTGAAGTAATGTCTCATTCCCACTTAAATTCATTCCTCCAGCACTAAAGCTTACTAAATAATTATATTAAAGCCAATCCTGATTAAATCTTTTGTACTTTTAGAATTAGAACACCAGTTAAATTAAACAATGATTGCAAAATACTGAATCTTCTCCATATCCTTCCTACCAGAAAAAAAAGCCTGTTTAATGATGTCAATTTCAAAAACATATTCAGCCAGTTAGTTCTCGCTGAAAACCAAAATCCTTCTCCCACTTACTCTCCTGTGACTTTTCCTGGTTTTGTCCTTACTGTAAAATACGTATATCATAGCAAAAAAACCAAACCAAACCAGAAAAAAAATCAATCAGAAGTGTAATTTTCACTGATAGAATCAAAGCCTTAATGAAAGATCAAGGAATTCAGACTCACAGTTCCTAAAGAAGTGTTGGTAAAGAATAGCAATCATCCTCTTCAGCAAGGATTTCTCAGTAGACTTTACAATGTGAAAGTCACATAAGAAGGACAAAAATGTCTTGGCATGTCTTCTTTTTTTCTTTTTGACTCAAAGCAAATAAAACACTCATTTCAAGACATAACTACAAAATTATTCAAAGCAGTTGCTATACTTTTCCACCTAAGGTTTCTAATGAAAATGAATGAGTTCTTATTCAAAGCTAACATTTCTCTTGCATCTGGTACCCACATGCAATTGTGTGTGAGTCTTCAGATTAGACTGGTATAGTTTAAGTACTAGTTGCTCATTAACGTGCAAGTAGTAGCTCCGGAATTCAGATTCTCTGCAGAGCTATTCAAGTGAGGAAAAGCAGTCTCTGTCTTTATTTTCTTTCTCCAAAGCACCTAATTTATATAGTAAGTAGGGCATGCTCGATGAGGATGTCCCCAATTACAAAGCATTATACTCACATCAACAAATTCACACTTAGAAAATGACCCACGTCTACCAATACAAAAATTCTGCCTGATGTAATTTATAGCAGCTGTTTCAAAGGCACACTTGCATTAGAGGGGACAAGAGCACAGGTCTTCTAGCTAAACGCCCTTAGTTCATCGCTCACTACAGCACTGAACATTTAATACACTGAGGGATGGGGTTTTGCTTCACTGTTACCAGCCATCATTACAACGGTAGGCACCTTGAATTACTTTCTGCAAGTACACAGAAGTGCCAAAGCCACTGATCTGAAAACAGGTTTACTTCTGGTGGGTATTTATTTGGCTTATGCACCCACTTCAGATTTAACTTTGCTCGTTATGGTGGTTGGAACAGGCCTTTAAGACATGTCTTCTTAATACAGGGAGTTATGCGAAGAGATGCTGCTGTATTTTGCCACTATTGGACTGTGAATAAAGAATAAAGTGGTGCAGAAGAAAGAACAAGTTGGTCTGCATTCAAATACATGACTTTCTAAGATGCACTTTATTAGTCATTCAGGAGATGATTTTTATTCCTAAATCCTCTGCTGAGAATCAAATGCACACCACCAAAGAACTCAAGAGAGTTATGATAGCTTACCTTCCTCTGGTAGCAGAGAAGTAGTTTATGCGGCCAGAAAGGTGGTATTTTAAAGATGTGCAGCAACTGGAATTCGCAGTGTAATTAGCATGTAGTAATCATGGTGGTGTATCAGTCTGTGGTGTATCAGTATAATGCAAGGTTTTCACTAACCTGCCTCAGCTGCCGTCATGAGGGGGCATCTGAGACAGGGTTCAATCTATCCATTGGATCAGAGCATTTTTGCTTGCAACAACAAACCTGTCCTTTATTAAACACCCCTTTATTTGACTTTCAGGGCCTATCTACATTCTGCACCTAAAAGAATCTTATTCCTAGAGATGGTCACAAAGAGTTAACACCATCACCACTGCTGCACATGCAACTTCAGGTTATAATCCTAGCCTTGGAGAGAAGAAACTAATATTATGGATACACTGCTACTAAAGGATTACACTCCACACTCTTGAAGCAGAAAAATACTTTAAATTCCAGTCATTGCACACTAAAATTGGAAAACATTAGAAGTCTCCATATGCTTTTCAGGGATCAGGTGAAAATAAATTGAATATTAGGTCCCTTAAGTTCTTTCGAGCAATCAGGGATGAAAATTACGCATTCACTCTGCAGTATTCCAGTGTGTATTTTGATGCAGCGTAAATTAATTGTCTCTGCTAATTTACTCCAGTTACTTCACAGTCTTGTTAATTAGGCAGCTCTGTGCAGCATTACTGTGTTCCAAATCCTTCAGAATTACAGCTTACTTTGCTGTTGTTTTTTAACTCCTTGAGCATATAGACATATACAAGATATCAAGAAGTAAATCTAGACATGCCTGTGAGAACTAATCCATCAATATCTTATTTAAAGACAAGATTTGCTTCTTGCTCATCCCCCAGTATGATTCCATCCATAGCCTGGGAGGAACTGCTTACCCAACAGACCTCTCCCATACTAAATCCAAAACACAGCACTGTACCAACTGTTTAGAAAAAAGTCAACTCTATCCTAGCCAAAACCAGGACAGTACCTAAGCTAGCTCACCAGTGCTTGCAACTTTACGTGCTGCTCAGTTTAACGTATGCTGTAGCTGTGTCTTTAGCACAAGCACTACTGCATTTGTGGCTTGAGTAAACCTGCTCCACTTTCATAAGATCTGTACAAGTTAATACAATAACCACTTTCAAGTCATATTTCTGCAATATACAATAATGAAAAGTATTCTAAAATTTTATTCCAAAACATAGCAGGAAATAAGAAGATTGCTCATAACTCTTAGCCTCCATCTAGAACAAAGAGAAATAAAGACACAGAATTATTCAGTCCAGCCTTGAGTAGACAATGCCAACCAGTCCTCCATAAAACCTTTAAAGAGAGAAAATGCTTCCTCCTCTCCCTTTTAACTGAGGAAATTGGAAAGGAAAGAAACCAAAACAGGCTTTGATGTGTCCCTATTAGTTCTTGTCTGCACAACAGTTCTCCTCACCTCCAAAGGGCAATAAGAAAGAAAGCAGCTTCCCTACCTGGCTCAGAAGCAGCATCCAAAGAGCAGGGCAGCACCCTATAGAGGAGATAGCTCACCCTGGAGGGCTGCTTTCCTCCAAGCAGCTGAGCTAAATGGAGGCATGCAAGCCCTAATTAAGGAGGTTGGGCTAACTTATGCTTTAGTTAGCATGGAGCAGCAAGTGTATCAGCATAAAAATTTTGGAATGGGTAAAAAGCAGCTGTCACAAAAAACAGATGTCTGTCACGTACAAAAGAGCAGAATTTGAGTCAAGAGTCAAGAACTGGATTAAAGGGCAGTAACTAAAAACAGAACATCCTCTACTAACTGAAGCTCAGTTACTTACACGTATTTCTTCTTGCTAATTTTGTGCAAACTTACATTGCCCTGGCAAATCTGCGCAGACTCTAAACAAGACCTATATGGACCCAAGAAAAGAAAAATAAAATTATTTTGGGGGGTGGGCGGGGGGGGGGGGGTGGGCCCAGCGAATTAATTTT